>PVIH01002125.1:0-202571 GCA_004025045.1 Sigmodon hispidus
CTCCTCCTCCTCCTCCTCCTCCTCCTCCTCCTCCTCCTCTACCTTCTCTTCTTCCTTCTCCTCCTCCTTCTTTTTTCAAGACAGGATCTTTTTATAACCCTGGCTGTCCTGAAACTAGCTCTGTAGACCAGACTGGCCTTGAACTCATCAAAATCCACTGCCTCTGCCTCCCCTGTGCTGGGAATAAGGTGTGTTCCACCACTGCCCGACTCCCCTCTTTCTATCTGTCTGAATTGCCTTCTCCTTGAGATAGCATTCATTGAAGTAAGGATCATTTCAATCCAGTATGCCTGACTCTTGACTTGATGACGTCGACAACTACCCTATTTCTAAACAAAGTGATACTCTTGAGTTCTGTTTGGTCTAGATGATTAAGTAATCACAGTGTGTTATATTGTTTTCTGGGTTGCTGTTAGCACTGGTGACTGGCCAGCTGACATTTGGGACATTATAATTGTGCAAAATAAGCGAAGGGAAGAAGAAGCAATACTCCCTTTGTTTTTGAGTTTGTGTTCTGCTAAAAGTTGAATTATAACATTTGCTCCAGAGCACACCAGAATATTCTCAGAGACAAGCTGCTCAGCCTTGTAGGAAATCTGTACAGTCAGGGTGGTGGACAGTCAAAGAGTGCAGGTCTGTCAGAGAAGCTTCCCACTCTAGTCTCATGGCTGTTTCAAACTCTTCCCCTGCCTGTCATCTGTCATTCTCCTCTTCCCATCACCCCTCTCTTCGCCTTAGATGACATTCTGGGCCTTACACATCTTTATATCTTTGTGAGTTTCAAGCTCGTGTCTTCTATTGAAATCCTTTTGCATTTTGTAGTATGTCTTATTTTTTTTCGTGTGCATGCATTGCACTGCTATGGTGTGTGTGTGTGTGTGTGTGTGTGTATGTGTGTGTGTGTGTGTGTGTGTGTGTGTGTATAAGGCAGAGGATAACTTGCAGGAAGACTTGGGTCTCTCTGTCTACTTTATGGGTCCAAGGGATGGAACTCAGATCATCAGGTCTGGCCATAAACAGCTTTATGGGCTAAGCCACTTCACCATTGAGATCTATTTTTTTTTTTTTTGATTTTTGTTTGTCTTTTGAGACTTGATCTTGCTACTATGTAGCTCTGACTGATCTCAAACTATGGCAACCCAAGTGCCTCAGCCTGCCAAGTGCTAGGTCAAACCCTTTCTAAGACTGTATTTCCAGCTTTCTGTTGGGAGTTTCCCTTTGGATGACACCATCGTCTCAGTCGTACAGTGCTCCAAACCACAGTCAGTTTTCCATTTCTTCCTTTGACTTACTTGTCTCTGTGTGTATGTGTGTCCATTGATTAGGACAGAGACCTGTGTGTATGTGTCCATTGCTAAGGACAAAGGTGTGTGTGTGTTTGTGTGTGTGTTCATTGCTAAGAACAGAGGTACCTGTGTGTATGTGTGTCCATTGCTAAGAACAGAGGTGTATGTGTGCATTGCTTAGAAACAGAGGTGTGTGTGTGTGTCCATTGCTAAGGACAGAGGTTTGTGTGTGAATGTGTATCTGTGTATGTCTATTGCTTAGGATAGAGGTGTGTGTGTGTGTGTTCATTGCTTAGGACAGAGGTCAGTGTGTGAATGTGTGTATGTGTGTGTCTATTGCTAAGGATAGAAGTGTGTGTGTGTGTGTGTGTGTGTGTGTGTGTGTGTGTGTGTCTGTTGCTTAGGACAAAACTTAGAACTTTGTGCATGCCAGGCAAATGCTCCTATTGAGCTCAACCCCAGTTCTGACTTTCTTTTCAAGGAATTTAAAAGGATGTTCGCTTCTCAGAAGATCCCTTAAGAAACCTCCTGAGACTCTAATTTGTCAAAATGAGAGTGCTTGGCTCACAAATTGGACCAGATTGCTCCCCTCTACCTAGATCTAATGCAGACTTCCCAATTTGCTCTCTTGAGGTTGTTCCCTGATCCCGGACCATCTTCCTCTCCAAGTATACTTAAATACATTACCTGTACAAGGACTTATTGATAAGATAACTACTCGTGTTCTCGGCTCTTTCAGAGTCTGCAGCCCTTGTTTGTGACCCTGTGACCCAGGCTCCTGAAGAGTGTGGCTAGCGAGTTTTATGTCAGCTTGGCATCCGAGAGGAAGGGACCTCAATTGAGGCAATGCTGCCATAAGACTGAGGTAGGCCAGTCTGTAGAGCATTTTCTTAGTGACTAACGGGGGAGGGACAGGCCATTGTCGTCAGTATTACCTTAGGCTGGCGGTCCTGGGTTCTATAAGAGAGCAGGTGAGCAAGCCATGAGAAGCAAGCCAGTAAGCAACACCCTCCATGGCCTCTATATCTGCTTTTGCCCCCCCCACGCATACACACCTCTCTCCTAATCAATGGACACACAAACACACCTGTCCTAATCAATGGACACATACCTCTACCTTAGCAATGGACACATACACACTCAGAGAGACAGGAAAATCAAAGGAACAAACGGAAAACTGACTGTGAAGGAGGTTCCTGCCTAGTTGGAGTTCCTGCTTTGGCTTCTCTCAGGGGTCTGTGACTCATGATATGTAAGCCAAATAAACCCTTTCTATTCCAAGTTACTTTTGGTTATAATGTTTCATCAAGGATATCATCACCCCAATAAGACAAACAGCCAAAAGGAAGAAACCAGAGCTACATATACTGCAGCATATGCTGCTTTTACTATATGGCAGATGGTACTCCAAGCACCTGTACCAGTTCTTCTAAGTATCATCTCAAGACCACTAGCTCGCTTGCCTATTAGCAGTTTGTGCTCACTGGTCTTATGTCAACTTGACACACAAACTAGTGTCATCTGAAGGGAGGGAGCCTTAATTGAGAAAGATACATCCATCAAATCCAGCTGTAAGACATTTTCTTAATTATTGATGGATGGGGGAGGGCCCAGCCCATTATGGGTGGTTCATTCCCTAGGCTGGTAGTCCTGGGTTCTATCAGAAAGCAGGCTGAGCAAGCTATGAGGAGCAAGCTAGTGAGTAGCATCCTCTATGGCCTCTGTATCAGCTCTTGTCTCCAGGTTCTAGCTCAGTTTGAGTTCCTGTCCTGACTTCCTTCAATCATGAATAGCAATAGGGAAGTATAAGCCAAATAAACCCTTTCCTCCCCAATTTGATTTTTGGTAGTGGTGTTTTGTTGCAGCAGTAGAAACTCTAACTAGGACACAGGACAAATTCTGGGCTCTACCTTGAGCTTCTGTGACAGTCTTGGGGGTGGGGACACACACAGAGGGTTGAGAACCATTCGCTTCTGCCAGGCTTGCAACCATAGCTTCTCAGAAGGCTAAGGCAGAAGAATGGTAAGAGACCTGCCTGAACAACTTGGGTGAATATATCTCAAAATAAAAGTTTCAAAAGAATACCAGGCATGGTTAAGCACCCATCTGTAATCCTAGCACTTTGGGTGACCGATGCAGAAGGATTACTGCAAATTCCAGGCCAATTTGGTCTACTAGTAAGTTCCAGGCTAGCTCAGGTTACTGAGTGAGATCTCAAGCAAATTAACAGTCTAGATAGAATAGCTGAATCGGGTCAGTTTGCTATATCTGTCTAAAGGTACCACCATGTCCTGGGAGGTACAATGGAGGGCTTAAAGCAGGCTTATAGACATACAGCTTCTGCTCCCTTGAGCTCTGGATGCTGGGGACCTGTCAGAGCCTCCAGTTTTTGCTCTCATCTTCTTTCTCTGCCTGTCTCACACTCCTAAACCCTTAGTGTTCCTTCTGTGATGATTCAGTATCACATGAGTGCACCAGTATGGGCACTAGACTCATTCATGAAAGAACTCATTCATAAAAATTTCATGTTGTTGGGGGTGGGGTACATGTTTGTAGGAAGATAGGAGGCAGATATATTCAAGAATGTATAGATGCCAGGCGTCAGTTCCCTTCAGATACCATTCACCTTTTTTTTTTTTTTTTTTTTTTGATACAAGATCTCTCAATGGGACCTAGGGCTTGATAATAGGCTTGGCTGCCTGGCCATCTACCTGCCTCTACCTCCCCAGAACTGGGATTACAAACAGACTCTACCATGAATGGTTTTTGCTTTTAAATGGGTTCTAAAGACTGAACTGAGACCCCCCCATGTCTGTGGGATATATACTTTTGTCAACTAACCCATCTTCTCACTCCTTGCTGGAAAGATTTTTCCTTTTAAAAATTCCTTCTGTCCATCACCTTTCAAATATGACTAATCTGTTGTCTAAATGAGGCTTGTTTAAAAACTTTTTTTTTATGTATATGGGTGTTTTGCTTGAATGTATGTCTGTGCACCATATTTATGCATGCCTAATGCATGTGGAAGCCAGGAGATCCTCTGGGACCAGAGCTGCAGATAGTTGTGAGCTGCCACGGAGGTGCTGGGAATGCAACTGAGGTCCTCTGGAAAAGCAACCAATGCTCTTAACCTCCTGAGTCATCTCTCCAGCCCACTAAGTTGACTTGTTAATATGAGTTCAATAATACCAATCATGTACTGAATAGCTACCATTGTTCACAACAGCCCAATTAGAATGGGGCTATTATTTTTACCTTATTGTTTTTTTTAATAGTTGGGGAAATTGGAGCCAGGTGAGGTTAGTAACAACTAGAAAGCTGCAGCAGAGTCAACATTGAGAACTGAGGTATGCTGGGTCCGAGTGACCCCTTAACCATACTGCTTGCCTCAAGTTTAAAGGCAATCCAGTATTTGCCAGGCTCCTAGTAGACCTCTGGCACTGAGCCTAATCATTTAATAGCACACCTGATTAGAGACTTGAAGAACATATTTACATTTCCTTGCCAAGAGAATGGTAACATTAATATAGTTGATCCCTTTGGCAGAGGTCTTCTAAATAAACAGACATTAACAAAAGGCCGCCCACAGAGTCTGCAGTAGCAATCAATGTCCTCGGGTGATGGAGCTTTAAGCTGATACGTAAGATACTTCCCTCTCCCCTCCATAGTCTCTCAATCATCAATGATCTCTTGGTTATTGTTTCCATAGAAAGAAACACTTCCAGTAGGCCTGTCACCTTTTCAGCTCATTACAGGCCATCCTGATCCCTTTCTTCTTCTAAATCGAACACTCTGGAGCTCTGGGATCTCAGAAGCACCTTTGACCACTTCAGATCAAATAGCATAGTCTGACACATCTCAGTGCCCCTGTAACAGCCAACTGGAGCAGGAGTTACTCGTGGGTGGTATGTGCCTTAGCCTCATATTATTGTCAAGGGAGGATGACCTATGTTGAATGCAGCTCTTCCATGGCCCCTTGACGTATGCCTGCCAAGGTGGAAGTGCAGTCCTGAGGCTATACCTTTCAAAGGCAAACCTAATTTGTAGGAACCACTCTCTGAAATCCAGGAATAAACTCTGAGTTATTCTCAGACAAAGACAGAGAGGTAGGAGTTTGCAGAAATGAGCCAGAAGGAGCTTAAAATACTTCACATTCCAGAAACTCCCTCCCTTCCCCCCAGGAGACTGATTCCCTCTTCTTTCTCAGGCTCACTCAGAGGAGCTGAGGCTTGGATAGCTCCAGCTGGTACTGTGTGTGAGTTTAGATAAGACCTTTACTGCCTTGAACTTGTTCAGTTTGCTCTTCTGTGAAATGGGGCCATCATCGCCCCCTGCTCTTTAGGTTACTGTAAAGATGAAGATCCAAAACGAAGCATTTACCCCCTTTCCCTGGGTTCTTTTCATTCTAGGAATGCCCAGGGATTCTTTCATCCTACAAATCAGTCTCTTGACAGATGGCCTCAGAAAAGCACATACCTCGTATTTACCAGGTCCTGGGTTCTATTCCTAGCACCATCAAATACACCAAAACAAATAAGGAAGCAATTGGGAGTTTTAAGGAAAGCTGTCTTTGCCAGAAATGAGGGCATATGCCTGTAACCCCAGTGTTCTAGAGCTGGAGGTGGGGGTCAAGGTCATTCTTGACTACATAGCCAAGCCTGGGCTATATGAGATCTTGTTTCAAAAATAACAACAAAAAAGAAGGAAAAAAGAAAAGCAAGGAAAATGTTCCAGAAATCCTAGTTTGTCTCATAAACCATCTCCAGGCTCAAAGAGATAGATGAATGGTTCTGTGTTAAGAGTCCTGAGTGGGTGTTCTTTTCCCAGAGGACCAGTCAGTGTTCAGTTCTCAGCATCACATGGCTGCTCACAACTGTGTATGCCTTTATTTCCAGGGTGTCGGTAGTCTTCTTCTGGCCTTTGTGGATCCAGAACTGCACATGGTAGGCAAACACACACACACACACACACACACACACAAATATATATATATATATATATATATATATATATAAATCTTTAAAAACGGAAAAGAAAGGCTTTCTGAAATATCTTCTTAGTTTCTAGGTGTGTGACAGAGGGGCAGTGGGTCTAACTAGAGGCAGTCATATGGAAAGCTGGCTTGACAAAATATCAGGCTTGGAAACTACACGACTTTGGGCAAAGAAAACTACACACTGGGCCCCAGGATGACATGACTATTGTTGTTATTGCTTACTTAACAGGCTGTGAGAAAGGTCATCTTGGAGATCAGAGGAACTAAAAGCTTTTCTGTTCATTTTTGATGCTGCCTGAGATGATTGAACTCAGGGTTTTGCACATGCCAGGTGGGTGCTCTACTACTGACTGAACTATGTTCCAACCCCCAAGAGAAGCTTCTAGAAACTTCTTTTTTTTTTTTTTAAACTTTATTTATTTATTTGCCTTGGTGTTTGCCTGGAACTGGAACTACAGACAGTTGTTAGCTGCCATGTGGGTGCTGGGAATCGAACCCGGGTCCTTTGGAAGAGCAGACGGTGCTCCCAACCGCTGAGCCATCTCTCCAGCCCTTCTAGAAACTTCTTAACCCTATTCAGTTTCCACAGGCATCCAGGCATCAGGCAGACAATAATGCCCCAACTGTAGGGTAGGATTAGTGGAGACCAAAGTTGCCTTCTCTCACCATGATGTTCATGGCATTTGGAACAGCAACTGTTTTCTTTGCCTAGAGGGCATCTTTGGAGTAAAATTATCCAACCCAGTCCGCAGATGCTGCGATGTGGCAAGCTCATCATGAAACATTTGTTTCACTTCATCCCAGGAAGTGGCCCCAAAGAGAGGGAGTTCCAATAAGTGATTAACAGTGGAATTCCTGATTACTTCTCAGCATATCCCATGTTAATCAAACAAGCTGATCAGGATCATGTAATGAGCAAAGACCTTTGGCTCTAGGGATAGACTGCACTGCACTCAAATCCAGTGTACTTACTCCTTTACTAGCTGGGTGATTTTGTTTAGTTCCGTTTCTTTGCAGAACCTCATCATCCTCACTTGTAGCCCTGGCAAAGTGGGGTTGGCTTAATACACTATGAGGTGATACGCAGTGCCCCCTGAGCAAGGGTAACGACACATTCTTTCACCTTGAGTTTATACCAACTTAATGGGAGAACTCCAGAGAGCCTTAATTTTTCTTTCATTAGTTGAGAGAAAAAAAATCAAAACCAAAACCAAAAAAATTATTATGCCAAAAATTCTCAGAAAACTGTTTTAAAACCATCCTATAGCCTGGCTGTGGTGGCGTTCAACTTTGATCTCAGCACTTGGGAGGCAGAGGCAGGCAGGCAGCCTGGTCTACAGAGCCAATTACAGGACAATCAGGACTACACAGAGAAACTTTGTCTCAAGAGAAACGAGATAGATATAGATAGGTTGGTAGGTAGATAGATAGATAGATAGATAGATAGATAGATAGATAAAACTGTCCTACAAATGGTCTTTAGAGGCTGGGTATGATGTCAAACACCTTTAGTCTCAGTATCTGGGAAGCAGAGGCAGGTAGACTCTCTTTGAGTTCAAGGCCAGCCTGGTCTACATAGGCCAACCAAGGCTATATAACAGGATCCAAAACAAGCTGGGCATGATGACTCACGCCTTTAACTTCACCATGTGGGAGGCAGAGACAGGTAGATCTCTGAGAATTTCAGGCCAGCCTGGTCTATGTAGTAAGTTCCAGGACAGCCAGGATTATGTAGAGAGACAGATCCTATCTCAAAATAAAATAAAATAATTAATAACCCTACACACCAAAAAGACAAAAATCAACTAAAGTAAGAACTTCATAAGAATAGCCCCCATATTAAAGATTAGGGCTGTATAACTTAGAAAGAAATTCAAGGGGCTGGAGAGATGGCTCAGTGGTTAAGAGCACCGTCTGCTCTTCCAGAGGACCCGGGTTCGATTCCCAGCACCCACATGGCAGCTAACAACTGTCTGTAGTTCCAGTTCCAGGCAAACACCAAGGCAAATAAATAAATAAATAAAGTTTAAAAAAAAAAGAAAGAAATTCAAAATCTACAACTTCACTTGCAAGCTGCGAAAAAAACCCAGTGAAATGTTTCCACTCATCTCACAGATAAGGCATCAAGGATTTAGAAAGGCAAAAATAAAAGACCACAGAAGTGGTAGAGCTGGGATTTCAAGCCCTGTAGCGTACAATTCAGCACTCTGCAATTCACAAGAGAATTTTGTTTTCACTGAGCCCTGAGCCCTGAGCAGACAGGACATTGTTTAGACATGTCTGAAAGGGCATTCAGGGACCCAGAGTGGAATGACCAGGTTAACAACATGGTAGAAAAATGCAGCCACCCAGCTTGCTTGTGGCTACTCTGAAGTAGTTTTCTCTGGTTCAGGAGGTCTCAAATGGTATGTACTACCCCGACTCTGACATTTTGAGAAATCTTTTATTAGAAGGTGTCCCAGAAGGCAACAGTTTAAAATCAAGCAATTAATGATTACAACTAAATACAAAATTTCAGGTAAACTTGCCTTTCAAAATAAACCAGACCCTTGCAACGGGAGGGTTTTTGTTTTTTGTCTTTTGTTTTCTTGTACAAAAACAGTTAACACCACTTTGCAAAAAGCATACAAAAATACAGTATTAAAAAAAAAAAAAAAGACTCCCACAGCACATACCCAGCAGCATCTTATAAAACACAAACCATTCAGATGAGTCCTCAGTAACCTGTTCCCCCTTATCCCCCAGCACAGTCTCAGGAATCCCTGGATGCCTGAAAGTCCTGCCCCAGCAGGCAGAACAGTTACTTCCAAAGCTTCCACCAGGACTCTGAGACCAGGAAGCAATGCAAGGCCAGCATGGTCAGCAAATTTGGAAGCCTTAGCTGGTTTTTGAGAGCCACAGGTATTTACTATCTGTCTGTTCCGCCACACTGTTTCCCTACTTCCAAACTCAGGGCCAGCAAAAGGGAATCTGCTTTCCTGGGCAGAGTTCTGAAAAGGTTGACTCTTCTTTCAGGCAAAACTTAGGGTCTCCTGAGAATGCCCATGTGACCGCTGCTAGCAAGGATGACTTCTCCTATTGAGGACTGTGCCTAGATTCCACCTGGTGCTGCAGATATAGCTGGAGCAAAACCTAATGTTGGCTGAGCAGCATTCCTGACAGGCACCTTGACAACCCTTCAGGAAGTAAGTGTCCCTCTTAGGGCACCTGATGAATCCAAGCAGCTCCCCTCAGAGTATCTGGGGAAGGGATATGTGACTCAGAGAACCAGGATGGTGGCTGAAGAGCCAGCAAACTGAAGTTGCTTGAAAAGAACATGTTTGCACTGTTCCAACAGAATTTAGACAAAGAACTGACTTGAGAGGCAGACAGGAAAGAAGAAGTGGTCAGGCACTTCCTTCTGAGGCGCCTTGAGAGAAGTTCCAGGCTGGGCTTCAAATAGCCCTGCAGAAAACACCTGGGCAAGGAATGTGTTCATGAGCCAGGATGCAAACCTTCCCCATGACCTATCTTTCTATGTCCTGAAGAAATACTTTTGATCTGTATGAAAGGGTGCTGTGGTGCCCACTGCATAACAAAGGCAGAAACAAACAAACAAACAAACAAAAATCTCTTGGGAGGACAGAGAGGTCTCTCTCTGAGAAGGCCCAGATGGCTCTGAGACGAAGACTCTACAGGCCAAGCCCTTTAAATGTTTTCAAAGTCATAGCATTGAGAGTGGAGGGAAGGGTGTGGCCTAATATCCTAATATATCTTAAAGGTTTCCACTCCTCAGCTACTCTAAAGTGTCTGACAGTGAGGTAATGGTCCATGCTGATGAAGTCTGCGAGCTTGTCTTCACCCAGGACAGCTCACTTGTCTCTTGGAAAACAGAGCCTCGGGACAGTATCCAGGCCCAGCTGTCTTTGCATCATCCCCAGAGACACCGGTGGGAACAGCATCCTTTTCTAGCCTAAAGCTCTAGCACAGTGTGAGATTTCATGCAGGCTGCAGCCCCTGACATCGTCCACCACCTGTTGCATAGCATCTGTCAGCCTTTTCTCCAGAGCTACTGAGCTAGGCAGACCCCAAGTCTCCTCAGTCAGCTGCCCGCTGAGAAGCCAAAGGCGCCAGAGAAGACAGCTCTCCCATGGGTCAGAGAAGAGGGAGAGATGAGTTTCCAAGAATGCAAGCCCTTATTGTGTGTGCGCTGGCTGCAATGCATTCTGGGATCGACTGTCCAGACAGCCCGCTGTAACCAAAATGTGCAAATTACTAAAAGGGAGAGAGAGGTTAAAAAATAAACTTGTGTGTGTATGACAGAGAAGTCAGGCATTTTGGTCGGTTAGTAGCCACTGAGGTACGCGATTCTTTTCTGCAGTTGCTGCTGCCGACACCGGAGCTGTCTTTTCTCGGTAGCCATCTTCTTTTCGGCCCCCACCAGAGCTTGCAAGTATTCTAAGGCCTTGCTTAGGATCACGACTTTGGGGGCCTTAGAGCAGGTGGCCAGGGTGGGCACTTGGTCCCGCAGGGCCAGGAACCTCGAACGGAGGTCATTCCTTCTTTTGCGTTCTAAGAAGTTATGATTCTTCCTCTTGGTCACGTCCTCAGTATCGGAACTGACCGGTTTGGGGTGGCAGGACTGGGGAGCCTCAATTTCTACAGGTGGGGGGCTCACAATCTCTTCCTCCTCCTCTTCTTCCTCCTCGTCCTCTTTCTCCTTTGGAGTTTCTATCTCTGGAGCCTCTTCCTGGGTACCCCTCTCAGGAGCCCCCTCCTGAGAGCAACTTTCCGGAGGAAAGCGGGCAGCATAGTTATGTTGTTGTTGGTGGATAGAAATGTGGAAGTGTTTCATGCAGGGGTCCAGGGGGTCTGCTCGTACCGTGATGGTGACTGGCTTCCGGATGTCCAGAGATTGTCTCTTCTCCACCGTCACCACGTCTATTTCTTCACCTTCTGTCCAAGAAGAGATATGAAGAGAAGAAACAGAGCCCGTGAGGAACACATATACACACACCCTCCAGCCTCAGTTCTCAATGTCCATGATCTTGATATCACCAAACTGAAGAGAGGACAGAGACCACCAGTTTATTTATTCTAGGGAGATGTCAGAGTGAAGGGGGAATAAACAAGGCAAAGAGTCTCCAGCTTCCTTCTGTACAACAGGGCTTGGATAAGAACAAAAGGCAGAGCCAAGCCAGCAGCCCCCAGACTACACAGGCTCCCTCCTCCCCCACGGAGGGGATGGAAAGAACCAGTGGCCTGGGACAGAGTTTAGCTATAAAGATCTTCCCCATTCGGGCTCTTTCATGCCCCATCAGAATTGTAAATGAGGGGTCTGTGGGCAGAGTTGCCCTTTGTTCCTGCCCAGCACAGCCTGCGCTCGCTCGGGAATTGTTACTTTTCACAAGTTATAAATCCTATTATTCCCCTACCTCTCTATTCTGCCACCCTTTCAGCTGAAGAAGCCAAGAAGGGAGGGTTACAACCGGTTCTCTTCAGCCACAGACGGGAGGGGAAGGGTTTCGCTCAGGAGCACTTTGTTCCCGGGTTCAATGGGTTTCTAAAGCCATCCATCATTTATAGGTCACTTGCCCCACCCCCACCTCTGGACCAGAAGAGGGTTGGATTTATAATCACAGGTCACAAGAGCCTCAGGAACTTCACAAAGGTACAAAAACGATCATTTCCCAAGGAACTGCACCAGAGGCAGAGCAGGAAGAGCAGAGTGACCCAGATAAAAGGGCCAACATGCCAGGGGCTCAGAGACACCAAGAAGTATTCGGACCATTCCCTAGCTGGAAAGTCTGTGAAATGAACCCAGCCTGGTCAGGCAATTAGGGAAAGACCGCCTCTCTCCACATTTTGTAGTCCTCAGCACAGAAGGCCACCTTTAAGGCATTCTAGCCAACAGCAGAAGAGCTCCGTTCGCTGCCTCTTTTGCATATCAGGAGGCTTGAGCCCCTTTGTCAGGAAGGTTTCCATTGTGTGGACAATCGCATTATTTCTCCATTAATAAAACCTGACCATTCAGCCCCCTGGCCTCGAAGCCTGTGATTGGCTGGCTAAGCAGTGTTTGGAATGCTGTTTTCCCCAGCCCCTAATCCCTATTGGCTGATCTGTGCAGTCAGTCACACTCCCCACCCCACCCCCTCATTGTTTGCAATCTGTTGCATTTTGTTCTAGGCCATGTGGCCAGAGAGTGAACCAGGAGCCCACAAACAGGTTCAGGTTAAAGGGCAGGACAGAAAATCATTCCAGTTCTGTACATCTCAAACCTTTCATTTTCATTGTTAAATCTCACAGCACAGAAGGCTGTATCTAAGGAAGGTATCATTTAAGACACCATTCTCCTTTGCAGAAAGTAGTATCAGATTCTACAAGATAAGGATGTCCTCAGCTGGGCAACCAACTTTATCCATCCTCATTTTCAAAAGAAGAAACGGAGGCTCAGATCAGATCCACTCCCTGTCCATTTTATAATGGTCTGGATGGCAAATAAAGAACTCCAAATATCCAAGATGACTCTCTTTCCATGCTAACCCTCCTGGTAGAGCTGGATCTACATTAGTTTCTTGATTTTAAGATTCCCATTTGAGCCGTTAGACAAACACAAGCTCTTGTTGTAGGTTAAAAAATGACTTTAACACAATGGTTCGAAGAAAAGGCGACTTTTAATTTTTTTCTTCTCATTTCCCCCCATAAATGTACAACGACTTCCACAGCCAATTCCCCGGTTCCCTCTCAAATACCCATTTAAGTTATTCTTTATGCCTGCAGTGAGTTTTCACTGTCTTAGTGAATGTGCCCAAAGCCTCTGTCTGCACCTGCAGCAGCATGCTCTCCAGCACTTCTCCTGAGTAGGGAGGGGGTTAAGAGGCTGGGTGGTCTGACCTCAGTGAAGTCTGCTCTTCATCAGGATGGAGGGAGGCCTGGAGCATTATGACCATTACCTCAACACCAGTTCTTCTCCCAGAGATGGGACATTGTAGGGGATCACTGAACATTTGTTGAATGTAGACAGCAGCTGAAGCCCACAGATGTATTGGGAGGGAGCTTGGACACGAGCTAAATCCAAAAGCAACAGGCACGGTGGAACCCTTCTCAATAAGCTGTGAGGGAGAGACCCTCTATAGCTGGGAAGACTGGGGTAGAGTGTAAGGAAAAGAAGCTGGCTAGACAGCAGGAGACTAGGGCTCACTCTGATTTCCTGTCTCTAAGCCTCGGTTTTCCCATCTGTTAAGAGGAGCGTTTATCCTTCCCTGACCTGTCTCAGGTCACTGGTGATGAGGGTGCAGAAAGATAAGCAGAGGAACAGGGATGAGAGAAGAGAATATGCAACTTAAAGTAAGGCTGGTTTTTGACCGAGGTTTTTGAGAGGGTGCAGGCTTTGGTTCTGCACAAAAGGTTCCCTAGTCTTTTTCCCTTAGGGAAGTGTGAATTTATTTCCCAGAGAAAGAGGCAGCAACAAAAAAAAAAAAAAAGCTTCAAGCTTGGAGTGACTCTTAAGGGAACCCTTTCAACCTCCCAAGGACAGAAATCCCCTACAGTCCAACCCTAGTATTGTCCTCTCTAAGCGCCAACCCTTACCAAGTCGCCCCTGTCCCCTGGGGCTCCAATCACCATCAGAGGGACGCTGGCTCCCTCCCCACTTCTCCAAACTGTTTACCAACACACCCACGTGCCAGACAGACACAGCTGGGGGCTACACCGACAGCTTCAGTCAGAAAATGGGAAGGTGATGGGAAGGTTTAAGACCCAATGCTCGACCTCAGACAGCTGTACAGCTCTGACCACCCATGGGATGCCTCCCTCTAAGCAAGCCCGGGGTGGTCCTTACCGGAGTCGCTGGGGCTCTCGGACCCGGAGCAGGCCTGAGTCTTGGGCTCGCCCAGCTGACATGGGGTGGCGGGCGCCGGGTTACTGGTTTCCAGGCTGGGGGTGCAGTCTGGGGTGGCAGGCGCTTTGGGCGGGTTCCCCCGGGGCGCGCCTGGTGTAAGTCGGTCGCTCACTACTCTTTCCAGCCGTTCCCGGGCGGAAAAGCCGCTCCACATGCAGTCACGGCGGATGATGGAAGCGTAATTCCTGCCCCAAGCTTTCGAATGACCCCGAGATTCCACCTCGTCCCCGGTACCCCCTCCGGGCCACGGCTCCCCGGGACTAATCCCAGAGGCTGGGTCCCCGGCGCCGGGACCCGAGCCCCAGGGCGGCGACGTGGGGGGCGACGGCACCAGCTCGAATTTCTTCCAGATGTCCTCGCTGGGCGCCGTGGAGCGGTAGAAATCCTCTCCGCAGTCATAGTCGTAGAAATAGTGCTGGTACGAGTCGAAGTCCATGTCCGCTCCCTGCGGGAGGGAAGGGGAGACGTACTGACTGCGGTGCCGACCGCGGGAAGAGGCGGCTCAGAGTCCTTCGCCGCAGCCCGCTGCGGGGTTCTGGTCCCTCCCCAGGCCCACCGGCTTGCAGCCTGCGCTCTGACCCCTGGTCCCGGGAATCCTGGCCTGGGGTCAGCAAGCTGAGGGCAGCTTGCAGCGACCAAGCTGCGGGGAGCGAGTTCAAAGCAAACTTTGCCAGCACCGCCCGGAGCGCAGCTCCCCGGGCACAGCAGAGCCGGGCGGGGGCGCGCTGTCTCGAAGGCAGCTTGCAGCCTTGCTGCCCGCCAGTCCCCCGGGGACCCGCTCCCGGGCCACCCGCAGCCTCACCTCGCTCCCGCCGCCCGCCACCTGGAGCGGAGCGGCTCCCCGCCGGCTCGGGGAAGCCCGGCAGCCCGCACACACACACATGCGCGCTACCGAGCGCGCGGCCCCGCATTCACGAGCGCGCCCCCAGCGCGCGCTCCCCCTGCCTCGCTCGCACACAGCAGCTAGGACGCTCCCGGGATCGACGCGGGAGCGCGATCTGCAGGCGCATTGTTTCCCGACTGCTTTATATCTCGTGGTGTGCCCGGGGCTTGGGGACCAGGAGGGGGGGTGGTCCCTAGGAGACAGGCCCCTCCCCCTCCCGCCCCTCTCTCCGCTGGCGACAGGTGGGGCCGGCCCCACCTCCTGGCTGCACTGGTCGTTTCTATTCTATCCCTTGAAGCCCCCCTAATAAATTGCACGCTGGGGAGCGCAGAGCAGAAGAGCTGATGCAGCCTTGCAGTCTCCTGGTGGAGGCGTGACTCCTCCGAGAGGCTCCTGCGGTCCTGGCGACCTAACTAAAGCCGCTCTCTCTGCCTACTCAGAACCAAGGGTTAGAGCAGCTCCCCGCCCCACCCTGCTAGCCTACTTCCCAGGGCGCGCCTCAAAGGGTTCAGGTGCGTCCCACCCCTGACAGAGGTGGGGTAGGGGTGGGAGGAGGACACACCGCACCTCCACCGCGCCACCTGGCGGCCCTCGGCCCTGAACCCGGGTTTCTTCAACCCATTGCTTCGGCAACCGTTAGCCCATTCCATAGCTCGCTGACTCAAACCTGAATAGCAAGTGCAGATTTTGGGTTATGAAGCCTGCAGCATCTAACCTCTCTGAGCCTCGGTGAGATGAAAGGATGGTCCTGATCTCATAGGGTCGCCTGGGAGAATTTGTTTACTGAAAAGAGCATCTTGGGAAGGGACATATGAGAACTCGAACGGCACCAGCACCAGTTTAGCCCCGGGGAGGGTAGTGAGGCGCCCCCTCCAGGTCATAGCTGGCATTTCATCCCTCCTTCACTACCCGGACTCCCAATAGTCATCTGCTTAAGAGCCGTTCTAGAGATTGGGGCCCAAGAGTGTGGTAACTTCATTCTGCCCCCTGTTGTGCACTTCCTGGCTATGGAATCAAGATATTTGAAGCTTTACCTGGAATCTCTGGCCAAGATAATGGCTATACAATTCCTTTGTGTTATCATACACAGGCTACCTTCAGAGAAAGGAATAAACTAACTATACAGCCTGAGATTTAGGTTCAAGGAACTTAGGATAGCAGCCAACACATCTAGAATCTCCCACCTGGCATCAGGTCTGCTGTCTGGTTGTCCGCCATTTCTCCCTTCCTCCCGCCCTTTCTGTCTACTCTAAACTCACTGTTGCCACCTTCACAGACTGAAGCCAGAAGTACAAACACTTCCCTTTGTTTTGGGGCAGGGGACAGGAGGTGTGAGATGACCCATGAGTTGGGTGAGAAGACAGGGGTGTATGTGACTCTGTTTTCCATTTGTTGTGTCTAAGGTGTGGTGTGGGGGGACATCCTTGAAAGCAGAAACTGTCTCTTAGTTGCTTTGTAATCCCTGCACCTAGAATGACTTCTGGCAATATTTATGCACTCACTTCGGAGGGACCTAGCCAAGCAGATTTTATTGAGACATCCTGTATACCCTGCTGTACCAAGAGGCCCAGAAAAGGCTCCAAGTTTGATTGCAGCCCTGGTGCAGAGAGATTTGACTGCCTTTTGGTGTCTTGTTCTAAGGTTTGGTGCTGTCTGGAGCGGTTGCAGTATTAGCCAGGGGTTTTGGCTCCAATGGCAGAAACCAATATAAGCAGACAAATAGGGAGAATTTGTTGCATAAAATATATAGGAGGCTGGGAATCTATGTTTGAAAAATGGGTTTACTTGGTTATTCATTCTGGGTTTTTTTTGTTTTGTTTTGTTTTGTTTTGAGACAGAATCTTATTCTGTTGCCCAGGCTGGCTTAGAACTGAGTATATGGGGCCAGGTATGGTGTCTTATGCTGTAATCCCAACATAAACTTCTAATGCCACAACACAAGGATGTGCCAATTTCCTTGCTGGAGGCAATCTAGACTATTGCCTGATTAAATATTTTAATGTAACAAGGTCACAATGGCACACACTTATAATCCTAGCTACTTGGAAAGCTAACCACGGGAGGATCATTTGATCATTGAGCAACATATTGAAAACCTGTCAATAAAATTATTTTTCTTCAGTGGTGGGAATTGTACCTAGGGCCTGTTGTAGGCTGGACAAAGGTTCTACTCTTGAGCCATATCCCCAGACCAAAATTATTAATATAGCTAAGAAAGTATTACTGCTGGTCAAAAGGGTCTGGGCAGCAGAGAAAGCCAGAGGTTAAGGAGAGTTGCCACGGTAATCATTATCCATCAAGATGTTTCTGGCTACAAAAATGCTGGTCCAGAGTTGGGGGAGGTGGAAGCATCATGCTTTGAAGCCACCCAGTTCATCCCCGACCTTACTTATGATCTAGATCACCTAGCAAGTCTCTGAAAGTCATTCTGCTCCCCATGTAAACCCGCCCACTGGGAGAGAATGCACTCAGCAACAGAGGAATCCAGTCTGTTCCAAAGCCCCAGTTTCCCTTATAAATTAATGAATTGGCATCTGATTTGAAATATCAGTCTCATGAGCCTGGCTAATGTGTGTCTGTTCTGAGGAGACACTGCTGCTTTTAAGACTAACAACTGTGGTTTCTGAGTTAACGTCTGGATCCAGAATGGTGATACACTCACCAAGGTAACAAATACTACCCTAGAGACATCCAAATTATCTGCAATTTTGTTGTTGTTCTAAATCATTAAAAAATATACATATTCATGTATGCATACGTACACACACAGGGGTTATGTGGAGGTCAGAAGACAATTTGTGGGGGTCAGTACTCCTCTTCCATCATGTGGGTTCTGGGGATTAAACTCTGGACATTGGGTTTGGCAGTAGGTGCCTTTACCCACAAGCCATCTCATCAACCTGAGATAGTTTCATCTAGCACAGTTTGTCCTTATGTAATTAAGATGGCCTTGAATGCCTGATCATCCTGCTTCCACCTCCCATGTGCTGGCATGGTCTGCATTTTTTTAAAATGTTACTTATTTATCTAGGTGGAATTTTTTGTTTGTTTTGTTTTGTTTTGTTTTTGAAACAGGGTCTTATTTAATCCAAGCTGGCCTGGAACTCACGTCAAATCTTCTGTACTGGAATCCTTCAATTCTCCCAAGTATTGGAATGATCTAACATTTTCTTATTAATTTTTGTTTTGCTTTGAGACAGGGTCTTACCCTGTAACCCAGGCTGGTTTTGAACTCATGGCAATATTAAAGGAAAGGGGTGTGTGTGTGTGTGTGTGTGTGTGTGTGTGTGTGTGTGTGTGGTGACTTACGCATTTAGTTGCAGTATAACTATGTAGTCAAAATAGCATGGATATTGATTGTTTACTTAATAACTGAGGCCTGGTTAGGTAACTCAGAGTGTAGAAGTATTGACCTTCAAACCTGAGGATCTGAGGGCTATATTTAATTTAATTGTACTATTGCTTGTATGGTTGGGGTAAGTGTATGAGTGGTAGCATGCTTGTCACTGCCTATGAGTATGTGAGTCAAAGAACAACTTTTGGGACTCAATTTACTTCTTCCACTGTGGGCTCCTGGGTATCAGATTTAGGTGGTCAGGTTTGTATGGCTGTTACCTGCTGAACTATCTTGCCCACTTGGCTTAGCACGCTCTTTCTTCTCTCTCTCTCTGTCTCTCTCTCTCTCTCTCCTCTCTCCCCTACGTGTGTGTGTGTGTGATCAGCCTCACTTTGCCACTTCTTTTATAACATTTCTTCAGCATTGAATTGCTTAATTTTTTTCTGTTTCAATGTACCTACCTCCCATTCACACTAGCTACAAAGATCACTTCATTCAATATAACATACTGGGCTATCAGCTTGTCAGTTACATTTCTCTTTTCTTGGAATCATTGTCTGGGAGCCATTTGTCTTCCTACTGTAATCTGAACTTAGTGATTTCTTGGCCAGCTTCACCATTCCTAGCCTAGAACTTCCCTTCTCGCTCATTCTGGAAATCCCCGCTGCTTCTCTCCTGTGTTGATGACCTGTCATCCAGAGCTCATTTCTTCCTCTTTCTTGGTTTACTTCCTCACTCTGGTGAAGCACATCATCCAACATCTGCCTGAGAAAGTGCACTTGGGAAGAAAAGACTCTGAGATGTGGCCTTTTGGAAATGATGTTTATTAGACCCTCTGTTTTGGTGGATAGTTTTGCTTGGTATAAAAGTTTAGGTTTCTCCTGAGAAGTGGAAAGGTGTTGCTTTCTTGTTTCCTGGCAACCAGTGCTGTAGTGAGAAGACTGACATCATTTGTTCCAGTCTTTTATGTCACCTGTTTTTCTGAACACTTTGAGGTTGTACTCACTCTAGCATTCTGAATTTAACAATGTGCTCTTGTGGGGCTGGAGAGATGGCTCAGCGGTTAAGAGCACCGTCTGCTCTTCCAGAGGACCCGGGTTCGATTCCCAGCACCCACATGGCAGCTAACAACTGTCTATAGTTCCATTTCCAGGCAAAACATCAAGGCAAATAAATAAGTAAATAAAGTTTTTTAAAAAAAAAAAAAAAAAAAAAAAAAAACAAAAAAAAAAACAATGTGCTCTTGTGTGGGTCTATTGTAATAAAGAATTTGACTGGACTTTGTCTTTGGGAGGCAAGAATTGAGTCTTGGAATTCCCCAAGTATCAGAAGTATCCTCGTTATTCACAGTGGCCTGGATAGCTTGTGCTCATAAGGTATAGACCCTTATATAGTTTAAGATGACTCATGCCAGAGAGCCCAACCATGTGATTAGAAATTGGTGATTTGAGCCATCTGGTATCAACCTTGTCTCTTGGCAAGCTGATATAAAGCTAGAGTTGAGTTTAGTCATTTGGGTAAACATCATGAATACCCCCTCCCCCATTCAAACTGTGAACATAACAATGAAACTCAGGATTTTTGTGGGGTTACTAATTTTTTTACCATTATGGTTTTTATTTCAAAAATGTTTTTCTTTATTTTCTAAGTGTTTCTTCTCCTCATTTCCTCTTTTCTGTTTTTGTTTTGTTTGATTTTAGACAGTTTGATTTTTATAAACTTAGCTTACATCAAACTCATGCCATAGCCTAGGTTTGTTTTGAACTTGTGATCCTTCCTATGCATGCTGGGACTACAGGTGTGAAACATAATGCTATTCTTCTCTAACTGCTTTCTTTCTATAGCCTCCTATCCTCCACCCAGGCTACCTATGGGTTTTATATTAATTATAAAGCTGGAAATCCCTCTCCCATTTCTTCCATTTTCTTTGAATTCTTCACTGTTTGCTACGTCCCATGTCTTTTTGTTGGAGGACTTGCTCAAATGCATGATGAGCCTTGCTGTTTGATTTTTAAAATTTTATTAAAAATAATTATATTCATTGATTTTATTTTATGCTTTGAATGTTTGCTTGTTTGTATGTATGTGCATCACATACATGCCTGATGCCCAGAAGAGGTCAGAGAGCGTGGACCCCATAGAATTGGAGTTACAGATGGTTGTGAACTACTAAGTAGGTGCTGGGGATTGAACCTGGGTCCTCTAGGTCCTTACACTGAGCCATCTGCCTAGCCCCTGTTTTTCACTTTCTTGATAGTGTCTTGGAGTCATAAAAGTTTTGTTAAATTATAAAAAAAAAATTGATTTTATGGTTTAATTTTTTTGCTTATTTATTTATTTTCTTTTTTTAAAATTTTATTATTATGAACAAAGAAGTCACACTTTCTGTCCTTGTATATCCTTATTCAAGGTCCCTTCCCCCTCCCACCACATCAGGTCATTCTCTCTTCTCCACAACTTCCCATATGGTTTAATTTTTAAAACGTATTTTAAGTTTTGTTTTTTTATTATTTTAGTTTATGTTTCTGAGTGTTTTGCATGCAGGTCTCTCTGTGCACCGTGTGTGCCTGATGCCCTTAAAGGCCAAAAGAGAACATCAGATCCCTTGGAACTACAGTTACAGATGGTTGTGAGCTACCATGTGGGCCTTGGAAATTGAACCCCCCACTCTCTAGAAGAACAGATAGAGCTCTTAATTGCTAAGCCATCTTTCCTTTTACTTTATGTAGCAGTGAGGTGGTGGTAGCAGGTGAACACGTGTGCCTGAGCATGTGTGGAGATCAGGGACAGATCTCTCCTTCTGCCTTCATGTGGGTTTAAGGAATGAATTCAGGCTTTCAGGCTTGTATGGCAAGGAATGACCTGCTGCTGGCTCCCCCGCCACCCTTGTCTTTTTGGTCTTTGTTTCTTTCTTTCTCTCTCTCTCTCTTTCTTTCTTTCTTTTAAGATTGTTTTTATTTTGAGACAAGGTCATGGCTGAGCCTGGCCTTGGACTCCTTATTCTTCTGCCCCCACCTTCCAAATTCCAGGATTATAGGCACCCACCACTGCACTCTGCTTTTGTTCAGCTTTTAAAACTTATAAAAATTATATTGGGACTGGAGAGATGGCTCAGAGGTTAAGAGCATTGACTGTTTTTTCAGAGGTCCTGAGTTCAATTCCCAGCAACCACATGGTGGCTCACAACCATCTATGATGAGATCTGGTACCCTCTTCTGTATACTGTATACATAATAAATAAATAAAATTTTCAAAAAAATTTATATGTGTGCAAATTTTTATGATTTGTTGCCTGTCAATGTTTGATTTTTATACTTATTTTATAGACCTACATACCCAGGATCATGTAGAAATTTTTCAGGTAAAGTTAGGTGTGATGGCACATGCCCTTAATCCCTGAACTTAGGAAACAGAGACAGGCTAGCCTGATATATATAGTGAGCTCCAGGCTGGCCAAGGCTCTATTATGAGATCCAGTCTCAAAATAAAAACTCAGGCAAAAGATGCTGAGAATGGAAAAAGATTATAAGATCTTGAGCACAAAAGTTTTTAATGCCCCTTTGTGGCCTAAGTTAGCCCATGTAGTCCAGGCTAGTCATGAACTCAAAATCTTTCTCTCTCAGTCTTCAGAGTGCTGGAATTACTCTGAGTTTATGGTTTAGAAAATAAATAAATAAGCAAAAAAATTAAACCATAAGTATGAGCTATTATGCCTGTCTGAGTTTTTAATTACATTTTGATAAAATCTAATTTGTTTTTTTGCTATTGTTAGCTACAAATATTGATGGCATATTTAAGAATCAGTTTCAAAATCCAAGGCTTTATAGACTCATCCCTATGATCTTTAAAGAGTGGAGTTCTTGTTCTTTTATTTAGACTTAAATCTTTGTGTACATACATGTGTGGTATATATGTATGTGTGGCATGCACGTGTGTACCTAAAGGTGTGCTCAGAGGCCAGAGGAGGGCATAGGATGTCTCCTCTATAATTTTCCCATTTCCTTTGAGGAAAAGTCTCTCACTGAAATTGGAGCTTGTATTTTTGATAGGCTGACAGCCAGCCAACAAGCCTCAGAAATCATCCTGCTCCATGCTGGAGTTGCAGATCTGTGGGAGACTATACCTGGCTACCGGATGGGACCTGACCTCTACACCAAGCACTTGTGAACTGGAACATGGGACCATCTTTCTCACCACTACATTTTTATCCATTTGAATTTCCTTCCCTTCTCTTCCTCTACCCTCTCTTTTGTTTGTGAGGGTCTTGTTATGTAGCACAGGTTGACCTGAAACCTTCTTTTTCTCCTGCCTGGGTATCTAGGGTGCTGAAAATCCAGGCATTAGATGCTACATCCAGCATATATAGTATAAGGTGTGTGTCCAACTTTTTTTCTTTCTTATCTTTTCTCATCTTGTCCTTGTGAGTTTAAACATCAGACGTCATTTCCCTAGACCACTTGTGGCATCAGTGGAACTGAGGGGAGTGAGTGGAGACCAACGTGTGTGCTCAACCCTCACACTCAGCCAGAGCCTACTCTCCTTTTCACACTGCAGTCCTTTCATTCATCCTGCAGATTAGGCTGGGAGTGTGGAGGGAAATTCAATCTGAGCCTTGGGGATGTCCAGGACTCCAAGGGCTGGGGATGGAGAGTGCAGATCTGTGAGATCACACATACATATGCATGACACACATGTATGCACACAAAGATTTAAGTCTAAATAAAAGAACAAGAACTCCACTCTTTAAAGACCATGGGATGAGTCTATAAAGCCTTGGATTTTGAAACTGATTCTTAAATATCACACAGACACACACACACACACACACACACACCACACCATCACATACACACAGACTCACACCACACAGACACACCACACACACACATCACACACACACACAGACACACACCACACCACCACATACACACAGACTCACACCACACACACACACATAACACACAGACACACACCACACACACACCACACACACACACACACCACACACACACAGACACACACATAGACACACAAAACAAAACAAAACAACAAAACAAAACTCCAATATCTCCCAGTAAAATGAAGAGAAAAGTGGGGGAGGCCAAGAAAGGGACATTTGAAGCATTTAACCAGACTAAAGGTTAATTTTTCATTCCGTATCAGTGGCTTTGTTATCTCTGCTTGGGTTTCACTGCAAAGCCCCCCCCCCCTTCCCCTAGAGCCCTCTAAGGAATGTGGCCTTGCCGTAAGCACAGTAGGAAAGGGTTCTGGGGACTTTGTGCTTAGCTCTATAGACAACCTGAGGAAGCAGCCAGGCCCATCAGGACAAGGACAGCTTTCATAAATAGAAGTGGGTTGCACAATTGTCTCCATTGGGGAAGTTGTGTCAAACTAGTCCAGCTTGTACCTATCCTCAGTTTCCCTATCTATAAACTGGTTACCCCAGTTTCTGTGCAATGCAAAATGAAAGTGCAGTGTGCTCAGCCTAGTGACTTGCCTGCCCCAGACATCTTCCAAAGTGTCAGTTTTCTGGTTTTCTTTTTTTTTTTTTCCCCTTTTGAGGAATTGAGGCAAATAGTCTGCTGATTCCCAGTCAAGGCTTGACTCCTTGGCAGAGAAGCCAGAAAGGAAAATGATGGACAGTATGGGTTTGGGGACAGAGGACCCCAGGTGGATCTCCACTTTGGAACGATTACTTCCAATACTCCAAGCGTAGTGAGGGAGGGGGTGTTCTGAGCTCCGTTCAGAATCTGATTTGGCTCCTTTTTCTTCAGTGTGGACATCAGCTTTGCTTCTAAGTGGCTCTTTCACAGAGACTTCATGACTGGAAAGGAGGGCTGGCCCCCAAGCCTGAAGAACTGATGTAGCCATCCGTAGCTGCTACACAGGGTATGAGATTGTGTGTGTGTACATGGCATGGCATTTGTATGGAGGCCAGAGATGACCTCAAGTGTCAGTCACTTTCTGTGGTAGCTTATTGTGTAGATCAGGTCAGCTGAAGAAAGAAGGCACTCCACGATGAAATTTTAAGGCCTATGTGGCAGCAGGGAGGTCCAACCTCTTTTGATGGATGAAATTTCAATAAACACAAAGGTATATTTATTGAAAATTACACCAAGTATTTCCTCATACCAAGGTCTCTAATCTTAATTTACATGTCTGACTGAAGGAGAGCATCGTAGGCCTCCATGACTTACCAAGTGCAATACACAGTAATACAAGAGCCTCAGGTGCCTGAGGCATTTTGTGACCAAAGGCATGGGATGGCTGCAAAGCCTCTTCAGCAAAAACAATTCTACAGATCACAGGATTCTTCATGGTCAAAATGCTTTTAAAAATCAGCTGTTCGGGGCTGGAGAGACGGCTCAGAGGTTAAGAGCACTGACTGTTCTTCCAGAGGACCTGAGTTCAATTCCCAGCAGAACCACATGGTGGCTCACAACCATCTATGATGAGGTCTGGTGCCCTCTTCTGTAAAACTGTATGCATAATAAATAAATAAATCTTTAAAAAAAAAAAAGTATTTATAAAAAAAAAAAATCAGCTGTTCGTTCTAATATCTACCCCATAAAGTGATTCTGCTACATTCCAACAACCTTCCATTTTCTTCCAGACAGGGTCTCTGCATTTAGCCCAGACTAGCTGGGCTTTGCCTTCTGGGGCTTCTCTTGTTTCTACCCCTATCCCCTCCGTATCATTGGTGTCCTGGGAATAGAGATACTTAAGACTGGTTCTGGCTCTCTGTGGGATCTGGGGATCTGAATTCTTGTCCTCACAAGTATATGGCCAAAGCTTTGTGCACTGAGCCATTTCTCCAGCTGAGAAATACGTTTTTTGAGAAATCTTTGGAGATAATGCCCTTCACCAGGTATGGGAGGCTGGAGAGATAGCTCAGAGGTTAAGAGTGCTGACTGTTCTTCCAGAGGTCCTGAGTTCAATTCCCAGCAACCACATGGTGGCTTACAACTATCTATGATGACATCTGGTACCCTCTTCTGTACACTGTATACATAATAAAGAAAAGAAAGAAAGAAAGAAAGAAAGAAAGAAAGAAAGGTGTGTAATGGTATTCTCCCAGTACAACTGAGAAATATTGTCTTTTTGTTTTGTTTTGAAACAGGGTTTCTCTGTGTAGCCCTGGCTGTTGTGGAACTCACTCTGTAGGTCAGGCTGGCCACTGACTTACAGAGATCCACCTGCCTCTGCCTCTGAACTGCTAGGATCAAAGGCAAGCACCACCTCCGCCCAGCATTATTATAGTCTCTTGAAGGAACTTTCTTATGCACATAAACTCATACAGAGAGACACAAAGACACATAAATAAATAAATTTTTAAAAGAAAGAAACTCTTACCCATGAGTCAGCAAACATACTGACTGCTTTGGGATGCTGCGCTCTGGGCACAGATGCAGAATTACTTGGAAATGACTCTTCTGTCCACTAGAGGGAAACCCAGGCTAGCGAGATGGCAAATCCAACCAGCAGGAGGCTGATAAAACCAGGGAGATCACTGCTGAGGAGCTGAGTGGTGATGTGAGCCTAGTGTCCTGGGGGAGCTGGCTTGTATCATCTTGATGAGAGCCATTTGTTGCTTTTCAGAGCTCTTGGGAGCTGGTTGTTAAACATAGCCATTAAAAATCATGCTATACAAACTTACACTTAAATCAACTGTATTAAAAATGACTGCAGCTGGGTATGGGTAGTACATGCCTGTAATCTCAGCACTTGGGAGGTAAAAGCAAGAAGATCAGGAGTTCAAGGTCCTTCTTGGAATGTAGTGAGTTCAAGACCAACCTAGACCACAAAATAAATAAGGACTCCAAATATAAATTTTCAATTTTTAGTCTTATTTTATTGGTATTACTATTACCTGTTATTCAAGGAGTATTATATAGTAGTATGCTTCTGTCTATCTTCAAAACCAATTACTTGAAGTTAGTCATGAGAATAATATTTACTGCATGGAAATTCACACACGTTACAAATCAGGGTATTTTATCCCTGACTTTCCTCCACTGAAGGTTGGTCTCTATATGGGCTATAACATCCCTGCCTAGGTCTTTCTCGTAACAGCCGCTGTACTGAGGGCCTGCACTTTTCCAAATTGTTGCATAAATCCTAATTGGTCTTATAATAAAAGCCTGGAGCCTGATATTAGAGAAAAATGGAAAGATCAGAGAGACGGGAACAAGCCACAGCCACTTTTCACCCAGCCAGCTCCTCAGTGGTAATCCTGTCTCCACAAAGCCTCACACTGAATAGGGAAGTGAAGGCAAGCACAGGTTGAAATGGAAGAGCCGAACTCCCGCTTCCTGCCTCCTTCTGCCTCATATTCCTTTCTCTGTCCAACCATATCACTTCCTGTTCCAATTTTCCTAGTGCTGGGATTAAAGGCATGTGCTCCCAAGTGCTGGGAGCAGAGGCATGGGATCCCAAGTGCTGGGATTAAAGGTTTGTACCACCACCACCTGGCTCTGTTTCTCTCTTGGACTGGTTCAGTTTCATGTAACCCAGTGTGGCCTTGAATTCACAGAGATCCAGACAGACTTCTGCCTATATCTTCTGAGTGCTAGAATTAAAGGTGTGTGTCACCAGTTCCTGACTTCTATGGCTAACTCTGTCTTCTGATCTTCAGGCAATCTTTATTTGATACACAATATATCACCACACCAGGTCTAGCTAGAAACAGACTCACATATGTGGAGGGACTGGTCCATTTCATCAGGCCAGGCTGTTGGGGCCCCTTGGATGTGTCACAGCTGTTTTACTGTCCAAGCTTGGTCTGAAGGTGCTCGCCCCAGGCTCAAGGTCTGGAGCAGCTGCTGCCTATGGCAGAGACCTGTTTGGATTCAGATGCCTCCTGGCCATCTCCTGGAATGCAGGAGAGAATGTTTCTCTACCAGAAGGGGAGCTTCCTGAGGATCAGGGTTGGCTTCCACCTTCATCCATACTTCAAAACTGACTTGAAAACAGCCGTGCTGGGAGCACATCCTTTAATCCCAGGGAGGAAGAGACAGGCAGATCTCTGAGTTCTTGGCAGTCTGCAGAGTTCCAGGACAGTCAGGGCTACACACAGAGATTCTGTCTTGTAAAACCAAAACCAAACTAAACCAAACCAACCAAACAAACAAAACCCATACAGCATACAGGGAAGGTAGAGAATTGGGAAGTAAGCGTGCCAACAGGACAGAGGAAGGCACTTCAACCACAGATCTTGTCTTCTGTCACTTAGCTTGGAAAACAAGGTAAACACTTTTTTGTTGTCGTTGTTGTGTTTTTCAAGACAGGGTTTATCTGTGTATCCGTGATGATCCTGGAACTCACTCGGTAGACCAGGTTGGCCTCAACTTCACACAGATCTACCTGCCTCTGCCTCTTGAGTGCTGGGATTAAAGGTGTGGGTCACCACTGCCCAGCCAAACACTTCTTTAAAAAAAAAAAAAAAAAAAATCTCGTGTGTGTGTGTGTGTGTGTGTGTGTGTGTGTGTCTGTGTCTGTGTCTGTGTCTGTGTCTGTGTGTGTGTCTGTATATGTGACTTGTGGGAGTCTCCTGACATGTGGGATCCTGGGACTGAACTCCATTGAGCAGATTTAGAGATAGGCCTCCCCGGAAGCCCAGGTCTGTTTATCATCAGGTCTAGATTCTGTGTAGACACACTGTGCTCATCCAAGCAAAGCAATCAGCCAGCTATTTCCATACCCAAGAAGGTGTCCCACGATATAAAAGGTGCTGAATTAAAGCGGCACTACCCTGACATTGTGTGTCAAGGAAGTACGGAGGTGGTGGGGCAAAGTTAACAGATGCAATAGCAAGTATGTACGAGGATCACACAGCCGGGAAAATGCACTGTCGACTGACACCAGCTCTGAGCCAAGATACTGCCAAGTGCTTCCCTATGGCTTTGCCCTCCAGCTTTGCCTGGGTCTCTGGGTCTGGGATGCAGGCAGCCGGATGTGGCAGGCCCAGGGCTGCACTGCAGGAAGCAGCGGCCGGAGCTGCCCTGAGCCTCAAAGCAACGGAAGGGAGGGAGCAGTCAGCACCTGCATTGTGCGAGCCCCGCTCCCCGCTGAGCCACTGAGGACCCCTACGCACATTCTTGGCGACAGCTCCCTGGTCGGGGTCGTGGTTCTCAAGCAGATTTAGGTCGAAGCAGAAGAGGATTTCTATGCTTTCACTCACTGAAGCATTCGTTTATTCTTTCACCCATCAATCATCGAGAAGAGGCACCAGTCAACACAAAACAGTCCGTGATCCCACAGATCTTTGACTCTTCGAAATTGGAGGCAGTCTCTGAGGAGTAGGTTGGAATCATGGCTTCTCTATCACTAGCGTGCAACTCACAAATGGACTTTTCTGAACTGTTCGAAGAAGCTTCTCCGTACTGGATCAAAAGTGTGGAGGAAACTCTGGAGAGTGCTGGGATCAATGGATTCTGTGTGAAGCGCATCCCCAGCTAGTAAATAACGGAGGGATTTTTAAAAACTAATTTTTATTTTTATTATGACAAAGACTGTTGGCAGGAGAGCTCAAAGCTGCAGATTGGAAGCCTACACAATGATTTAAAAAACTTTTCAAATTAATATGCAACATTTAAAAGTTATGAAATTTCAACTCGGAGTTTGGTGTCTTTTGAAAAAAAAAAAAAAAAAAACTTGACAATGTGGGAGGCTATGTTTTATAAGCTGTTACATTACCCTAGAGGCAGGTGCTCTCTCTAATACTGCATTTTTGTGTGCCCTCTTTCAAAGTGGTGTTAATTGTTGTATAAGTGTTTCTTTTTTAAAAAATCTCTTGGGCAATTCCCTGTTGCAAGCTTTGAAAGGCAAATTTCTTTTGAAACACAGTTTTTGTTTTGTTTTGTTTTGCTTTGCTTTTTTAAATTTAGCTTGGATCCTTGATTGGTTGATCTTTTTCAAAAAATGGCCTTCTGGGACAATCTTCTAATGAAAGAACTTTAAAATATGTCATAATGGGGCTGTGTGTTCCATGGGAGTACCCCAAACCAAGGAAAAGATCTGACTTGACACAGCTGGGCCTGAGGCCAAGACCAGGAAGATGTAACCATCTCACGTGGGTGGGCCAGAGAAGACAAAATAGAAACAACAGAACCTGGAGCTGAAGGAAACAAGACTGATGTTTGTGTTTTTGGCCTGGGAGAATGGGCAGAGATGGTCCCTCCCATTCACAGTTTTGAAGGTCCAGAGGAGGGTCTGCCTTTTAGTCTGTTGGGTTCAGAATCTAGGTCAGTTCCAAGGAGACTGATGGGCCACTAGACCTCTAGTGACTGGGAGAGAGAGCTGGTTTAAGGTGAGACAAGAGACCTGGGGAGGGATACCATCAGCCAGCACTGTGTGCAGTCAGACTGGAGCAGCTGCGAAGATCCATTTATAGTTAAATTATGTTTAAGAGAGTTGGAAGGCTCTGAAGGAGAAGAGGCATCTGAAAAGCTCACCTCCAACCTGCAGGAATGGGCAGCTCTCCAGTATCTTACCACAGAGGTGGCTGAGGGGTAGGCCAAGGGGACTTCAGTTGTGTCCTGTTGTAGTCAGATGAAGGATGAAGTGGGGCAAGGTTCCAGGCAAGTTAACACTTCCCCCCCAAGACAGGGTTTCTCTGTATAACAGTCCTGGCTGTCTTAGAACTGACTTTGTAGACCAAGCTGGCTTTGAACTCACTGAGACCTACCTGCCTCTGCTTACCACGTGCTGGGATTAAAGGCATGTGCCACCAATGCCTGGCTCAAAACCTTTTGAATACCCTTCCTGCCATCCAGAACCACTTCATGGGCTCCTGGGACATGACTGGGAAGAGGACCCAACTGGCTAGAGAGTGGGCAAATAGGACCCCAGGACATTCTTCTCAGCCATGAATGATAGGGGTGCCATGCCTGCTCCCTGCTTCACTTCCTGTACCATGCATGCACTTCCAGCATTTTGCTTGGGAGCGGGAGATCAGATGCAGCTACTGACTGTGTGTGCATGGCTGACCGGCAGAGATGTTTTGTCTAGCCCTTGTATGTTTCCTCTGGAGCAAATACAAATAGAAATTTCCCCATTCTGTAGAAGAGGAAACTGAGGCTCTGAGAGCAGAAGGCACATTTCAAAGACACACAGCTGTTGAAAGGCAGAGCTGGAAGGCCAACCCCTTCCCTCTAGCTTGACCTGATGTAGCCCCATTCTGCCTTCCAGCCTGCTTGGTGTCTTTCTAGACTCCGCCTCTCCTTCACACCCCACCTCCAGATGATCACCACATCCTGTAGATCCTGCCTCTTACAGACCCAGCATGTGACCTCTTTCTCTTTACTTATGGATCACTCTCCATCTCCTGGCTGTGCCATTGGCTGCCTCTCTGGTCTCCCCACCTCTGGTCTCTTGTTCATATCAGCACCCAGAGAGCTCCACTACAGCATGATTCTGACCACGTCACCATCAGAATGCCCTTCTGAATAAAGTTCACATTCCTCACCAAGTCACCAGAGCCGTGAGTTCTTATCACCAGAGCTAATGCCACTGTCCTGAGCCCAGCTGTACACGTTAGCCAGTCAGAAAGCTTGCCCACCCCTTCTGAACAGACCCTGTCCTGGGCTTTCTTGCTTTGAGGTTTTTGTTCCCACGATCTAGTCCGCCTACCACAGTTTCTCCCCACTTTGACTCTCTCTTACACAACTCTGCTAGCTGACATTTGGATCACCCTTTAAGTGTAGCTCTATGCAGGGTCCTTTGCCAGACCATGATAAACCTGTCACTGCTGTACACAGGTAAGCACCCACATTCCTCTCTCTGTGCTCTGCACTGCACCTTGTATACCAGCAACACGTGGTGGAGCAGTCTTTCTGTCCGTCCCCATTTCCTCCCTCCAGGTCTGCTTCAGCCCCTTGTCCTGGCCCTCATCTCTTCCAGCCAGTGGCAGTAGCTTCACGTCTGGTTCTTGATTTAGTCCCAGCTCTGATGCTAGACCTGAGCTGCCTCAAACTGTGGCTGTGGTTATTGGACTGCTTCCAGCTTTGACTCAATATCCCAGTCTGTTAAAAGCTTAACTCAGCCAAGTGTCTCCCCATTCTCCTGCAATGTGTGTGTCAGGGGCTTGGGGTCTATAGGGTCCATATTCAATATGTATAGTGGAAGGGTTCTGCCTATGTGTCACCTGTGTGTGACAGATGAAACTTATATGTGAGAATAAGTATGTATATGGAGGCAGATTAGAACCTGAGTGTCCACATGCACTAAGTCTGTATGTAACATATGTCTGGGAACAGTGAATTGCAGAGCTCTGTCAGACAGTGAGAAAGTGTTAGAATATTTGGAATTTCCAGCTGACTCTCTGAGGTGACCTGGGCTAAAGTCATTGTCCACTTACTATAGGAACAAAGAACAACAGAGACAGAGCTATGGGACTAAGTTCATTCCTACAGAGCAGAGTTACCATGCCCAGCTGGCTGCCCCCCCATTTTTATTTTATTTTATTTTATTTCCCTTAGGAGAAGGCTCTTGCCTCAGTATTCTTAGAGTGAAAAGTGAGAACCCTAAAACGGAGCCTCTCACAGCCTATAATCGTTACCCTAGCCTGGGACCAACTAGGTGTAGCATCCCAGCCCTTAGGACACTGGTGAGTACTGTGGGAACCAACAGTCCCTAGTTCAATTCAAGAAACTACCATTACCAGGCTTGGTGGTGCCTTAATCACAGCACTAAAGAGACAGAAGCAGGTGGATTTCTGTGAGTTCAAGGTCAGAGTGATCTACTTAGTGAATTCTAGGCTTATCAGGCTACATAGTAAGACACTGACTAAAAAAAGAATTAACTACCATTTACTAGCTGTGAAGTTTAAATACCTTATTGGGCTCTATGTTTGAGAAAGTATATAGGAGCAAGGGGTATATGTCTGTGGCCTCATACATGCAAGGCCTTGGGTTCCATTCTTGATGCTTTAAGAGAATAAGATGAAAAAGACATCTGATGTGAGAATGACAGGAAATAAAAATGTGGAAGTCCAGGTTCAGTGCCTGGGGCATGAGGACTATGAGGCTTTTACCCTGTCATCAGGTCCCCTGGGTCAACTGTTATTGCATAAGGGTTTCTTCTGGCATTGGTGGGCCTGGCACAGGTTGGCTTCCAGGCTGTTGGTTGGGACCGTTGTCTCCAGGGTATCTTGTGTAGTGGATACAGAACCCGGACATCATGCTGGATCTCCTGCCAGAACTCCATGTCCTTGACGTCAGGAGCACAGAAGAGTTCATAGAGTAGTAGGGGAAAGGCCGATCTCTCTTCTTCCCTATGGGTCCTGTAGATGCATTTGGGTTGGAGAAATGGAGACGTTGTCCTTCTCCAACTTCCTCTTTGAGCCTCTGTCTCTTTACAGCTCAAAAGTCAAAGATTCCTACAGACATAAGAAATTGGCGCCAGGAGTGGTGGCCTTTAATCCCAGCACTCTGGAGAATCTCTGTGAGTGTGAGACCAGCATGATCTACATGGTGAGTTCCAAGACAGCCAGGGCTACATGTTACACAAAACAACACAACAAAAAGAAGACTGTCAGGTGATGGTAGTGCCAGCTTGTAATCCCAGCACTCAGGAGACAGAGGCAGGTGGATCTCTGTGAGTTTTAGGACAGTCTGCTCTATGGAACAAGTTCCAGGATAGCCAGGGCTACACAGAGAAATCCTGTCTCAGAAAGGGAGAGAGAGAGAGAGAGAGAGATGCTTGCAGATCTTGCTTTGAAAACATAAAAACTAACATTGGTGGAGACCTGTGTGGGTGAATATGTAGCTATAGGTGCATGTATGGGATGCATAGAGAGACTATGGACATGTTAGAATATTGCATATTTAGTGTGTCTATGTCTGCAATGTATGTGTCAGGGGCTTAGGGTCTATAGGGTCTATATTCAATATGTATAGTGGAAGTATATGTCACCTGTGTGTGGCAAATGAAACTTATATGTGAGAATAAGTATGTATATGGAGGCAGATTAGAACCTGTATGTAACATATGTTTGTTATGAAAGGGGGTTGGGGAACAGTGAATTGCAGAGCTCTGCCAGACAGTGTTAGAATATTTGGAATTTCCAGCTGACTCTCTGAGGTGACCTGGGCTAAAGTCATTGTCCACTTACTGTAGGAATAAAGAACAACAGAGACAGAGCTATGGGACTAAGTTCATTCCTACAGAGCAGAGTTACCATGCCCTGCTGGCTGCTCCTGCCCCCCCCCACGTCTGTAGCCACATCAGGGAAATAAACACAACCTTTGGAAGGCCTGTGATATGTCTGGGGAGAAGGCCTCAGCACCCCACAAATTGCCCTGCCATTGACCAGCAGCTGAGGTGGTAGGGCCAATGGTCATCCTGCCAATGACCAGTCCTGGGTTCTTCGTTCAGTGCTTGTGGCCAGCTTCAGGGTTTCCAGAGCTTCCTTGCCCAGGGCACTTGGTCTAATTGCAAATTGACATTTCTTGGAAGCCAAGCCTGTGCCAGGGAAGTCTAGAGACACTTTTAGGGCCAAGATGTACATGGGCTGCTTCCTACAGGAATCTAATTTTTACTGAGGTGCCCCTTCTACTCCATCCCTAAGCTTGGTAGAATGATTATCTAGCATGCACAGAGCTCTGGGTTTGATCCACAGCAAAGCACAAACAGGGCATTTGGTACATACCTGTAATCTCAACACTTAGGAGATAGAAGCAGTCGGATCAACAGTCGAAGGTCGTCCTCAGGTGCAGATCTAACTCAAGGCTAGCCTGGGATGTATGAGGCTGTCTCAAAGAAAACAAAACACCCAAATGCTCTGTGTAGCCCAAACACCCTTTCCTGCCTGGTTAATTTGGACTCATATCTCAATTTTAAGATAAGTGTCAACTCATCAGGAGCCTTTCTGAAACCGAAACTACTTCTTATCCCTTAATATCCATTACTGTTTGTCACTGAGCCTTTCTTTTTTTTTGCTGTCTCCAAGGCTGTGATAAAAATTTTCATTACCCAGAATTCCTTGCAGTTAGGTGTGGCTGTGTGACTAAGTGTTGGCCAACAGCTTAGGCAGAAGTAATGTGTGCCGCTTTGGAGAACTGGTGTTAGGCGAGGAGTGTGCTGTTTTACTCTCTCTTCCTTCAGGTTGGCTAGAATTGGACTGACTATATTGGGCCATGGAGATGGCAGGAGTTAGAAGAGAAGTATAATGTAAGCACAAGGGCTTTTATGTCCTTGAATCTATTGCTCTGGACTAATTATTTCCAGACTTATAGTGCATGTGCACATGCCTACACCACACACACACACACACACACATATGAATATGGAAATGTGAGTTTGATTTTGGGAGTTGGTTGTCGCCATCTTTCACGTGATTTATGGGGATCGAATTCATGCTATCAGTTAGGCAAGCACCGTTACTCACTGGGCCAGCTTACTGGATTTGAGATGTTCTGCCACCTACAGCCAAATCTAACTAATATAAGTCCCTTAGTCTTTTCTTGTGTTATCTAGATTTCTCTCTAGACACTCTGTATTCAAATTGTTGATATATCTGTTTATTACGTCATGAGCTCACAAGGTTAGGGTACACGTCATCTTCTAGACAAGTGTCCTAACAAAGGACATGCTAATTATATGAATAAAAGTATAAAGTACACATTTAAGCACCAGGATATAAACAGATCTGGTCAAGATGGTCATTGAAATAGTGGAATCGAATGAGACAGAGAAGAGGCCCCCTGAATGCTCTCATTTCAGGGCAGCTTGAGGCAGAAAAGCCCTGGAGCCAGTGAGTGGGCAAAGGCTATAGAGTATGTATGACCCATCATCATATCTACTAGCATGTCATGGTGGCTTGGAGCTGAGAAAGGAATCATTTGGAACTGAACCAAGATGGTGGAAGAAGGTTCTGGCACATGTGTCAGCATCTTGGGGAAAAAAAAAATCAGAATAATAATCTTGACAACAGGGTGGGCATGGTGGCACATGCCTTTAGTTCCAGCACTTGAGAGGCAGAGACAAGGGGATCTCTGTGAGTTTGAGGCCAGTTTGGTCTACAAAGTGAGTCTCTGGACATCCAGGGCTATTATATAGAGAAATCCTGCCTTGAAAATAAATCTTGAATACAGAGGGATAGAGGGCTGGCCAGGCAAGGCCTGAATGGCTTAGGAAGCAGGTGATGTGGGAAGGAATTCACACGTGAGTGAGCTGAGGAGAACTGGACAGATTTTTTTTTTCAAGTGCAATGAGGTCTCACCATACCTAGGATTCAAAATAAATTCGCAGAATAGTTGCTGGGTTTTTTTGTTTGTTTGTTTTGTTTTGTTTTGTTCTCTGCAGGACGCTGGCTTCTCTCAGATTTCTCTAGGAGAGCTCGAACAATCCTCGGAGCATTTCCCAGATGCTTGGGCTTCCACAATTCCCTCCTTGCTTTCTCTCTCTGTTAAAGCTCTCAGGGGAGTTGCGTCTTGTCAGAGCCAATACTCCCTGGGAGACATTGCTAACGGGAAACCTCAAGGAGACCTAACAAGGTAGCTGGTACATCTCTGGTCTGCACAGAGGTGACTGTCCAAAGTCAAGGACATTGGTGTTGAGGGAAAGGCTTAGGACTCTAGGTAGAGTGAGGGGCCCTAAGTTTGCATCTTGACTCTAGTTCAGTAGCACTATGAACTACCATGTGGATGCTGGGAATTGAACTCAGGACCTCTGGAAAAACAGTCAGTGCTCCCAACCTCTGAGTCATCTCTTCAGTCCTCAGTAGTGCTGTGAACAACAAGTTGCTTAACTTCCCTGGGTCTCAGTTTCCCTATCTGAGGAGACAAGATAATAAAGAGTCTACTTCACCAGGTTGCTATGAATTAAGATGAGAACATGCATAGAATGAGTGGTTAACAAATGTTGCTTCTGTTATTATAGTTCTTACATTCATTAACTCTTGTAGCAAGTGAGTGCTAGGCATCCTCCCCGGCATGTGCTCAGTGCATCATCCAAAATGCATTTCAAAAACTTCCTGGTATTGTAAACATTCCCTCAGTCCTCTCCTGTGGCATTCTACATGTAATCTGTTCTGCTCTGACAGCCCTTTCCTCCTCAGCTAAGGGACTTGCCTTTGGTCTTCTCAAGGCAATCGCTTGGACTCGTCTGGCTGAGTCCGATGACTGCTTGGGTTTCACATGCTGAAGGCCATCTCATTGCAAACTCTTGAGGAGTATGGACTCCCAAAGCTGTGCAATATAGCAGCTTTACCCTAACACTCCTGTTTCCCTCCCTCATAATTTTTATTACTCTTACTTTAGTGATTTATTTACAAGTTTACCCTTCTGGCTGACACATGGCTCAGCATGCGCTGTATGAAGTGAAGGCATCTTTGACTAGTTGCTGTGTGGCGGAGTTCCTATACTAGCTGGGAAGACAGAATGAACAACATGAGACACATCAAGAACTAAATGCAAAACCTGGGGGCTGGAGAGATGGCTCAGAGGTTAAGAGCACTGACTGTTCTTCCAGGGGTCCTGAGTTCAATTCCCAGTAACTACATGGTGGCTCACAACTATCTATAATGACATCTGGTACCTTCTTCTATATACTGTAAATAAATCTTAAGAATAAACAAACAAACAAAAAAACCTGGGCCTGTAATCCCAGCTACTGCAAAGGTAGACATAGAAGAGCTTAAAGTTCAAGGCCTGCCTGAGCTACAGTAGCAAGTTTAAAGACAGCCTGGGCAATTTAACAAGTAAAAATAAGGGAGGTGGGTGGGGAGATGCTCAGTGGATAAAGTCTTCGCCACACAAGGGTGAGGACCTGAGTTCAGAGGACTAGCATCTGGGTGAAGTTAGGCATTGTAGCCCAAGTCTGTAACTGAATAGTCCTATGCCAAGGAAAGTGGAGCTGGAGGATCCTCTGAAATGCAAGAGACAGCACCTGGTTATGCAGCTGTGAACAACAAAAGACATCTGCAAATAAAGTGAAAGACACATGTGTGCCTCTAAATCCATGTGTGTGGGACACACACACACACACACACACACATTAAAAGGGGTCAAGGATGGTGAGTGGGTAAAGACACTTGCCACCAGGGCTCTCAATCTGACTTCATTTCCTGAAACCCACTTGAGAGGACACAACCAGCCCTCACAAGCTGTCCCGTGACCTTCACTTTCATGCAGTGGCATGTCCATCCTCCTGGCAATAAGTAAACAAATGTTATTTAAGAAACAGGGCTCTGAGATCTAACTCGATGGTAGAGTTCCTGTCCTAGCGTGTGGGAAGCCTTGGTTCAATCCCCAATACCAAAGGGAAGAAAGAAAAGAAGAAAACCAAAATAGGAATAGAGATCCAAAGCCTTGAAGCTTTTAAAGGACACGTTCCCAAGGTTGCCAGGACCATGGGGCACAACGGGGAGCGGAACAGAGGCATGTGCTTAGACAGCCGAAGGCCCACACTTCTGTGCTCAAAGCTTGTAGGAACACTGTATCCTCGAAAGAAGCCATCGTGAATTCCCGCTCTGGAGCTGTGTCGGGCCTCTTGCTACTGCATGGGAGCCGATGGCGCAAACTCAAAACGGAAAGCTTTGGCATCGCTGTGAAAATACTTTGAGCCTTAGCATAACAGTAGGCAGGTACCAGATTATAAAGCCTTTTAGCAAGTACCTCTTCCTCAGTGCAGATTTAGACTGTACTGCTGTCCAGAATAACCACCTTCGAAGTTTCCGGTTGACCCCATTTAGCCACCTCGCTGTCATCACCACACGTTCTAAAAGGCCAGGTCTGAACGACGAGAGACAGGCACAGCTTGTTACTTCTCATGGGCAGAAAGCCTTTGCAGGGACAAAGCTTTAAAGTTCAAAACTAGCACACCTGCCCCAAGCGCCAGTCTGTTTCCCACACTCCTCATCCTGCTGTGATATGATTCTGGACTGAATAACAAAATTGGGGAGTTTTCTACTGTTTCTTCTCCTATTGATCTTGTTCCTGTGTGTCCTCGGGAGTATGGTTTTCTGTCCAGAGTCTGCTGGAGATTTTGCTGGTGGAAAACTGGAAGGTGGTCTCATGTGGGATGTCTTTCTATATGCTATCAATGTCATTAGATAATAAAGGAACTGTCTTGGCCACATCTTAGAAGTAGGTGAGAAATCCAAGCATAGATTAAAAAAAAAAGAGAGAGAGAGAGAGCAGAGTCACAGAGACACAATCCAGCCGCCCATAAAACAAAATATAACAAAATAAATAAGTCATGGGCCACGTGACAAGACAAATTAATAAAAATAAGTTAAATTAAAGTAAAAAAAAACTAACAATATGTCTAAGCCATAGGCCAAACAAAATAAAATCAATGTAAACATCTAAGTCATTAAAAAAAAAAAAAAAAAAAAAAAAAAAAAAAAAAAAAAAAAAAAAAAAAAAAAAAAAAAAAATAATGACAAAGCCAAAGAAAAAAAAAAAAAAAACCAATGAAAACACCAAAAAAAAAAAAAAAAAAAAAAAAAAAAAAAAAAAGCAGCCACAGGCAAGTCCAAACTACAAAACTAAGCCAAGGCAAAAGCCTCTTACTACAGTGGTTTCTTCCTGGGAGGTAGGGAGGGTCTGGGACAGGAGACTCAGTTAGAAACTGAATATACTCCTAAAAAGACAGCTGGGAAAATAATTGATCAGGTGATGCTATTGTAAAACTCCCTTAGGGAGGAATGACATGTGCAATTTGTGTTTTTTTGGAGACAGGATCTCTCTACAAAGCCCTGGCTGTCTTGGAACTCACTATATAGACCAGGCTGACCTCAACTCACAGAAATCTGCCTGCCTCTGCCTCTCAAGTGCTGAGATTAAAAAGTTGTGCATCACTATACCCGGCTAACACACAATGTTTGAGATTTCTTATTAATCGCTGCATTTTCCTGCAGCAATTCCTATTACGTCGTTGAAGTTGGTTGCCTGAGGTTCCTGTGTTGGAGGAGGTAAGTGGAAATGTAGGGTGAGCAAAGAGGCCAGCTTTTCCACTCCTTGTTAACTTCTCTGGAAGTCACTGTGAAGGAAGAGAGTCCACAGGAGCAGCAAAGGGAATCTCACCCAGCAGGAGGCTCTGGAGCATCTGGAAGGAGAGAGGGATAGCTAAAGGAGCAAATACAGAGTGGGGCTAGGAGTGAGAATGTGCTTGTATGTAAGCGTGGGACTAGAATTTGAAACCCAGAACCTACAAAAAGCCAGGTACTGTGACGTGAGTCTCTCACCCAGGGGCTCATATGGTGAGATAGCAGGCAGAGATAAGAAACAGCCCTGAAGCAGCTCTCATACTAGTTTGCCTGCCTCAAAGAACTGTAAATAACAAACAAGGTGAAAGGTGACACCCAAAGTTGTCTTCTGAGCTTTATGTGTGTGCATAATTGCATTGTGTGTGTGTGTGTGTGTGTGTGTATTATGAGAGTGAAATGATCCTGATCCAGGCATAAATATGCTCTGGGAATAGCCTCTTGTGAGGCCTGAAAGCTTTAACCTTGACTTGGGACTAGAGGTCAGAACAGGGCAAAGCCTCTGGGAATGAAGTTGAGGATGGATACCCCTCAGACTCAGATCAAGCCCTGAATACTGCCTCTCTCATGTTGATCCCCAAGAAGACCAGAGCTTCTTCACTATTCTGGGCTTAGTGGGATGGTCCTGATAACAGGCAGGATGGCCTCTGGACATTCCGCAGGCCGCCTGCACCTGCCTTTTAGCTTCTACTTCCTTCTGGAACTCAATAACCTTTTGCTTGGCCTCACTGTCCCAGGAGGAGCAAAGCTGAGCTTCCAAGAGGAGGAATGGGGTAAAAGGCCCTACTCCCTTCAGGAACATTCCTCCATAACCAACATGAGCTGCACTTCAGAGACCACAGTTGATCACCCCAGTCTAGAACCCCACCCAGCCCCTAAATTCATCTAGAGATGAGACTCAGATCTCAAAACCATCCCAGTGCTAATACGTAACCCAGAGTCCAGAATCAGAGTCCAGAACCCAAAAAGGCCAAGCCAGTCCAACCATAGTCCAAAGTCTCAAGCTAGAAACCCAACTTTCAGAACTCAGAGAACCACCTGGAACAGGCCCAAAGTCCAGCCTGAGCTAAAGACCAAGGCTCAGAACTCATATTCAATCTCAGGATTTAACCTAGCTCACAGACTCAAAGGCTAATACTCAGAAGGCCCAAAGTTCTGGCACTAGAATTCAGACCCAACTAAACCAGAGCAGAGCAGTGGAGCCCAGCTCAGAGCACACCTAAAAGCCTAGAACCAGGTCAGGCCTAGCCCCATTTCTTGTTTGTTTGTTTGTATTTTGAGACAGGGTTTCTCTGTGTAGCCCTGGCTGTCCTGGACTTCATCTGTAGACCAGGCTGGCCTCAGACTCAAGAGATTTGCCTGCCTCTGCCTCAGGATTAAAGTCATGCACCACCACTGCCAAGCCCCATCTTAACTCCAGATTTAAGAGTCCAGCTTTAAGCCAGGTGTGGTGGTACAGTCTTTAATTCCAGCACTCAGAGGCAGATGGATCTCTGTGAGTTCCAGGCCAGCCTGGTCTACAGAGCAAGTTCCAGGACAGCCAGGGCTACACAGAGAAACCCTGTCTTGAAAACAAAACAAAACAAAACAAGAGAGTCTAACTTGACCAGAATTCAAACTCTACACCCAGCCCATAGGACACCAGCTCCCCATACTCTTCCTAGCATTGGCCGAGGATAGAGCCAAGGAGGGGATTTCAGATGCCAATCTAATCCCTGGTGAGAGACCCCAGGAAGCAGATGCAGAAAGGGAGGTAGGTGTTCTTCTGTCTGGGTGACCCACTGTGAGGATTCAGAGACCAGACAGAGCAGAAGGCTTCCTCTGCTGAGAGCTGCAGGACAGGAAGACCGCCTCCGTGGCCACTGCTGCTACCCCTTGCTACTACCACCGCTGCTGATGTTTGACTCTGGGCAAGTCTCACCTCTTCTCTGGCCTCAGCACTCATAGGAAATTAGGAGACAGAAAATCTAGAAACAGAAGAGGACTATCACAGAAGACCCTTCTTCTAATTTTTCTCTTGGGGAAGGTCTGGAGATTTTCAGTCTCATGTACAGTGTGGTCTTGAAGCTGTTGTGTAGCCAAGGATGGCTTTGAACTCCTGAACCTCCTGCCTCTCGTTTTCTAGTGCCGAAAATACAAAGGTGTGTGACCAGGTCCCATTTAACTTACTCCTTACTCTTTAGCATTTATCAAATGTTTAAAATATGTTGCTTCAAATGAGGATTAAATAGATTTGTTTTTCTTTTTTTTTTTTTTTTTTTGGACAAGGTCTCCTGTAGCCCAGACTGAACTTTAACTTGATGCATATCTGAGGATGGCCCTTAGCTTCTGTCGCTCCTGCCTCTACCACCCAAATAATGGCTTACCGACATGTAGTACTAGGGCCCACTAGGGCCCACTATGCTGCCCCGGGGACTGAACCCAGCATTTGGGCATTCTAGACAAGCACTCTACCAACAGCTATATTTCTATCCTAAAGTGTGTGTGTGTGTGTGTGTGTGTGTGTGTGTGTGTGTGTGTGTGTGAGAGAGAGAGAGAGAGAGAGAGAGAGAGAGAGAGAGAGAGAGAGAGAGACTTCATAACGGGCAGGAGTCAGTCTCTCCTACCATGTAGATCCCAGGGGTTGAATTAGGTCTACATAGGTCTTCAGGCTTGTCAGCAGATACCTTTTGTCCCTGAACCATTTCACTGATCCTCCTCTTTATTTCTGAGACCTTTTTCTAATCGAATTTGGAGCTCACAATTGGGATAGACTTATTGGCCCCTCTGGTCTCAGCACTGAGATTAAAGGAGCATGCGCAGCTTTTTACATGAGAGCTCAAAATCTAAATTCGGATTTTTATGCTGTGAGCTCTTTGGTAATTGAGCTCTATTCCCAGTCCAGCTTTTTGTCTGTTTGGTTGTTTTTGTTGTTATATGGCAGGGTTTTTCTAGTTGCCCTGACTGTCTGGGAACTCACTAGATAAACCAGGTTGGATCACAGAGATTCTGCTTCTCTGCCTCCCAAACGCTGGGATTAAAGGCGTGCACCACCATGCCTAGCTCAGATTTTATTAATTTATTTTTTCCAGACAGGGTTCCTGTGTATAGTACTGGTTGTCCTGAAACTCACTCTGTAGACTAGTCTGACCTCGAACTCTGAGATCTGCCTGCTCTGCTGGAATTAAAGGTGTGAACCACCACTGCCCAGCTCAGTTTTTTTTTTTGTTGTTGTTGTTTGTTTTTGTTTTTTGTCCTCTGATTATTATTAAGAATTGAGGTTGATATGGTGATGGTGCATACCTTTAGTCCTATTACTCGGGAGGTAGGTGCAGGTCGATCTCTGGGAGTTTGAGGTCAGCCTGGTCTACAAAGCAAGTTCCCAGACTACACAGAAAAACCTTGCCTCAAAAAAGGAAAGAAGAGGGGGCTGGAGAGATGGCTCAGCGGTTAAGAGCACCATCTGCTCTTCCAGAGGACCTGGGTTCGATTCCCAGCACCCACATGGCAGCTAACAACTGTCTGTAGTTCCAGTTCCAGGCAAACACCAAGGCAAATAGATAAATAAAGTTAATTAAAAAAAAAAAAAAAAAAAGGAAAGAAGAAGAAGAAGAAGAAGAAGAAGAAGAAGAAGAAGAAGAAGAAATGAATTAGAGGGACTGAAGTGCTGCTGCTGCCTGGGAGGATGGGATGAAAGTCTGGGGATGATGAACAAGTATCGCCTTTATCAAGGATGCTACTAAAACTCAGCAGCTGCTATCTTCCAGCTCAGGCCCTAAAGTCTGCATGGGAAGCCTCCCTCCATAGCTCCAATCACTTACTGCTCAGAGCAAAGCTCTTCCCAGGGCTCCCCTCTGCCTGTGGCATGATGCAAAGCTCCTACCACTGAAGCCTCACAGACCAATTTCCATACTAGCCAGTGTGAGCTGTTCGCGGCTCCTGAGCTCTGACCTCATCACTCCCCTGTCTCAGGACTTCCTTTGTCTCACATCTTCCTTCCTCCCCTCCTCCCACAGCGTCTAGCTCTGTCGTCACCTCCTCTGTGAAGCCTTTCAAGACTTAGATCCTTCAAACAGAATCCGGTGTTCTCAATTCTGGGCACTCAAACAGAGTTCTACAGGCCTTGGTCGGGTCACACGGTCATAGTCTGCCTGTATTTTTCTCCATAACTAGATGTAATCTCTTCAAGAGACAAGATGAGCCATACCTTGTTCATCTCTGTGCTGATTCAAAGAAGGCTTAAATGACAGCCCACAAGGCTACCCCAATTCTTTTAAGTATCCTTTTGTGCTCTCCACCTCCCCACCTCTACCCACCTACCCACCCAGAGCATGTGGGGCCACCGTGTGCTTTAAGTTCTACATTTCAAAACATGGTAAGAAATTTGTTCTCCCAACACCTGTTAACCAAGGCATATGTCCTGACAATCAGAAGCAGGTGAGGAAAAGAAGCTATCGTGTGATGTAACCCGTGGAGTTTGTTTAAAACACATAGGCTGTCTCACTAGATCCTCTGGATAGCACCATAAAGCATAAGCATAGATCGGATCAGATCCATGAGGTGCAGAGAAGTTGGAACCTGCCCCAAATCAGAGGCAGAATCCTGACAAACCTAGCTAGGTCCCAGCCACACTGTTATCTCTTTTTGTCTTTAATCAATATGAATGAGATCAAATATTATCATGAGGTCCTGGCATGCCACAGTGGAGATGGGAAGCAGTTATCTGTTCAGATAGATGAAAAGGAAACCCAAAGAGGGGGGCGGGACTCCAGGGACAAGTCAAGCTCTGTTCTTCCCTATCCAATTAACCTGAGTCTAGGCTCTTCCGGCTATGAATGGGTCAAGGCTATTGGAGTAGGGCAGGGCCTTCTTGCAGAAACATGGTGTGAGTATAAGGAGAACGTGGTGCTGTCGAGCCCCAGGAAGGGAGAGGTATTGCTTAGTCACTAATCCTCAGGCCCTCTTCTGATTCTGACGCTACCTGCCTGAGCTCTTGCTCAAGGAGCTGTTCACTTGATCTCAGGAGCCCCGAGGGCACCTGGTAGCTTGGCACAAACCACTGCCGCTTCCCCAGTCTTAGCCTCGTGAGCCAAGGGTGAACTTTCTGCCAGCTTCTGCCATTGCTTCATCTTTATATCCCCTTGGCAGTGGAGGAGGCTCTCTTTTGTCTGAGGACAGAGACCTTGAACTTGTGAGAGTGTCAAATGAGAAGACACTGGGGCACTGGATGGAAGTAGAGGTACCTTGTCCCACTCAGTCTCTGTGTACTCTCCACGTTGCTCAGTTCCCAGGGAACTGGAGGTTAGAATCACCCATCATCCACCTCAGGAAGCTTTCCTGTGGAGTGGTCCACCGCCTCCTGAGAGCAGATGGATCAGTCTTGTGGCCTCTCCTGATCCATAATTACTTAACCAATATTCCAGAAACTAGCAACCTCAAGTGATTTCAAGGGCCCTCAGATACTTCCTCTCCAAGGATCCTCTCTTGGGACCCTCAAAGTTCCTTCCTCCTAATTTTCTGCCCTACCTCCTCTTTATGAGACAAAGAGACAAGATCAGAAACAGGCTGAAGCATCCAGATCTCAGCAGCTGTTCTAGGAAGCCCTTGCTCCAAGACCTGCTTGGTTCCTACAGAATTTCCACCCAGGATGTAAATTTGCTAGTGAGTTGTGGAGCCAAATATGGGCTTGACCCTTTTCCCCAGAAGTCAGGGTCATAGGTCTGACAAGTTGGGACTATAGATCAATCTTACCACTAAATGACAGATTGCAAATACGCCATTTGGCAGCAACAGTATTTAGCAACACTTTCCCGCAACAATAATGTACAAGTACCAAACTCCAAGTAGTTACTCCTGGTTACCTGCCCTGGCAGCATCCCACTGGGCCAGAAATAGCATTTAGGGCCATTAGATCTAATCTAGCCCTCAATCATTTACAAAAACATTTTTTTTTCCTGTTTTGAGACAAGGTCTTTCTATAACCCTGGCTGTCCTGGAACTGTCTATGTAGACCAAGCTGACCTCAAACTCACAGATATCTGACTGCCTCTGCCTTTTGAGTGCTGGGGTTAAAGATGGACAGCTAGTTACTGGAAAAGTTTATCTCTTTGGCAAAAAAAAAAAAAAAAGCCTTATTTGGTGAGATTTTGCCCAGTATAAAATTCATGATAACAACAGCAACAATGAAGCGTTGTATTAAGTTCTCAAGCTTCCTAATGCTGAGACCCTTTAATAAACCCCTCATGTTGTGATGACACCTAGCAATAAAATTATTTTGCTGTGATTTCGTACCTGTAATTTTGCTTCTGTTATGAGTTGTAATGTAAATAGCTGATATGCAGAATATTTGAGACGTGACCCCCAAAGGGGTTAGAGCCCACAAGTTGAGACTCACCGGCTTACAGTGTGTCAAACTCAGCATTGTAAGCATTTCATTTCATCTGCATGGTAGGTATTTGTGTGTGTGTGTGTGCATATGTATGCATGCGGAAGGAGAGTGTGTACATTCACCCATGTACACATGTGTGGAAGCCAGAGGTCAACGTCTGGTGTTTTCTTCTATGGCTTTCTACCTTTTTTGGTGGTGTGGGGGGGAGTGAGACAGGGTTTCTCTGTGTAGCTCTGGCTATCCTGAAACTTGTTCTGTAGACCAAGCTGGCCTGGAACTCAGAGATCCACCTACTTCTGCCTCCTGAGCACTGGGATTCAAACTGTGCACTGCCACCACTCTCCAGCTAGGCTAGCTAGTCTTGAGCAATCCTCCTCCTGCCTTGGTCTCCTAAGTGTTGAGATAACAGGCCTGTGCCACCATGCTAGTTACTGAGAATCAAACTTGAAGCTTTATGCATGCCAGACCAGCACTCTATCAACTGAACAATATTCCTGTCCCTTCTGGGAACTTTGTATATTCTCAACTTCTCTACTTCCAGAGAGGTCAGGGGACCTAGAAGTTCTCTGGGGAGTAGCAGCCTTACATGGACGCAGAGGGGTGCAGAGCAACAGAGATTTGCATTCATTTGTCCTTACTGAGAGACTAAGCTAGACCCAGAAAGGGTACTGGTGGCTAGAAGGACAGTCCTACCACTGGATGGGTGACTGTCTGCCCACTAGGGAGAAGTTCTTTCTCTCCTGAGAAGATGGTGGCTGTGAAGAAAGGGTACAGGTTTATGCTCCAGTTTTCTGAGGCTAACAGGGCTGGGGAGGTTTCCAGATCTTCAACAAATTTACCTGGGCTTTGGGCCTGCTGGTATGGATATGAGGAGGCAGAAAGGCAGCCGTCTAAAAGGACTGATGGAGTCATATGGTCAGGACTGTAAGTACCTGAAAGATAACAACCAGGTCTCATCAAGTTTATAAAATCAAATCCTTACTTCTCTTCTTTCAGTCTTTGGTTTCTCTAGAGAATGGAGGTAATAAAAACACCCTAGTTAGTGTCGGAAAGCAAAGCACAGTGCTTGCCCAGTACGTGGTAGGTATGTGGTAACTGGAAACTGTCGTGTTAATGCTGCTCTGACTCAGCTCACGGTGAATGAGCGTCTCTAGTGCTGACCAATATGAATAGAAGTGAAGTTCTAAGGGCAAGCTGGACCTGAATTTATAGTGGAAAAAAAAATGTGAGCAATAGAGCTGGAATTCAAAACAATTTCTCCGTGCTGAAATAAGCAAGATGACGTTATTCTGCTGAGAGCCTGATGGCATTACACAAAGTAGAAGATGGGGAAAACTTGACCCCAAGCTCTGGTGCAGAGGGTATAAATGGTTTAGTTAGCCGCAACCTGATGGGAACTAATCACAGGAGAGAAAGGCTCTGAAGCCTAGCAGTCTTAGGCTGTATTAACAATGTGTCGTGTCCAGACTGGGGGAAATAATAGGCCTATTGTGCTGGCTTGGTCAGGCCATATCTGGAATCTTGCGTTGCTACACTGACAGACTGGAGTCAGGCCAGGAGGGGACCAGCCCAGTCTCAGCTCCCAAGCACTTGTGCTAAATGCTTGTTGTACAATTTCTTGTGATATCCCCCAGACGGCCCTATTAAGTAAGTTTCTACTTTGTACACAAGGAACTTATAACAGAATCGTCCAGGATCAACTATATAGCTGGTCCATGGAGGTGCCTGTGGCTTTTCTGAATGGGTTCCTCTGGTGTTTGAATGGTTCACTCACTGTACTTTAGTGGGAAGTAAAAAAGATAGTTTTTAATTTTCAGGGAGGGCATGATCTGGCCGGGTGATTCAGACTGTGTATGGAATGGTGTGTTTCAAGGGAGTAAAGAATTTAGTGCTGGAAGAAATCAAAGAGGCCTCCTTAGTCAAATCAGGACTAGAGCAAGGAAGAGAGACAGGGTTGTGTCACACAGCTCACAGTGGGGACATGGAACCCTGTGGCTGCCTTCTTATGGGACAGGGTTGTGTCACAGAGCCCACAGTGAAGACATGGAGCCCTGGCCATGCCTTCTGATGTTGTTTCTGTACAGTGATGTGCCCAGATGGGATCCGCCAGGGTGCACCAGGGTGCATGCTGTGGTCAATGTGGGGGAGTCAGATCTCTATATCTCTTCCCTGTAATTTGAATTTAAAAAAAAAAAAAAAAAAGCCCAGTCCTGTGTGAGTGACCTCTGAGAATCTTAGCAGTAACTTCACTGAGGGGGGAGAACTAGAAGCCACCCAGGCTTCTGGGGATCTGAGAAGCCTGGGGTGATGTGAGCGAAAGTAGAAGAAAAGGCTGTTCTTCGCAGGCAGCTGTGCTTGGTCTGTTTAGATGAAGGTCCTCCTTTTTTCAAGGACCACATTCCTCTGTATTCTCTTTCTCAAAGCTTTCTTTTTTTCTTTTTCTTCTTGAGACAGAGGGCTTTTGGAGTCTTGTATCTCCCAGGGCTTCCTGTCTGGGAGTACATATACCCAATTTGACCTTCTGTAATTTACGCTCAGGGGCAGAACAGGAGTGTCCTGAGCAGACTTAGGAACTGGACAAAACCTTCCTGGCCTGTACACTCTGTCTTAACAGCTGTTCTCTGTGTACCCCATTCCTTAGCTGTAAAATGGGGATAATAATAGTACCACCCTCAGATGGGGTTCCTGAGCACCCAATGAGATTGTGAAGCCTGTTAGAAGTTATCCATAAAAGGCTACTGTGGCCATGACTCCTGGGTATCTTAGAGAGCCTCCCTGCTGGAAGGGGCAGCCACTGGGCTGGCTAATTTTTCTGCCCCATTGAAAAAGTCTCCCTAAATATCAAAGGCAAAAAGGGGGGGGGGGCGACATGAGAAAGAAACATTGACAGTGAAAGTTGCAGTCTATGACCTCAGGTTTGGGGGAGGGGAGAAGGCACCTGACTTCAGATTTTTAAAGGGGGTTCAGAAGTCATGGGCTAGCAGGCTCTACTCAGAGAAAAGTCACTCTGGGAGACCTCGGGCAGGTCACTTTCAGCCGTGGGCTTCAGTTTCCTCGAGAGAGTCAGGTGGGTTTCTCAGCCTTGCTTAGGTGATTGGAGAAAGCTTTGCCAGATGCCGGTTTTGAGAACGTGGCTAAGCAGCGAGGCTCCGCCAGACGAGTGGAGAGCAGGCGTGCGGGGATTGGCTGGAATCTCAGGACCGAACCTTTAAGAGGCGCGGAGGGGGCAAGCGAGGGAGTTTTCCTTGCCGGCGTTTCTGGTTTGTACAGTGTTAGTGAACGTGCTGGTGACTGGTGGCTGCGGCTGCGCCTAGGACGGGGAGCCCAAGGCGAGTGCGGATCCCCAGAACACAGCATCCCGGCGTCCCGGTTCCAGACGGCGTGGCCCACGGGTCATGGCCAAAGGAGAGGGCGCCGAGAGCGGATCCGCAGCGGGGCTGCTCCCCACCAGCATCCTCCAAGCCAGTGAAAGGCCGGTCCAGGTGAAGGTGAGATCCCGAAAGGAGAGCAAAGAGTAAGGGGTGGTGGGCAGGCCAAGAGGTGGGCACAGGGGCTTCTGGGGCTAGGCCAGGTCTTGGGACACTGCGGGGTAACAGGATACAGCGAGGCTTGGGAAAAGAAGAAAGTCCAAGGGGTGCTCCGGGACCGGGGAGTGATGGAGAAAGTCTGTAGCCCCTTTGCTCACCCCTACACTGGGTTTGTGCCAAGAGCGGCGCCGGCAACTCTACACGGCGTGGGGCTCTCCGCAGCGCTCTAGGTTCTCCTGTGCTGAGCCACGCTAGTTTCTCTCCTTAGATCTGGAAGGACCCCCCCAAAATCTGAGAGTCCCCTTGATTCTCCACCCCTCACCCCCTCCCTGTCCCCTCTACTCTCACGTTTTAACTCTAAGGAGGGCCACTCAAGTTCATTCATAAGAACAAGGGCTCTGCTCTTAAAGGAGCCGCATCCCGAAAGCGTTTGTATGACTAGGAGGGTTCACGTGGACAGCGTTCCGCGTGTCTCGACTCTTTTTTTTTCTCTCTGACTCTTCCTAGCTCTGTGGATCTATTTAACCACCCCATGAAACCATGCGGCCCCAGGAAAGGGATCGCTGACGAGAGATTTACTTAGGAGGTGGTTAACTTTTCCTTTTAATTTTATTAACTGATCTTGGAAGGAACGACTGAGCAATTATGCTGTTACCATATATGAGTAATCTCTACTTTCCCCGGGCAACCTCAGCCTCCCCTAGAGCTCCACCCGGAGAAGGCCTAGCCCTGCACCTGGAGTGCTTTTCACCCCTCTCCAAGGTCCCCTAGGAGCTGCAAGGAGTTTGTGCTGGGGAGCCCGAGGGTAGGACTGTTCAAGAGTTAGCCTGGAGCTGAAAATTGCCTACAGGGGCCAGGAACTTTGGGACAGATGGAAGGAACAGCTGTGGCTGCGGTGGGCTGGGCTGGGGCCTTCGGCATCCTTGGTGCCCTCACTCAGTAGGCAGGTGGATCTGGCTCCTGCCGGGCGGCAGGGAGGGAGCCTGGGCTGGGCTCAGGCAGCTTTTGGCAGCAAGAGGATTTTCAGGTTGTGGCAGCTAGTTCGGGCGGGAACGGCCCCCTGCTACAACATGCTCTCTCTGGTAACTTGGAAAGAAACAAGCAATGGCTGGGAGTCTGGGAGAATATATATATATTTCCCTCAAACTCAGAGACCTGCCTGGCTCTGCCTCCCAAGTGCTGGGATTAAAAAGGCATGTGCCACTACACCTGGCCTGGGAGAAGATCTTTAAAGATGGAGGGTGATAGGTTTCCTTAGAGTCTGGAGAAGTGTGTGTGTGTGGGGGGGGGAGAATAAGTCTGAATTTAAGGGCTACTTCCTCTGGGGTATGGGAAGTGGGATTTCCCTAGGTGGAAACTGGACAAAGTGAAGCTGTTCCTCCTGGCCTAGCTGGCTGGAGAAATGGCTGTGCCTCGGGTGTATTTTCAGTCTTTTCCTTCTCTCCTCAGAAGGAACCAAGGAAGCAGCAATTATCCATTTGCAACAAGCTTTGTTATGCAGTTGGAGGGGCCCCATATCAGCTGACAGGCTGTGCCCTGGGCTTCTTCCTGCAGATCTACCTGTTGGATGTGGCTAAGGTGAGTGACCTGAGCACTGAAGGCTCCTTTTGGTAGGTTCACTCAGTTTTCCTCTGTGGAAACAGGACCCAAACACATTCTTTGGCTGCTCCTCAGGGTCACAGTGGATGAAAACTAAGGCTTTAGGAAGTGTCCAGGAGGGGGTCTGCCCCAGGAACCAGAGCTGGCAACTCTCCCTTGCCTGGCATGAGCAATATGTTGAGCCTGGAGGACTAAGCAGCGGCTGCGAGGGAGAATGGGACCCGTTGGTGATGCTGTTCTTAGAAGAGACTGGCACACCATGTCCCTGGCTGGAAGACAGTCATCTGGCTTGGCTCAGGGTTTTAGTGGATGTTGCCAGGCTCTTGGGAGAACTATAGCAATCTCACTATCTGAAAAGGGCAGCTTGGTCGTGGGTAGGGAAATTTGAAGGTGTGGGCATATCTTAAGAGTGCCCCAGTACTTGGGGTCTCTGATGGGGAGGGGTAGTTTGGGTGAAGCTGGGCTACTGGTTGTATTTGAGAAGCCTTGGCCAGCAGCCTGGCATCCAAAGAATTTGCCCTGTCTGGATGAGAAAGTGGGAGACTGTAACCATGGCTCCAGGGTGCCCTCAGTAGCTCTTTTCTGTGTAGCATCGCTAGGCAAGTGAGGCATATTGGTTTCCGTTTGCAGGTATGGAACACTGAGCCCTAGAAAGGACAGAAGACTCTTTCAGTAGCTAGGTTTTCAAATAGTTCCCATGGCTGAGCCCCCAAGGGGTTATAAATAAGAGGAACCTGCAGCTGAGCATAAAGTGGGGCTGGAATAGGTGGGGTGAGTGTAGAGGAGTATAGTTCAGGAAGGCTCCCCTGCTTTCCAGAGCAGGGGGTTTTAACAAGTGAACATGGCAGTGCCTGCCTGTTATTCCAGAATTTATGAGGCTGAGACAGGAGGATTGAGATTTCAAAACTAGCCTGGGACCCTATCTCAAAAACAAAGTATTTAAAAAAAAAAAAAAATCCGAGGTTTTATGAATGAAGTTGAAACCAGAAAATCTGTATTTAGAACCTAGAGTGTTTGGAAGTGACTGGCCACTTTTTAAGAAGTATCTATAGGGCAGGCATAGTGAGACATATCTGTAATCCCAGCACTGGGAAGGTAGAGCCAAGAAGAGGATCCTTGCAGGTTAGAGACCAGCCTGGTCTGCTCACCAAGTTCTAGGCCAGTCAGGAATACAAATGAGCTCTCTCTCTCTCTCTCTCTCTCTCTCTAAAACACACACACATACACACACACACACACACACACACACACACTGTCATGGTGGGTGGGGGAATCACAGGAGAGATCGCTTAGTGGTTAAGGGCTTACTACTTTTTTGAGAGGGGACCTGAGTCCCGAATACTTGTGACAGGCTACTCACAACCACAACTGCCTATAACTCCAGTTTTAGAGAATCCAATACCTCCAGCCTCCTGTATTTATTCAAACAAACCTTCTTACACAATCACATAATTTAAAATAATAAAATGGATTCTTTAAAAAAAAATGAAAGCATCTATCAATTCTTTCTTCTATATCCAGGATAAAACCTGACCTCATAAAACACACTACAACCCATAACTCCCAGATAGAAAAACTGAGGCTTACTGTGGTTGCCAGGGAACAAATACTAATTCTGTTATCAGGTGATCAGGGGCTCAGAACTGTGAGAGGGAAGGAAGGAAATGATGCTATGTTCATTCTGTTTGGTGAGACGTTTTTAAATGCAGCAGAGGAAAGGAAAGTTCTAGAAAAGCTTCAGCCCTATGCTGATAACGCAGTTGTCAGAGACATGCTATTATCATCATCATTATTATTAATTATTACTATTATTTTGTTTTTTGGAGACTGGGTATCTCTGTGTAGTCTTGACTGTTCTGAATCTTACTATGTAGACCAGGCTAGCCTTGAACTAGCAGAGATCTGCCTGTCTCTGTCTACCGGATGCTGGGACTAAAGGTGTGCACCACCACACCCAGCTGCTGTTATTATTTTTCACAATGTGAGGAAATTGAACCCAACACCTCATCCATTCTAGGCAAGCAATCATGCTACTGCTGAACTAAACCCACAATAGTGCTATTTGTCATTTAAAAAGTGAGTGTAACTGGGCAGTGGTGGCCCACCCCTTTGATCTCACTAGAGAGGTAGAGGCAGGTGGACCTCTGAGTTCATGGCCAGCATGGTCTACAGAGTGAGATCCAGGACAGCCAGGGCTACACAGAGAAACTGTCTCAAAAAGAGGAAAAGTGAGTGAAAATGTTTAAGATTGGGGTCTCTATGGCCTGGCTGCAGCGGTGAGGGAAGCTGTACTGAGGTGAATGAAAGGTTAATGGATTACTTCCTGCCTCTTCCCCATGCTAGGTGGACCCACTCCCTGCTTCCATTATCCTTTTTGTGGGTCGAGCCTGGGATGCCTTCACTGACCCTCTGGTGGGCTTCTGCATCAGCAAATCCTCCTGGACCCGCCTGGGCCGCCTCATGCCCTGGTAAGTAGTGACACTACTTTGAAGTGCTTCTGGTATATCTTTCTCTTGGCCTTTCTATCTCTTGTCATGGGCTGGGGCTTGATAGGAAGTGATACACAAAAGCTCAAAGGTGTGGAAATCCCAAGCTGAGGCCTTAGCTGCCCCAGATATGAGCACTGGGACTTCTAGCCAGTTCATTTCTGGGCTGGCCAAAGTGCCCAGTTAGTTACTCTCCCTCAGCTCAGGCCTCAGGGTTCCCCAAGGTCTGCTCACTCGCTTTGGAATCCTCATTTCTCCCACTCATCACTTCCATAGCGACAGAAGCAGTCTTCAGAATAGTTTAGAGAGCTTGCTTGGGTTTGAATGCAGCCTCACTGCTTACAGCTGTGCTATCTTGAGCAAATTACTTAGCATCTCTGAACCTTAGGTAAGATGGAAGTGTGGCGAGGATTTTAATATATAAACCACTCAGAACAGTGCCTGGCAGATACTGACACACAATGTGACATCCCTTCAAGGTGGTTAATGGTAGGACATGGGTAGGAGCATCCTGAGAATGGAATTGCAGACCCATCATTTCCAATGACTTGAGTGAAGGGCCTGTTTCTTTCCCTTGGTGCTGCTATTCAGCCTCAGCCTGTGGGGCAAGGCTGGGGGAGGCACTTGCCACAGATCAGACAATGATAGAGACACACAAGACAGGCCAAGCCGGGGCTCTAGTTCCCTCCAGGACATCCTGCTTCAGGGGGTGGGGGGAGTGTACCCCTTTCATCTCCAGCCCATCCAAGCTTAAGTGGGCGCCTTCCTGCCCGAGGGGCGCCCATACCTGGTCTCCGGCCTTCAAAGCTCTTCCAGAAGCCTTTGCACCTCCACAGTTTCCTTTCCCACGGGGCCCCCCACCCACCCCAATCCTGCCAGCCCCTGGCAAAAGCCCAGCTTGGAGCCTTTGATCCAGGCTTCATGGCCAGGGGGGCCTAGGGGAGAGCAGGAGAGCCTCCTTTACCTGGGCATGCTGCTTAGGGAGTCCTGACCAGCAGCCTGTGAGACTTGGCCTTGTGCCGGCCTGCTGGCAGCTGGTGGAGGGCGGGGCTCTGCTCCCACATCGCCTCATGAGGCCCAGCCAATAGGAGGCCGCTGTCTGACGCGCTGCCACACAGGGTTACTCCCAGTCACATCGGGTTCCTAGGCCAGCATAGCTGTTCAGCTGCCTGTGTAAGAGGATGGAGTGTTTGAGGAGGGCTGAAGAGGAGGCCTGTTCTCTGAGGAGACAACGTGGAGGGGTGGAAGGAGGAGGAGGAGGGCCAGCAAAGCCTCCCTGTGGGAAGGAGAAGTGCTTGGAGACTTTTGCTTGGTCAATGTGACAGCTACCTCAGCAAAGTCGCTGGGGACCCCTTAGGCTGCTTTCTGGGTTGCAAGGGCATGGGTATGTGTCAGAATACACGTAGGATGGCTCATAGGCTGAAGGGCTCTTGTATTCATCCCAGGTTGCAGCGTCTCAGGCCCAGACACCGTCATGAGGTTGGGTCTGTCTGGGTTGCTTAGTGTTAGCCCTAGCCTGGTTTCCTTCCAGGCATTAGGGCAGTCCTTACTCCAAGCCCCTCCAGCACACCACACAGGCGCTGACATTCATTCGCTTTTCCAGGACTTCCTGAAGCCACCTAGAACTGAGATGACAGGCTGCCCCTGAGGCTGATTACCAGGCATTACCCACTTGTGGCCCTAGCCTGTAGTGGTTCCCGAAGGCCACTACTCATTTTGAGTTCTCCTGATATGATCGTGGCAAACACTTCATGTCTCAAGTACTGTTCAACATTTTTTCTGTCAACTTACTTAAGACTTGAGCCTACTTCAACCCACAGAGTTGGAATCCTTACGCTTGCCTGTGAGGTGTTCCATTTTCTCCACATCATCTCCTAATTCCATTTCCCTTGCTCACACACTCCTGCTGTTCCATACTTCTGCCTAAGGACCTTTGCACTGACTGTCCCCTGCCTGGGCCCACACGTGCCTCATAGATCTGTCATGCAGACTCCTTGACCACATCCAGGCCTTCTCAGTTTCTGCCCTCTCAGACAGCTGTGAACTGCACCCAGGCTCCTGTCTATTTAGCCTGCCCTAGCTTTAGCATGCTTTCTTTTCTCCATAGCATTTGCCACCTTTTAACATGTTATATAACTACATAAAGATATGAAAAAATATATAGCGCACCATTTACTTTATGAACTGAAATGCAAGGTCTCGAACATGCCAGGCAAGTGTCCTACAGCCTCAGTCTTTGGTTTGGTTCTTTGAAGTCTAGGTTTTCTGTAGCCCAGGTTGGCCTCCAACAACAGATTCTCCACCTCCTAATTGCTCAGATTATAGTCACATACCAACACCTCCAGCTAAACCTTTATTTGGTTTGCTTTGTTTTTGTACAGAGTCTTGTTACGTAGCCCTGGCTTCCCTGGAACTTATTATTTAGTTAATAAGTTATCAGCCTCCCAACTGCTGGGATTAAAGGCATGTGCCACCTCTGAACGGCAACACCTTTTCATCTTTTTAAACCAAAACTTTGAGCTCATCAAAAGATAATCCCTGCTTCCCCCTCCCCCATCAACAATTTTTTTTGAGGCGGGGTTCAAGGAGGGTATGTGGTGGGGTGTGTGCATGTGTGCATAGGTCAGGGAGCAACTTTCAGGAGTTAATTCTTTCTGCCATATGGGTTCTGTGAATTTGAACTCAGATCACCAGGCATGGTAAGTGCCCTTAGCAGCTGACGTATCTTGCAGGATAAATATGAAACTATGAATTTGGTGACAACACCCCCACCCCACCCCGTGAGTTGACCATACAGTATATGTCTCCTAGAGCCAGTTCTTTATATCACTTGGCCGGTTCTTGAGGTTCTGTGCTATAGCATGTGTCTAGATTTTCATTTTTAGGGACTGGAGTGTGAGTTCTGTGGGAGCCCTGGTGTCTTTTTCTTCACGGATACAACTTCAACAGTCAGAGTAGTTCCTAGCACGTCATCGAGCTTCATAAATATTTGGATAAATGCTAAACGTAGGCAGTGTACTATTTCTCATTTTCATTTTATATGTGAGGAAATGGGTCTTAGAAAAGTTAAGTAACTTGCCCAAGATCAAGTTTCTATAGTAACAGACTCAGAATTGGATCCCAGGAGTGTGTGTTACTCAGGGCCATCTTTTTAAAAAGATGCATTGAGTGTACATGTGAGCATGTGTGCATACACGTGTGCATGCGGAGGCCAGAGAGGGACTTGAGGGAGGGAGCTGGTCTCTCCTTCCACTGTGCACGTCCCAGGGAAAAGTCTCAGGTTGTTAGGCCTGGCCGCAAGCGCCTCTACCCACAGAGCCATCATGCTGGCCTGAGGTCTTCTTCCTTTCAGCCTGTGTACACAGCTTCCTATGGCAATGCTGCAGAGCTGATCCATCCTGAGGAATACCCAGTCAGGATAGGTTGGACTCACATGTGGGCGCCAGACATTTGTCTCCTTCCTTATAGTTCAATGACGGAGTCCAGTCCTCTTCAGTGGCCCCTCTCTCCTGCCTTACCAGAAGCTGGCCTCTCCCACTCACTCTAGCTTCCCTGTGTGAGCAAATGAAGACTGGAATGGCTAGGGCCACCTCCTTCCCTGGGACCCTTGCTCCAGGAAAGACATGCATGAGACTCAGTCTGACCTCATGGTCCTTTGCTCTCTGACCCCTTCAAGAACCTTGCTCAAGATTTTGGTCCCAGTCAATCCTTCAGGCATGGCCATCAATCATTTCCCCTGAGGTTCTGGGCTGGAAGGGGTCGGAGCAGAAGCTTCTTTCTTCATTGATTGTCAACTGTGGAACAGATTTGGGCTCTTAGAATTCTCCTCAGAATTGCCTCACTCAGAACCTTCCCTTCCCCAGGATCATCTTCTCCACTCCCGTGGCCATCATTGCCTACTTCCTCATCTGGTTCGTGCCTGACTTCCCACTGGGGATGGAAAGGTCCCATGGGTTCCTTTGGTACCTGCTTTTCTACTGCCTCTTTGAGACGCTGGTCACAGTGAGTGTGGGTTCCTCCCTTTGGTACTTTGGTGAGGGGCAAGGTCAAGGGTGATCCCTGGGGGCCTCTCTGCATGTCCCTCCATCCATCTAACTGACTGAGAGCTTCTCTTCCACAACAGTGTTTCCACGTTCCGTACTCAGCGCTCACCATGTTTATCAGCACAGAGCAGAGTGAGCGAGACTCTGCCACTGCATATAGTAAGTCCCTCCATCAGCCCTGTCCACGGGCTGGACATCTACGATCCTAGCTCCCCGCCAGCCCTTTGCTTTACTCTTCAGTGTGTGTGTGTGTGTGTGTGTGTGTGTGTGTGTGTGTGTGTGTGTGTGTTGAACTCCCCTCCCTCTGTCCCCTGTCTCTCTAGTGTTGGGGATTGACCACAGAACCTTGTGTTTGCTAAACAGTCACCTAACCATTAAATTATATCCCAGTCCATGAAAGCACATTAAAAATAATTCAGTCCCTTTATTACTCAAGTGAGACCCAGCACAGGGACTGATCTGAGTGTTAGACACAGAAAGGTCATGGATGTGCATTGAAATGTCACCGCCCTGCCTCTAGCCCAACTTACCTGGAGCCAAAAGTAGCTTCCATCTGTCCTTCCTCCCTGGGCCTACAGGCCACGAGGCACATCCCAAAAGACCCTTTCCCTGCCTAGGGATGACTGTGGAGGTGCTGGGTACGGTGATAGGCACAGCGATCCAAGGACAAATTGTGGGCCAAGCCAATGCACCTTGTCTCCAGGACCAGAATAGCTCTGCGGTGGCTGTAGAGACTGTCAATCGTACACAGGACACCACCTCCCTCAAAGAAACGGTAAGGCCCCCAGCAGGGCAGGGATTTGGGGAGGAAAACAAATGGGTGCTTTGCAGTTATCTTAAAAGCAGTAATAGTAGCTAGTGTTTATTAGTGGGTATCTGGTAGATGTAAATATTAGTATGTACATATACCCACTTTATAGACAAGGAAAGTGGAGCCTGGGAGGTCAAGTAACTTGTCTAGGGTCCCAGTGAGCTGGAGAGATGGGGGAAGACGTGGGCTATGGGCTCACACACTACATTTTGTATACTTGGACTTAGCCCAGCCTTGGGAAGCAACAGCAGGTCCAGGATGACCCTGCTGGTTCACAGATGGAGACAGTGAGGCCCCCACAGGAGAAAGGCCTGGCCTGAGATCGTGGAGTGGGGCTGCTGGGCTGAGATCAGACTGACCCTGTCTCTGTATGTCATAGCAAAATGCATACCTGCTGGCAGCAGGGATCATTGCCTCCATCTACGTCATCTGTGCCGTCATTCTGGTTCTAGGCGTGCGGGAGCAGAGAGGTGAGAGGCATGCTGGGAAGGGTCAGCCCACAGTCCAGGGAGCAGTAGCCCCTCTTGCTTGGTTGATCCTCAGGCTTTGGATCCTCAGGCTGCTCCCTCCTCATTATCCTTTCTGATCCCTAGAGCCCTACGAGGCCCAGCAGGCCGAGTCAATGCCCTTCTTTCAGGGCCTCCGGCTCGTCATGAGTCATGGCCCCTATGTCAAACTCATTGCGGGCTTCCTTTTCACGTCTCTGGCGTTCATGGTAAGTGGGGCCTGAGATGCTCATCCTAACAGCAGGTCTAATAGGAATGGGGTTGGAGAAGATTTGGATTGTGGTGAAGCTGAAGGGAGGGAGGGAGGACGGCATGGAGAGGTCTCTGGAATGCCCCACAGCACCTTCTTCTTTTCATTTCCTTGTCCTGCCCCAAACCCCAGCTTGTAGAGGGTAACTTTGCCTTGTTCTGCACCTATACTTTGGGCTTCCGAAATGAGTTCCAGAACCTCCTCCTGGCCATCATGGTGAGTATGAGAAAGCATAGGGTTGGTTAGCTGATGAATGGGTCTTTGGACAGTCAGAGGGTATCTTTAGGCTGGTCCCTAGTCACGGAGGAATGAGGGAACTGTCCCTGGACCTCACCTACAATCGCTTAGGGAGGGTTACGAGAGGAGGGATTGAGGCTGGATGGTTACAGAGTCCAGTTCAGCAACAAGGATGTCAGCAACTTGGGGATGCCAGCCTTGTATTCAGAGTTACAGACAGCCTGAAGGATGGCTCTCTCTCAGCTTCCTCAGGAAGCTGCCAGACATGATTGTTAACTTTCTCACTGTCAGGGACTGACCTGGGAGCATCTTTAGAAGCCTGGGAAGGGCAGGAAGGTTCTCTGCAGCGATAACCCACCTCCTCCTTCACCTTTTCTGTTGCTCACAGCTTTCGGCCACATTCACCATCCCCATCTGGCAGTGGTTCCTAACCCGGTTTGGCAAGAAGATGGCTGTATATGTTGGGATCTCAGTGAGTGGGGCTCAGGGAGTAGAGATTGGGTTGGGTTGGGTCTGTGTATGTGTTTATAGATGGGAGCCTCCTAGGTGACACATCTTCCCTATTCTCTGTTCTAGTCAGCGGTTCCCTTTCTCATCTTGGTGGCCCTCATGAAGAGTAATCTAATCGTCACTTATGTGGTGGCCATAGCAGCTGGCGTCAGTGTTGCGGCTGCCTTCTTACTACCCTGGTAGGTATCTAGAGGCTCCCCGAGTTTACTCCCCAGCCAGCCCCCTCTAGATGGGAAGTGTGCTTGGGTGGTTTCTCCTTGCCTTTCTATGGGTCTGGGATGAGGTGGGTCTGCAGGTTCCCAGAAGGCAGTGGATATGGATACCATATGGCCTGGTGTCTAGGTGGGGGTAACTCATGGCTGCCACCACCCACTCTGGACAGGTCCATGCTGCCTGACGTCATCGATGACTTCCACCTGAAGCACCCTCACTCCCCTGGCACCGAGCCGATCTTTTTCTCCTTCTATGTCTTCTTCACCAAGTTTGCGTCTGGAGTCTCACTGGGTGTCTCTACCCTCAGTCTTGAGTGAGTGGCCTGTGAGTTGTGGGCAAGGCTGGGGACAAGGGCAGCATCCTGGTATTCCATCCTCACCGTTCTTTGCCTTCTGGGTCCCACAGCTTTGCTGAGTACCAGACACAGGGGTGCTCCCAACCAGAACAGGTCAAGTTTACACTGAAGATGCTGGTGACCATGGCTCCCATCATCCTCATCTTCCTGGGCTTGCTGCTTTTCAAGCTGTATCCCATCGATGAGGAGAAGCGGCGACAGAATAAGAAAGCTCTGCAGGCTCTACGGTGCGTGCATGCATTGCGTGCTTTTGAGTGCATTTGAGTGCCATTGTGGTAGGAAAACTGTTGGTTTGGAGCATGAGAAGAGAGAGACACACACACATAGTACCAGGACCACATAAGAGTTTATTCAAGGTCGTTACTGAACGGGTACCCAGAGAAAAGCAGGGGAGGAGAAAGAGAGAAGAGAGGGACCATCACATGTCATCTCTTTTTAAGAGAAAGGGTGGGCATGGATTTACGTGTCCATGCCTAGGGGCATGTCCTCTGTATGCGGTGTGTTCTTATTTTATCCAGTGCCATGTTGGGTTTACCACATGGCATGCCAGGAATCCTTGCAAAAAGCAAAACACAAACAAACAGGCCTGGTGGTGCATGCCTTTAATTCCAGAACTCTAGTAGGAGGCAGAGGCAGGTGGATCTTCGTGACTTTGAGGCCAAGTTTGCATCATGAGTTCCAGGATAACCAGGGCTGTCTCTAAAGCCAAACAAAATTCCATGCCCTGAAGGAGTTGTGTTTAGAAATATGCTTCCAGGACGCCCCCCCAACACCCCTCCACCTTCTAACAAACCCATCCCTAGGCAACTGAAGTGTTTTTTGTTGAGGCAAGGTCTCACTTAGCTCAGGCTGATGTCAAACTCATCATGTAGCCAAGGCTAGTCTGCCTCTACCTCCTAAGCACTGAAATGACAGCCACCCTCATGGCAAGATTCTTATGATTCCTATCCTACAGGTGAAGAAAATTGAAGTTTAGCCAGAAAATGTGGATAAGGCTTTGAGCCCTGCCCTATGTTCTAGCTGTAACCTGTACTCTGATGCCCTCCTGGCATTCAGGCCCTGCAGCGTGGCCATAAACGATAGGGCAGGGTGGAATGACTCACTCCACCACGTCAGCCAGTGCCCTTCACTCAGCAGGAACAGCAACCAGCACTTGCTGGGCCCTGATAGGAGTGAGCAAACTTGTATAAAGGCTGACAGCTGGCTTGGACTCTGGAGCCAAGATTCCTAGGGCAGGTGACAGCAGAGGGAGAAGATGCTTCCTCTAAACCATCCTTTCTGTTGCAGAGATGAAGCCAGCAGCTCAGGTTGCTCCGATACAGACTCCACAGAGCTGGCCAGCATTCTCTAGAACCTACCACATTACCTGAAGCCACCACACAAAGGACTGGGGGCTCCGGGTAGCCTGAGGCACAGGATCTTTTTGTCCTGAACAGCTGTATCAAGACAGGGACCAAGGACTGGATGGAGGGTGAGCGGCCCAGGACATCGGTGCTCACTGAAGGGCTGGCCACTCTGTAGCCTCCACACTGCCTGCCCACAGGGCCAAGCCCTGGGGTTGCTACTGTGAATATGCCAAGGACTGACTGAGCCTAGCTCAGAACACTAATGTAGAAACGTTTTATACAGAGACTAATTAATAACTTAATGACTATGTACATAGTGACGTGTGTATGTATATGTCTGTGAGCTATTAATGTTATTAATTTTCATAAAACTGGAGAACAAAGCTGCCTGCTTCCATCTATGTTCTTAACCATCCATGGAGCCCTTTGGTGAGACCTGGTTGGTGGATGGGTTCACAAAGCCATAGGTACCAGTCAGCGGGACAGCGTGCCCGAGGGTATGTTAGCAGCCTTGGCTGACATTTACTCTGTACCACGTGCCTTCTGCTGTTTTGGCACACAGTTCATGGTGAGCTCATTGAACTGGCGGAACTATTGTAAATGTTGGGACTGTCCCTGTCTTAAAGATCAAAAAATGAAGAACCAAGCTCCAGCATTAAAAGGGATGCTTAATCTCATCTCTGTGGATCCAACCCTTTAACCACTGTTTCCCATGTCCCTATGTGAGAAAGGCTAAGGCCACCATTGCTCTGCTCTGCACCATGTGCATACCTGAGTCTGTGGGGCTAGGTGTATTGGTTAGGGGGTGTGTAGAGCCCCTGGAGACTTTCCCCAGAACTGTTGTCAGTCATGCTGACAGTGGAGACTGTGTGTGTCTAGTGTGGGTGTTGGACAATTCTGAGTCCCAGTGGAACAAAGCCTGGATAAAGTGTTTGTCCTGTCCCTGTAGGGTCAGCATTCCAACTGTAGCCAACTCTAGTTACTTTTGCTTGTACCATCTTGTAAATTCCTGGGAACTTAATAGTGGACTCTTACAGGACTCTACCTTACCACTGGGCTGTACACACCCACATCAAGCTCCAAACCATAGGGAAGTAAAGCTGGCAGGGACAGGAGTGACTAGTTCAACCTTCTTGTTTTCCACACAAATAAATGAGACTCTGAGAGGAGTGCTGGGTATTTGGCATTACATTTGGGCTTTGTTGTTATGGATCAACTTTTGGTAATTTTCATACAGTGTTTCTAATAGGCACTGCCATATATGTTCACAGGGACCAACTCATTTGGTATCCTGAGTTTCCCACAAGGAAGGGGCTGTTATCTTTCTGGGTTTACAGATAAAGAAACCAAGGCTTGGGGAAGCTGACAAAGGTCATCAGTGAGTGGGTGGGTCCATTTAAGGCAGGCTCTTTGGCTGTAGGCCCGATGCCTTTCACCGCTCTAAGGATGATGGTTTTTAGCCGCCATTTTCTGTCAGGGGCTACCTGAGAAGGCAGGGACCCTGGGGCCTACACTGGCCTCTGCATCTGGAGTTCTCAGGGATGCTTTTCCCCTCCCCCTCCTCAGGGACGTTTATAATGTTTACCCAGGCCTACTCCTGTTTTCCCTTTGCTCATTTCTAACCATAGCCACCAAGCCTTGACTTGATTTTCTATTTTTGTTTTATTTATTTATTTTTTTTGACACCCCCGAGGATCAAATCCAGGACTTTGCTCAAGCTAAGCAAATGCTCTGCCAATAAACCACACCTACAGCCTAAGGCTTATCTTTAGAACACTAATAATAATAACAATAATAATTATTATTACCTGGGGCTATACATATAGTGCTTGTCCTATCTTATGAGGCACTATGTTCAATCCCTGAAACACAACAACTAAATTTGTAAGTTTTCTCCTTTTTTATTGCTACATTTGTTTCTCAGATCTCTTCTGAGGTGGGTCTTCATGCAGATGCTCCCTGGGGAGCTCTATGGCCCTGCAGCCTCCCCAGCCTCAGAATTGGATGCAATCCTCGCTATAGCCCACCTCTTGATTCTGGGATACTCTCCTGCTTCAGTTCTACTTTCAAGTGTTCATAAAACAGGTCTAGGTTCTGGCAAGCCCTGTGAGGTAGTTCTAGCCCCTCTGCTCCTTAAGCCAGTCCAGAGCCTTGCCTCGTCATCGTGGTCTTTAACACATAGCCCATGGCTAAAAATGGTAGAGTGGTCGTGTGAAACTGAGTGAAGAAGAAGCTAACTGGAGAATGCTTAGGTCAAGGCATGACCTGGTTCCTCCTGACTCCTGTCTGGATATTTTCCCAGATGGTCTATGGAGATTGAAACTGATAACCCTTGCTTCTCTTCAGTTCTGTGCTCACAGAAAAGTGCCTTTCTCTTCAAGGCCCCCTTCTATATTCATAGGGTCACTTGGCCAGATACAGAACATAGCAGAAGTGGACAGTGATCTAGGACTTCAGAAAGCCTTTCTTATTCCAGAAATCTCACTAATAACCTTTAGGGGCATTGGCTACCCCAGGCCCCTTCTACATCCCTCACATTTCCCACCCTTGGGAAGATGAGCTGTTAGACTTCTATTAGCCTGGATCCCTGCAGCTACCTCTGTCTTCTCCCAGGTCGTGGTCCTCAACTATTTACATTCTCTCCCTCAACGCCCACCACTGTAGAGAAGCAAGTGTGCTTTTTGCGCCACCTACTGGAAGATTACGATAAAACCTCCAGATTAAAAAAAAAATTCAGATCAGTCATTGATCTGAGATATTATTCCATATTTACAGTGAGTCTGTCATATGTCATAATCTGCTATGCTATAAGGACATTGGTGGACAGCCACAGAGCTTGAATTCTTTGTGGAGAGCAACAATGAATGGAGAGAATGTAATTAACAATCTCAGATAGTACGGCCCGAATGATGCCTTAGTGGGTGAAGACTCTTGCTATCTAGCCTGACCTAAGTTTGATCCTCAAGAATCTTAGGGTAAAAGAAGGGACTTGATTCCTGTATGCTGTCTCCAGACCTCCACATATGTGCCAAGGTGTGTGCCCCTCACAATACACATTAACAAGCAAACAAAAAATGGATCGATCAAAAGTAAAATGAAGTAAATGACTTTAGAGGCTGGAGAGGTGACCGAGTAGTTCAGAACCCTTGCTGCTCTTCCAGAGGACACAAGTGTGGGCCCAGCACCCACAGGAGTCACTGTCTTCTTCAGAACTATTCAGGTACCTGTACACATGTGACATTCACTCACACAGACACACACATCTGAATGAAGAAAAATACATCTTTAGCTGAATGTGGTAGTACATACCTTTAATTCCAGTATTTAGGAGGCAGAACAGGCAGATCTGTGAGTTTAAGGCCAGCTTGGTCTTCACAGCTAGTTCAAGGCCAGCCTGAGCTATATTTGGAGACATTTGTCAAGAAAAAACAAAACAAACAAAAAAAAAAAAAACCTTAGAACAAAGCCAACAAAAGAAAATTTCAGATCGCAACAACTGCATAAAAAAAAGAGAAAAGAAATATGACCAAGGAAGATTAGGATATAATGTTCTGAAACATTCATTGACATTCATCTTAAATCAGGAAAGAGAATTAGCCAGATGTGTTAGGAGCTTGGAGCAAAGCAGTGTGGGGAGAAGAAACAGCTATCAGACCCTGCACTACAAAGAAGCTTGGTGTATGTGAAGGACAGCAAACCTAGTGTTTCAGAGTGGGAGGACCTATAGAGTGGGCGGCTGAAGCCTCAGCTACGGGCTGCCGAGACCCAGAAGCCCCAGGAATTTAAAATGAATTCTGAGAGCTGTCAAAATACCATTGAAGATATTTAAATGGGAGAGCGATTTGTATTTGAAAATAAAGTCTGCTGGCTTCTGACTACTGCATTATAAAAAAAGTAAACCTTGCTGGGCATGGTGGCCATGCATGCTCTTAATTCAAGCAGTTTGAGTTTGAGGCTAGCCTGGTCTATATAGTGAGCCCAAGATAGCTGGGGCTATGTAGAGAGACCTTGTTAAAAAAAAAAAAAGAAAGAAAGAAAGAAAAGTAAAGAAAGAATGGGAAAAAGGAAGGGAAAAGGGAAGGAAGGAAGGAAGGAAAGAAAAACCTTGCCGGGAAGAGAACACAAGCATGGCTGTGGCATATATCCTGCATTACCACCCTAAGGTTCCTAAGTGTGGGTCTTTCAATTCTGCCCCCATCAAATGAGAGAAAGTGTGTGCCAAAGGCTGTTCGTGCACTAGGACTCCAAGGGCAGACACATTAATTTACTGGACACCGTATTGAGTGAGCCTTTCTTTTGCCGCATCCTGTTCTAAGAGTGGGGACCCCAGTAAAATCCTGCCTTTGTGGATGTTTTCCATGCTTGGAAAAACTGAGACTGAGTGAACATGCTCATGAATGTGACCAGTAAGAGGAAGGAAGTGTGGAAGGAACAGAATGGAATTAGGCTGAAGAAAAGCAAAGAGAACAGGGAGATTTGAACAGCCTGTGCTAAAGCCTGGGGGTCAGGGAGGGCAGGAGTGTAGAGTACCGAGACAGGTCGGGTGCTGGTGCCAACGCTCTGGAGGCAGAGGCAGACAGATCTCAGGAGTTCGAGGCCAGCCTGGTCTACAGAGCAAATTCTGGGACAGCCAGGGCTACACAGAGAAACCCTCTCTCTGAAAGCTTAAACAAACAAAAATTAAAACAGTTAGTGAGGAGGAAGGCAGAAGCGGAGAGACACAGCAGCTTTTGTTCCTATTCTAAGAACACAGTGCTGTTAATCTTAAGCAGGTGAGTCATATGGCAGGTGAAGGTTATAGCAACTATTCTGAGGGGAAAGTGTAAAAAATATCAAATACTATAAAACTTGTGTTTCGGACAAGTAATTAAAATCTTTTTTTTTTTTTTTTCTCACCTTGTATGTAAATGTTTCAATCCCTCTCTCCCCTTAAAGGCTCATCGTGTTGCATTCCAGGAACTTGATGGCCTAGAGCAATGGAGATCCCGCTCCCTTCCTCCTTCATTTCCTTTTCAGACTAGCGAATCGGATGTGAATGTGGATGACAGCTAATGGGGAAAAGATGTGGTCACACCTGAGTTAGAATAAAAAGCAAGCGCTCAGCCTGTCCCTGTGTTCGCTCTTGTGCGCATGCTCTCTTGAGCTGGAGTAGTTTGCCTTGTCCAGACACTTCAGCTGGATTTGTGGTCTATTTCTTTTCCACCCCAAGCTCATTTCTAACGAAAGACTCAAGGAAGGGAGACTGGAAGAGTAGAAAGCAGGGAAATGCAATAGAAGTTCTTTTAACTTTAAAATAATGATGACGTTGATGCTGATATGTATGAGATGTGATATGAGAGGGCGCACATGCCAGAGCATGTGTGTGAAGGTCAGAAGACAACTGTGTGTTCTGGATTCTTGTCTTTTGCCTTTACGGAACCCAGCAAATGCCTTTACCTGCCCGTACATCTCACCAGCCTAGCTTTTTATTATTCTTTCTTTCTTTCTTTCCTTTTCTTTTTTTTAATGAAGAGGTTGTGTAACGTTCCCAGAATGAATGAAGTCCTGAACTTGCCACCTGGGTGCTGGCAGTAGAGAGCAGAGAAGATGGTCTGGCAGCAAGTCAGCCTCAAACAGACGGAGAAGGCAGAGCCTGGGGTTCTAACTTGGGAAACACTGAGTGACACTCCTTTCCGTCAGCACAGACGTCATCAGAAGAGCAGCAAACACAGAAAGAAGAAAAATTTAACTGCCACTTGTTTCTATCATTTTCATATAAGGGAGAAATCATCACACTTAGGTGCTCCACCATCCCATGCCTACAGGACGTGTGGCTCAGGATGGGGGTTGGGAAGGAAGGACCTCACTGGTGAGAACAAGAGCAATTATAACCAGTCTTGTCCATTACCAACATAAATATGTAAATTACATTAAACAATGTTTGGAGTAATGACCCATGCTTGTAATCCCAGTATGGAGGAGGCTGAGGCTGGAAGGTCAAATGTTAAAGGCTAACCTGGGCTACACAATAAGACCCTGGAGATGTAGCTTATTAGGGATCTTGTTTAGCATAGACAAGGCTCTGGGATTATCTTCAGGACCATAAAAGCAAATAACTGCACTGGCCAATGCAACTGAATAAGAAAATAAAATAGAAAAGGAACTAGAATAGGTAAAATTACCTTCAATTGTCAAATAAAACTCATTAAGAAATGGGGTATAAAATGAATATACTTGAGCTCCATCATTACCATTGCAAAATGAATAGGTTTTTAAAATAATGTACAAAGAAAGGCATACCCTTACATATACAAAATCCAGTAAGCTGTAACTACTACATTGTGAACCATAATTAACACTATCTCATACAGCTATTAAATTTATTATTGTTAAATTAAATTCAACATAATTAAAGTTATAATTTATCTCCTCAGTCACAGAGTCACCTTCTAAGTTCTCACAGATCCATGAGGTTCTGTACTGTGTTGTCAGAGAACATTTCTATTTTGGCAGAGGCTTTACTGTTCAGTATCCACTGAGAAGATATAGTAAAATACAAGGCTTTATTTCTGAGAGAAAAAAACAAAAAACAGACCAAGGCATCACCTAGCAACAGGAAAGAAATAGTTCTTTGTTGTACCACATGCTTAGTCTTTGAACTTCAGGCACAGACTTGCCTGAGTGTTAGGACACAGTCAAAGTACTATCTTTTTGAGAGACTCTTCCCTAATTCCTTCAACCTGGGTAAAAGTTTCCTCCAGGGCCCTGCATTAGTCAGACCAGTTATCACTGTGACAAAATAGCCCATGTAAACAATTTGTGAGAGAAAAGATTTGCTTCTGCTCACAGTTTTAGTCCACTGTTACTTCCTCTGCTTCTGCTGGGCCTGTGATCAAGCCGAACACCAAGGCAGTGGGAACAAGTGTGAAAGAATATTTACCTCATGGTGGACAGGAAGCAGAGAGAGAGAGAGAGAGAGAGAGAGAGAGAGAGAGAGAGAGAGAGAGAGAGAGAGAGGACCAGGTACACCCTTCGTCAAAGGCATTCCTCAAGTCACCACTTCCTCCAGCTAAGCACACCTCAGAAAATTTCCACAGCCTCCTGATCAGCATCATGCATTCAATAGGTGCAGTTTACATTCAAGTTACAACACCCTTCTGGGGAGATATGTAATGATTGTCACTGTTCATGGATTCTATATTTGTGAAGTTGCCTACTTGAAAAAAACCAATGGCAACTCTAAAATCACTTTGTTAGACTAGGCGTGGCCTTGATGAAGGAAGTATGTCACTGTGGAATTGGGCTTTGAAGTCTCCTATGCTCAAGTTACTCCCAGTGAGACAAGATGTAGGCAACTCCTTGTTGCCTGCAAGATGTAGGATTCTCAGCTACTTCTCTAGCACCATGTCCGCCTTCACGACACCATGTCCCACTACAATGGTAATGGACTGAACCTCTGAATTATAAGCAAGCCGTCCCAATTAAATGTTTTTCTTTGTAAGAGTTGCTGTGGTCATGGTGTCTCTTCACAGTAATAGAAACCCTAACTAGACAGGGAGGAAAGGGTTTATTGGGCTTACACTTGCATATTATAGTTCATCACTGAAGGAACAGAGAAACTGGAGGCAGGAGCTGATGCAGAGGCCACGGAGGATGCTGCTCACTGGCTTGCTCTCCATGGCCTTCTCAGCCTGCTTTCTTATAGAACCCAGGACCACCAGCCCAGGGATGGCACCATTAGACTGGGCCCTCCCCTGTCAATCACTAATTAAGAAAATACGTTACAGGCTTGCCTCTATCTTATGGAGGCATTTTCTCAATTGAGGCTCCCTCCTCTCCAATAACTCCAGTTTGAGTCAAAAGTAGTGACATAAAAGTAGCTGGCACATACCTCCATCTTTTCAGAATTCTGTCTCTTGAATAAACTGTCTTCTTATGCACTTTTCATTTCTCTAGTGCTGGCTTTAAAAACCTACTTTTAAATTAGCATATGCTGTATCAACTTTCTGATATTTTCAAGCAAAATGTGTTTTGTTGGGTCGGAGGGAAGATGGCTCAGTGATTAAGAGCATTTGTTGCTCTTGTAGAGGACCTGGGTTGGATTCTCAGCATGCACATAGGGATGCCACAACCAACCATCCTTAACACCCTGCCTAGGGAATGTGCCTCCCACAGTGGCAGCCTATTCCATCTCCGTTAATTTAACTAAGATAATCCTGTACAGATACACCCATAGGCCAACCCAATGTAGATACTCCTTCAGAACAGTCTTTTCTCAGGTGACACCCCACATTCTCTTCTTCAAAAGCCTTTTCCTCTTCTCATGGTCTCCTTCCTGGTTTCATACTCTTACCCTCATTTATATTCATGCATAGAGACATTAATATATGACACTGTAAGTCAGGATCTGGATTATTAGGTCCAGAAGAAACTTGAAAATATGACTATCTGTGGTGCAAATTAGCATGCTAAAGCACATGTTGGCTTCAAGGCGTTCTCAGTATCACTGGAGTGGCCCATTTCAGCTCTCTCTCACACACACACCCCCACCCCCACCCTAAGCTTCTCCAGCTCATGGGCTTCCTTTCCTCCAGCTTCTTATTCCTATGTAACACTGCCATTTCAGCCATGCATTCTCTTGGTCTTTTGTCTTCCTCTCCTCTTGCTCCCACCCCCACCCCCCTGCCCCCCATGGCCTAGCCCATTGTGCTTGCCTCCTTTAGTCTTCTGCTTTCTCTCCCTCTGTGGACTCTTCCAGATGCCTATGGCTGGACTCTCCCTTATATCTACAATAAAAACCCTTCTCTTGTGGATGCTTTTAAAGAAAATGGCCCTCTAAGGGAGTGGCACTATTAGGAGGTGTGGTGGTTTGAAAGTAAATGTCCCCAAAAGGAGTGGCACTATTAGAAAGTGTCACTTTTGGGTGCTGGAGAGATGGCTCAGAGGTTAAGAGCACTGACTTTTCTTCCAGAGGTCCTGAGTTCAATTCCCAGTAACCACATGGTGGCTCACAACCATCTATGATGACATGTGGTACCCTCTTCTGTATACTGTATACATAATAAATAAATAAATCTTTAAAAACAAACAAACAAAAACCTCAAAAAACTTCAAGATCTGGCACCCTCACAGACATGGAGGCAAAACACCAATGCACATAAAATAATAATAAAAAAAAATTTAAAAAAGAAACTTGTGATTACAGAGAGATTTCATGTGTTACGTAAGCCTCATTTAGACATGAAATCAATGTTAATGAGTCAATAATACATGTTCAATAGTGTCTTTAAACAGAAGCACACACATTGTGCATTGATCAATTGGCAATAATGCTGTAAGCAAAGGCTTTTAGGAATCTAATGTCATGTTTCCCCAGAGATCAATAATCTAGTATTTGATAATTTATTATTTGTGGGGACTTTAGAACAGAGCCATGAAGAGTAATGAAAACCATTATATAAGTCTATCTCTCTTGCTGGAATGTGTGGTCCTTAGGGCAAAGTCTAGGAAAACTGTCCTTACGGTATAAATCGGTGCCTGGCAGGGAAAAGAGTTGGCGAAAGAGAGAGATAAGCAGGGCAGGAGAGAGGTCCAGAGCTAGGTTCACCCTCTTATCACATCTAGACTCCCGATTCTAGAGCCCATCCCTTTTCCCTCCCAGCAGCGACTGGATAGGACTCATATCTCCAGAGCAATCAAGGAAGTCCCTGATTGCTGTGGCCTTAGGCTGGTTCCGGGAGAGGTCAGGGGTCTAAAGAAGCCTGGTTCCTGGCCAGCCCTGACAGCTCACCGTCCAGGGAAGCCGCCCTTCCTCTAACAGAAATCCCTTTGAAACTAGCTTGGGATGGATGGGTGTGCCAGGTCCTTGCCATTTAGGTGATAGAATGTGGCCCAATGGCTTGAGAAGAATCTTAGCTATCTTAAGGTAGACCAAGATAGAAGTAGAGAGAGACAGGAGTATCTGCCTTCTTAAGAGTCTCTGTGGCTTTCATCTTTTAGGACAGTTACAGTCACTACCATAATGCCTTTCCTTCAGGAACTCCCAGGCAGCGTCAAAGGACCCCAGAACTGGAAACCCCCAGGACCACCTATCATAGCCTCCAGGTTCTGAGAGGGGAAGGGGGACAGAAGCAGAATAGAATGTCAGAGAGTTGGTTTTTTTTTGTGGGGGCGGGCATGGAATCCCCGTTCAAAGCTAACCTGCTTCTTTCCCTAGAATTGTGTGTTTTTTTTTCCTATATCTGCCATTTCCATGAGTACCAAGAAGACTTATCTTGTGTCTTACTTGTGAGACACTGGAATCTGGTCTGTGTATAAACTGATGACATGAGCAATCCATGCTGTGGTTGGAGGGAAGGTCTTCATTGTCGATATGAAAAAAGAACAGTCAGAAGTATCTAGAAAAGTCCAGAGCAGAGAGAGAAAGAAGCAGACTGGACATGGCCAGGGCTTTCTGTGAGAAGGCGAACAGTAGGGACAGAGACCAGAGAGAATAATGAAGGACAGGGGAGCAGGGGCAAGAAGGGCGGGGTCAGAAGATGAGCTTAGACTGGGGGCGGGGGGGGGGGGGGGGGGGGATGGTGCTAGGTTTCAAACGGGGAAACAAATGGCTGAGGTGCCTACTTAACATATCAAAAGCAGGCACTGGCCAATAGGTTCTTTCTGCACCCTCAGTTCCTACCTGTAACTGGCTCCTCCTGGATGGCATAACCACCCCTCACCCTGAACTCTCCAGCCCAGGGGGCTCTTCCCTACATAATCCAACCATTTTGATTACCCATTCCCTTTGGGCTTTTGGGCCTCCGTGCTGATTGGCCCCCCTCTCTCCTCCCTTCCCCTCCCCCCCTCCTCACATGGCACAGCTCAGTCTGGTCTTGTCCACTCCTGCAATCTCCCAAGCATCTCTGCCACTGGATATGCTCTCCCACATATCTATAACAAACTTTCTTCTCTACCACATCTAGGAGCAGTCATGTTTCTTCCTTCTTTCTTTCCTTCCTTCCTTCCTTTTTTCATTCAGTAAGAAGGGCTGGAATGCCAGCATGGACTTTGAAATGTGTAACAGGTACTTATGATACTGAGGGAGCCCAGAGGCCAGCATGAGCTCTGACATGTTGACAAATGCCATAGGTAACTACATGCCCCTTCTGCCAGAGGTAAAGAAAAGGAATCTTTTTGTAGTCAGGAACAGGCTTCACAAATCCTGAACTATACTGGCTTTTATCTAACCACCAGAAATCCTCCTATAGTCCAGTTGAGCTCATTTCTAGATATTTGGACTGCTTTTTGGGATTTGGAGAGTTGCGGTTTCCTTTGATTCAGCTCAGACTACAGTATATGCATATATATATATATGTGGCAGTGTCCTCCACTTCCAGCTGATAATGACAGGCACTCTGCTAAGACTGCCTGTGAGATGATCCTGCTGCCAGATTTCTCACCTGGGAAGTGAGTTAATGTTGTAAGAAACATTAAATATTAGCCCTAACTGTCAAACACTGTAAAACTTCTTGTTTATAGCATGAATTCAAATCTTTTTTTTTTTTTATCATTCCACCCTGGAATGCCTTCATATAAATGTTTTAATCCCCTTGCCCAGTAAAATCTATATTACAGAGTCCCTGCTGCATTCTCAGAACACAACAGTCTGACTCCTTCCTGCTTTCTTTTATTTTCTTTGCTCAGATTCTTTTAAAAGGAGCCAATTAGGGAAGACTGTGAGGTCAGACCCCAGCCAAAGCAGAAAAGACACAGCACCTGCGTTAGAATAAAAACCAAGGGCATTTCTGTCCATGTGCTTCTCCTCCCTCTGCTGGGAGTCTCACTTTTTTTTTTTTTTTTAAGACAGGGTCTCACTGAGTAGCTCTGACAGGCCTGAAACTCCCTACATAGACCAAGCTGTCCTTGAACTCATAGAGAGATCTGCCCCTGCTTCCTGAGCACTTGAATTAAAGGCGTTCACCACCATGCCCAGCTTTGCTAACACATCTGATCAGAGGAGGTTTTGCCCTGTTGAGATACTTTAATTGGAGTGGGACACCTCTTCCTTTGCAACCTTGAACTTCTTTCTAACAACATCGAAGAGGGCACGGCACATCCTGCTTCCAGCTCCCTTCCCTGCTCCTGCCCGGGACTGAGAGCCTAGCTCTGTGTTCTGGCTGTGAAGAATCCCAATCCTTGTAGGGCTGAATGAGAAGGCTCCTTCCTCGGTCAGGGCTCCAGCTCTCCTCACTTCAGAGACCTGCTTCCTGTCTATCTGTGGTGCTGGGCTCAGAGCCCCTGGCATGCTGTCACCCGTCTGCCATCTGTCCATGGCATTAATAACTCTTTCAATATCTCCCTCTTCCCCAGGAGCCCATCATAGTGTCCTCAGGACACACCTCCACCTACACTTCCAAAACCTAATGCTTTTCAGCCCTTCACTTCCTTCAAGGCCCAGACTTTGGAGTTAATTCCCGGTAGTCTAGCAAATGGGCTTGGTCATTTGGGACAAGCTGTACCTGCTCTATAGTCCTGAAGTGGACCCAGTGGCCAAGGAAGACGCCTGGCTTGTCTAACCAGACCTTCACCTGGTCAAACATCCCTTCCTCCTTCCTGGTAGCAGGTTGACTGTATTTGCAAACTATGTCATTCTGTCTAAGGTAGACAGCTTATTAAGGCTTGACTTTCGATTTTGGTGAGTGGTATTAACAAGACCTTCCTGTCTTGAGTATCACATATTTCTGTTACTTGAAAATTTGAAGGAATCTTCTAAGAGTCACTAATACCCAGGAAATCAGGGCTCCCTCATGGGGTTTTTAGTCTCATTACTAAGAGAATTTAAGAGTAGACTCACAATAAAGCTCGGGGACAATTTTATTAGAACTTAATTAAAATAAAACAAACGTGTAGGTCTTGGCAGCTGTTAGGAGGGAAACGGAGAAGGAAAAGGCTATGGCAGTTGAGTTGAGGCAGCATGGGGTCAAGTGCATCATAGCAGACAGAGAAGGGGCTTCGGAAAAAGTGAGGCACCAGAGAAATCATTCCTAGGCTCTGGCCAGCACTCAAAAGAAAAGTACAGAAAACCAGGCTGTGGTGGTACATGCAGTTAATCCCAGCACTCAGGAGGCAGAGACAGGTGGATCTCTTGTGTTCCAGGCAAGTCTGGTCTACAGAGTGAGTTCCAGGACAGCCAGGGCTACACAGAGAAACCTTGTCACATATAAATTGTAACCACACTATTACTCTTCATGGAACCTCTTTCCAGTTGAAAATGTGGGCATGTCATCTTCCTGGAAATTTCCTCATACCCTAGGTATTTATATCCAGGTACTGGAACCTTTGTGCACACTAAACATGTGCTCTTAATATAATAAGGTCTCAGGGCCTGCTTTTGCTAAAGGCATCAGCTCTTTACTTTGGCCTATAAATGTCCAAAGGCTAACTAAGAACAGGATTTAAATGTGGCCTTTCTCGGGGCTGGAGAGATAGCCTTAGAGGTTAAGAGCACCCACTGACTGCTCTTCCAGAGGACCCAGGTTTGAGTCCCAGCACCCAGATGGCATCTCACAACTGCCTGTCACTCGTGCATGTGATGCACAGATATGTGTGCAGAAAAAGCACCAATACATATGCAATAAGTAGGGTCATTCTCCTCTGCAGTCCCCTCAGGGACAGCAGTAACTGTGGAAACAATGATATCTAACTCCTGTTACTCACGAATATGTAAAATTTGTATGTGTATTTAGGTCATGCTTAATTTACTCCAGAATGTTTATTGAGAGCTGGAGACTCAGAGGTTAAAAGCACTTGTTGCTCTTGCAGAGGACCTAGAACCTACATGGTGGCTCACAGTGTTTATAACTCCAGTCAGGGCATCTGATGCTTCTTCTGACTTCCTCGGGCACCAAGTATGTAAGCAGTGCACAGACATACATTAAGCCAAAACACTCATACACGGTAAATAAAAATTAAAAAAGAAAAGGAATATTTTATTGTCAAAAACAAAGCAAGTTCATCACACTTTAACAGGTAACAAGTACTTTTTAAATATCTATTTTATATTATATTTTATGATCTATAAAATAATGTTGTATTACAATTTTTTACATAAACATATGAAGTGTAACCCATGACCGGTCTTAAGAAAAATTTACATTATTAAATTTATAATTTCATAAGAGAATAAGATATCCTCGTGCCTCTCCAGGTACAATTGTCCCTTCCCACACACTAATTCTCATGCTGATTATACCAAGTAACTTTCCCTTAAACTGCTACAAGTGAGTCTCCATCTCTCTCCGAGACATGACCTCCTGTCTGGGAACATGCCTGCCACTTTCCTGCAGTGTATTTCAGTTAATCCTGCCTTTTTTGTGTCTTTGATAAACTTTCTATACCACTGTTTCACAGGTCTTTCATGTAGCACTGTGAACAGCATTGAGGTTTCACATGGACTTATTATTGAAAGTACTTGTTATTTTTTTTCCTTCACTGGGCTAGAGGGGGCTTTATTCATGGTCATGCATTTACACCCAGCCAGCATTTGATGTTTTTGATATGGTTGCAATAATACGGTCATACATACATGCATATATACATATATAAATACAGAAATTTTTTGAAGTGTTTTGAAACAAGGTGTCTCAGTCACTGTTCTATTGCAGTGAAGAGACACCATGACCACAGCAACTCTTTTTGTTGTTGTTAAACTTTATTTATTTATTTATTTGCCTTGGTGTTTGCCTGGAACTGGAACTACAGAGAGTTATGAGCTGCCATGTGGGTGCTGGGAATTGAACCCTTGTCCTCTGAAAGAGCAGTCTTAACCACTGAGCCATCTCTCCAGCCCCACAGCACCTCTTATAAAAGAAAGCATTTAATTGCGATCTGTTTACCGTTTCAGAGGTTTAATGTATTATCGTGGTGGGAACATTCCAGCATACAGACAGACATGGTGCTGGAGAAGGACCTAAGAGTTCTACATCGGGATCCATAGACAGTAGAAAGCATGAGACAGTAGGACTAGCTTGGGCATTTGAAAACTCAAAGCCCCACCCCCAGTGACACACTTCCTTCAATAAGAGCAGACCTCCTAATCCTTTCAAATAGTGCCATTCTCTGGAAACCAAGCATTCAAATCTATACACTATGGGGCCCATTCTTATTCAAACTCCCACACAAGATCTCCCTATATGCTTCAGGGATGCCTTGCACACATGGTAATCCTCCTGCTTCAACCTCCCAAATGCTATGATTACAGGTATTTACCACCATACTCAATTATGACGTTGTTTTGTAAATTTTATTTCTCAATTACTCATCATTACTATATAGAAAGGTATTTTCTTGATTGCATATCCAGCAGACTTCTAAAATTCACCTTATGATTCTATGAAATTTCCACATTTTAAAATTACAAAACATTTTTATTCATCTTTAAGTCTAAATGTTGATATCCTCCTGCTCCAATTCAAACCTTGGACTCTGATATGATTTTCTTAGTCCTCTGAGGTTGCCTTAGCAAAATGCCGTAGATGTGATAGCTTAGATAATAGCTATTTATTTCTCCTGGTTCAAAAGACTGGAAAGGATAAGATCTGGTGCTGGGTGAGGACCCGCCTGGCTTGGCGACAGCCACCTTTTCTGGGTCCACATAAAGGAGAGGGGAGATGCTAGAGGGAGGGAGGTAGGGAAGGAGAGAGATCACTCTGGTTTCTTTTTACTTGCTATAAGGTACAGGTTCTGCCATGGAGACCCTACCTCCATAACTTCCTAAGATCTCCCTGCCTCCTGGTTTTACCTCCATCTTCCTAATGTCTACTGGAAGTTTCTAGGACCCTGTCTCAAGTGTCTTCTTTGATCCATGTTTCTTTCCTTGCTTTGCTGGTGAATCTCAACTCTAACACACCAAAGTCCCTTTTTATAAATTTATTTTATTATTTTTTGCTTCTAGAATATTTTTACAAAAGTTATTTTATGTGTATGTGAAATTTATCAATTTGCATGTATGCACATGTATCACATGTGTGCCTGGTGCTTCCAGAGGCCAGAAGAAGGGAACGGATCCTTTGGAACTATAGTTACATATAGAAGTGAGCCACAGTGGGTTCTGGGAACCAAATCCAGGTCTTCTGTAAGAGCAGTGAGTGCTCTTAATCACTGAGCCACTTCTCCAGTTCATGTTTTTAGAATAACAGTTCCTAAATAATTTAATGTATGTATACAGTGTTTTGTGATCATTCCCACACCCAGCATTTTCCTCCAGCTTTCCCAGAACACCCCTCAACAACATCCCTTCCAGCCTCATGTCCTCTCCTTTGTTTTATAATAACCCACCGGGTCCCATTAGGGCTGCCCGCTTATCTGTCTTGTGGGCTTGACCTTGTACAGCTCTTGTGTAGGTAACAGTATTAGTTCATGAGGCTCCAGGATGTCAAAAGACAGTCTTTCCAACCCTCCTTTCCATCCTCTGGCTCTTACATTCTTCCCACCTCCCTCTTCCTCCATGAACCTGGAGAAGTTGTTGATATAGATGCCCTGTTTAGGATGCACTAGCCCCAGATCACTTATTCTCAGCACTTTAACCTAAGTGTCTGCATTGATGTCCACTGCAGACATATTTCTTCTGAAGCACTGATCTATGGGAAGGAGATGATTTGAATAGGAATAATCTCCAGGGCTGATAGATTTGAATGCTTGGTTACCAAGGAGTGGCACTATTAGGAGGTGTGGCCTTGTTGGAGGAAGAGTGTCACGTTGGGGGGGGGCGCTTTGAGGTTTCAAATGCTCAAGCCAGCTCAGTGTCTCTTCTTTCCCCACTGCCTGCTGGTCCAGATGCAGTATTTTCAGCTCCCTCTTGAGCACCATGTCTGCCTGCATACCACCATGCTTCCTGCCTTGACAATAATGGACCAGATCTCTGAAGCTGTGATCCAGCCCTAATTACATGTTTTCATTATAAGAGTTGCTGTGGTCTTGGTGTCCCTTCACAGCAATGGAATCCCGAAGACATGAAACAAATATTTCGAAAGTGGTTTGATAGCATGTCTGTCTAGCAAACAACAGCAGTAGGTTCTTCCAAGACCCCAGGACCTCCCCAGCCATGGATTTTTAACTAGGTTTATAGAAACAGATATGAATTTCTTTGCTGGAGCAGGCCTCTGATTCAATCAGAGAATGTTTGGTTTGTAGACTATTTTTTCATGGTACACATATAAAACAAAAGGAAGTAGTACAATGTGTTCATAGGAACGGAAACCTAAGTTCAGTGTTTACCTGTAGTTTCACCTGTAGGGGTTTGAATGAGAATTCAAGAACCAAAGTTTCTTATATTTGAATGTTTGGGCCTCAGTTGGTGGAACTGTTTGGGAAGGATGAGGAGGTGTGGCCTTGTTGGAGAAGGAGTGTCACTGGAGGTGGGTGGGCTTTGAGGTTTCAAAAGCCCATGTCATCATTTCCAGTTAGTGCTCTCTTCTTTCTCCTCTCTCTTCTCTCTCTTCCCTTCCCCCTTCTTCCCCCTTTCTCTTTTCTCTCCTCCCCCTACACACACACACACACACACACACACACACACATTGTGCTTGTGGATCAAGATGTGAGCTCTCAGCTACTGGTCCAGCACCCGGCCTGCCTGTTTGCTGCCATACTTCTCACCACGATGACCATGAATGAACTCTAACCCTTTGAAAGTGTGAGCCCGGAGCTGGAGAGATGGCTCAGCGGTTAAGAGCACCGTCTGCTCTTCCAGAGGACCCAGGTTCGATTCCTAGCACCCACATGGCAGCTAACAACTGTCTGTAGTTCCAGTTCCAGGCAAACACCAAGGCAAATAAATAAATAAATAAAGTTTAAAGAAAAAAAAAAGAAAGAAAGTGTGAGCCCCAAATTAAATGTTTTCTTTTATACATTTACCTTAGTCATGGTGTTTTAATCACAGCAATAGAAAAGTAACTAAGACACCACCCATTTCCATTATTTCTGTTTCTTTGTCATAATATTGTAAAGTAAATTCTGGGCATTATCTTATTTCACCCTGTATATCTCAGTATGCACTTCTTAAAGACATAGACAATTTTTTTTTAATCTATCTATGGTGTCATTGTCAAATTTAACAGAATTTAAGTTACTGTTTTTGGTGTTATTGAATGACAAACGGATCCATCATTGCTGAATGTCACAGGTCCCATTATGGCTGGGTTTGTTCACACTTAGATTTGGGAAAGGTCTAAACATTACAGTATGTTGAACTGAACCCTGCAGTGCCTTTAATGTGCAGTCCTCTCTCCCTCATAATTATTAAACCACTGGTTTACTACAGAACCATTTTAACTGTCCTGTAAAATGTCCCACATTCTGGACCAACTCCCCTTTTTATAACACATCTGTCGTAACTTGGCTCAGGACTGTTCTGAAATGAAAGCAAAGATTATAAATATGTCTACTGTGTTAGTTAGGGCCTGTCAGGAAACAGATGATACATCTAATCCCAGTCTGATCGAGACCTGTGTAATAAATGGAGGATTGTCAAAAAAATATTGGCAAAGTTAGGGGAGTTTCTGCCGCCCACAGGCCTGGAGGGACAAGATAGGGTGTAGTGACTTGGCTGAACCCAGCTGCGAGCCACTGGGGAAGTGAGCTGGTTGATGCCTCTGCTCCTGAGGGCAGGGAGTGGGGTGCAATCTAACGTAGTAGATCAGGAGGGACAAATTGAGAACACCTTCAAACAGCTCTACATGTGAGTCTTCAAACTAATGAGCTGTATAAAATATTACACATTTTAAAAAGTCCAGACTGTACACAACTTCATCACTGTCAGATGCTGAAAGCCATTCTTAGGGTCCCTCTATGCATGACAAGGGTTGTGCATATGGACCACAACCCTGGACTGGGGAGATGGTTCAGTGGCTCAATAATGGGCCAACAGAAAATAAAAATAAACTAAAATCAAGATCGGAAAACTGAGCGAGTAACTCAGGGTCTGAGGAGGCATGGGCAAGACTCTGGCTCTAACTCTAAGTGAAGAAAGGAACTATTGTGGGTGTGATTTGACCCAGCTCACATTTAGAAGTTTTCTCATACTGTCACCTTTCAGCTGTCCTCTTCCTGATCGATATCTCTCTCTCTCTCTCTCTCTCTCTCTCTCTCTCTCTCTCTCTCTCTCTCTCTCTCTCTCTCTCCTAGTCTACTCTCAGTTTTGGCCTGCTTTGACGCTTTAAAATCTCCTTGCCTTCTGTCTTGACTGCTTCAATCTATTTTCCACATGCTCTCCATAGAGACTTGTCATTTCTCTTTTTTAATTACTTTAGCGGGTAGGGATCGAACCCAGTGCACCCCTGCATGCCGGCCAAGTGACCTACTGCTGAGCCACATCTCTAACCTGAGAGATTTTTCTTAAGCACAGATCTGACCTTGAGGTTCCCCCATTTAAACCGTGTCATCAGCTCCCCCTTTCCAGAGGAACGCAACCCACGGACTCTGCCCGCTGTGTCCCACTGAGACCACGCATGCGCCAATCTTGGGCCAGTCTCTCCACTTGTGCACTGGAATTTCTTTTCTCTTCCATACTCAAGGTCAAGACCATTGCTTTTAAAATTACTACTTTTCTGCAACATTATTTTTCCCTAGAGGGGGGTAAAATCATTCTGACACATCTCCCTCATTAATAAAAAGAAAAGTCTTTCTTCAGAGATTGCTTTTTCCCCCCCTCTGCCACTCACGGCTCTCCCTGTGGCTGGGCTAGGAAGTCAGGGTCCATAAAGTGTCTTTGGCTGAAAGCGAAGACTAGGAAGGGGGGGGAGCAAGTTATACATTCTAGCTGTGGTCATATGGAAATGGAGGCTATTACAATACATCTTTTCTTCTTTGTTCTCTGTGTGTAGATATTTTTCTTTTAGTTTTTGAAACCGAAACATTGATTTTTGACTAACTGTTGAAATTGCAACATCAACCCTCTTGGGTCCAGCTGTTGCTCCTTTATGGAATCCCTCTCTGAATCTGAGACAGATTGTTTTTAGGTAGGGTTTGGTCCCTCAGTCTCTGCATTCCAGTTATACTTTCTCTTGCACTTGGTAGGGTCCCTGCATTTGCCACTGGTGGATTTCTGAAGGTGGTGAGATTCAGATGCTGTATATAGGCAGGAGCTCTCTTTACACCCAGGGCCTCACCTGCAGCACATTGTACACATCTCACTTCATCAACTTGCTTCTGCTGCCAAAACCAGAGATGTTCTGTGTATTCACACTCACACAGTCACACTCTCATATCACACTCACACTCACATACACACACTCCCACACACACTCACATACACAAACACACACTCACAGACATTCACACATTGTTTTGTATTGCCCAGGATCAAACTCAGAGCCTACTATATGCTAGGCAAGTGCTCTACCCATATATTTGTATATATTAATCAGCTTCCCCCTCTTCCTTCAGTATCGTTACAGGGATTAGTAGGATTTAACTTGGTGACTTCACCTTTTACTTACAGAATACTGAGGTAGGATCACAACCCAACTAGAAGAATTAATGCCACTCTGAGATTAATTCAGAGGCTGATGGGACTTTTCATCTTTCTTCAGAGATAGGGTCAGGTAAAGGTCGTTGTTTACTGGGCCTGTGTGTCTTACACTCACTCTGTGTCTTGTTACTATAACGATATACCTGAGATTGGATTTTTTAAAAAATTTTTTTAAAGGTGTTTATTTATATCTATGGTTCTGGAAGTTACCAGACAGCTGACATCTGCTTGGCTTCTGGCGAAGGCCTCATGGTGGAAAAGAGAGAGAATGAGGAGACTGGAGAGCTGGCTCAGAGGTTAAGAGCACTGAGGTCCTGAGTTCAATTCCCAGCAACCATGTGGTGGCTGGCAATTACCTATAACAAAAATCGGTGTCTTCTTCTGACACACAGGCAGAATACTGTATACATAATAAATAAATCTTTAAAAAGGAGAGAAAATGATCATGCATCTGTGGGCTCTTTCTGCTTTTGCAGAGAACCCAAGTTCAAATTTCCATCACATAAAACTGCTCATGCATGATTCCACCGCCAGGGAAATCTGACACTTTAACTTCCTTGGGCACCTCCTTCATGTACATGTGATACACACACATACACACATTTAAAATTAATAAATATAATAATTGTTAAAGAAAAGAAAAGTTAAGCATGGATACACTAGCACGTATGAATGTCACCAGCTAACCCAAGGTGTAGGTCACATACTTCTGCTGACATTTCAGGAATATCCTCATTTTCTCCCATGCTTTCCTTTCCCATTTGAGGCCTGGAAGCCCGAGACTTCACTTCCCAGATTCCCCTGAGAACAAGATTCCTGTTATGTTCTGTTAGTGAGAGAGAGGTACACTGGTAAGGTTCAAGGCCTGAAGGAAAACAGAAGCCATCATCTGTGAGGAAGTAGAGGCCTTCAGCAGCCAGGAATTTAGGGTGCAGCCTCCAGGCATTACCATGAATCACCCACTTTGGTGTTCTGGCAGATGACGACATTGGTGGTTGGGCCTCATGAGCTCCATACTTCCTGGTTCCTAAGAGCTAACAAACATCTTTGGCTGGAGATCCTTTTTTTCTTCAAAACATTTTTCAAATCTCTTATTACTGTTTCTAAGTGTTCTTCCTTTTCCTCAGTTATACAAGTACAAAGGCCTGGTTGGGCAGGTCAGGACAGCTTGGCCCCATTCTTCAATCCAGAGCAGAGGCGTGGAGCTACACTAGACCTCCAAGTACCCTACCACAGCTGGAGTGTGTCAGGGAAGTTCATGTGTTAGGAACTCAATTCCTGCCTGGGCTGGTGGCCCATGTGTTTAATCCCAGTATTCGGGAGGCATAGGCAGGCAGATCTAAAAGTCTGAGGCTAGCCTGGTCTATGTAGTGAGTTCAGGATAGCCAAGGATACACAGAGAAACTCTGTCTCGAGAGAAAAAAAAAAAAAAAAAAAAAGACAAAACGCAAACAAACAATACTCCCCCAAAAAACAAAACCCCAAAATAACAACAACAAAAACCAACAGCAAAAAGAAACTCAATTCTTGATGTGTCCGTGTTGATGTGGGACTGTGAAAAAGACTGGCAAGATGGCTCAGTGGTGAAGGTACCTGCTACCTAAGTGTGACGATCTGAGTTTGATTCCCAAGAGCCCTTGTGAAGGTGGAGGAGGAAGGAGGAATCTGACTCCATAGTGCTGGTCTCTGATCTGCACATGCACCTTCTCTATACATTACTCATCCCCACCACAACAATAATAAGTAAAGAGTTCTAACTAGATGCCTCAAGGACAGAACCGTCTCTAATGTGTCACAGTGTTACAGGAGTGGGTGTACTGTCGATGCATGCCCAGTCTTCTTATTGAGTGGTGTACTTTTCACCACATTAAACCCACATCACATGTGATCCCAGGATCCTGGATTTCCCAGGCTCCAGACCCATGGGCCGAATAAATTTGAATTCATTATGAATTATCCAGCCTCAGGAATTCTGTTACAGTAGCACGAAAGAGACTAAGCCACACCTCCGGACTTCCGTTCTAGCCCTCTTCCCAGGAGAAACCCTCGGTAGGCGGTTGATTGCCGGACATGTACAAGAATGGATCCAATCTAGACCTTAGCAGCTGGGGCTGTGACTCAGTGGCAGAGAGGCTGCCTTGCACATTCGAGGTTCCAAGTTTGATGGACTTCCAACAACTAAGTGGAGAGTAACCACAGGCAAGCTCCGTAACCTCCGCAGCCTCTCCGCACACTTCTTTCAGAAAAATCAGAAAGCACGAACAATGGAACCGCGATTTTCTCTGGGCTCCTTGTTATATAACTGCACAGGCTCGGCCTGGAGGATTCTCAGGGTTTACTTTCAAAGCTTTGGCAGAGCCTTTGTGCCATTGTGTAGAAAAGGGAGAAGTCATTAAGAGGTACCTGACTCTTCAATAGACTTGCCCGCTATTCCCAGCAGGCCTAAACGAGCACGATTTGAAAGGACTGGGATCAAAGAAAGAAAATTGTTCTTCCTTGCACAGAAAAGTCCTGAGTCCTTTGTGAGAGGGGCAGCTTCCAAATTATGGGAGTGAGGTTGTTAGGGCAGGAAGCCCCGGTGGGGAATTGTAGAAACCTCCAGGGAAAGTAGGCAAGGAGGTGCAATATAGGCCAGCAGTGGGCGGTGCCGGCTTCCCCTTCCTGTTCTGAAGGACTTGGTGCCATTACCACCTCCACACCACAGGGCTGCTGGGTGCAAGTTATAAACTCCAGCCTGTTCTCTGACAGGTGTCTCACCCTGCGTGGGCTGTGTGACTTCAAGGTTATGTTAAGGGTCCCCGAGTGGCAGCCCTCACTGTTGACAATTGCAAGGTACATCAGGAGTGGCAGGAACAAGGGGGAGGCCTGGGACTCGCCCTCATATGCAGACATACCTGCGAAAAGCTCTTTATCCTTAGAGGTCACTTCCAATCAGCTGTATCCCCAGCTCTATCCCTATGGGGGATTCTACACTGTCCGTGAGAATCCTCAATTTCCAGGGATTGCATTCTTTGGCCATCCTTCTGGTTTTGGATTTCTTCTTTTCTCCTGGTGCTGAGAATGAAATCAAAGCTTTGCTTGAGCCAGGCAAATATCCTACCATTGGGCTGTATATTCTTCCCTGCGATTCGCCAGTATTATCTCCTGAGTTTCTCCACATTTTACAAGTACCATTCATTCTTAATCAACATTCATCTGGGCATTTGTGTATCCTAAAAGATTTGAGGGGGCTGGAGAAATGGCTCAGAAATCAAAAGCACCAGCTACTCTACTTAGGACAGGGACTTCATCTCATCTCCAGCATCCACACGGTGGATCACAAACATTTCTAACTTCAGTTTCAAGATCCCACACTCTCTTCTGTTCCATGAACACTGTGTGTGTAGTACATAAACATCCATGCAGTCAAAAGTCCCATACATAAAATAAATAAATCCTAATAAATAAATAAAAGATTTGAGGATGAGCGATAGAAAAATGAAGTGTGCTTTGTCCATTTGTGTGGCTCAAACCCAAGGCAAATAAAGTGAGCTCTCTACCTCTCAGGTCCGTCCTTGTAGGAATCAAATGTCTATAGCAGGTATACTCAGATTTAGCAGCAGGAGGAAATCTCATCTTAAAATTCCTGTTACTCAAGCGGCATCCTCACTGCCATGCAGCGCTTTGCTCCCCTGCTCCATCTTTCAGAATTTCCTGATTTCCTCTTTCCCTTCCCTCTCTTTCTCAGGATTACCTTCCATACTCCGGGTTGTTTCACTCCGGCATGCAGAGCAATTCAGATTTTCCCGGTTCTGGAGGTTCTGGACCTCTGCTCCGGTAACTCCACCCACTGAGTAGAGTCTTGTGGTAAGTGGAAACCATCATCTAGCTTGTGTCAAGTTGATAAAATCCCAAACAATAACAACAAAACCCCCGCCCCCGCTGCCAACGCAGCCTCGTTCAATGCTGAAGTTCTCTGGTGACTCTCTGGGCTGTCCAATACTGAATAGAGAAAACAATGGACAGTAAGCAGAGTTAGGAGAGTGAGCTTTGGCCAGACCAAAAGCTCACGTTGTGGTGTTGAATTCCACACTGGTGGGAAAGACAGCTGTTCCGCATATCTAATTTAATTAGGAGTACATTGACCCTGTTGACTTTTCTTTACATTGAAATCAAAGTCCCTCAGTAATGAAAATTTAATTTGGCACTCCTTAGAGTACAGAAGGGGTGAAGGTAGTTAGATTAGGTTTTGGATTTTGCTTTTGTTGCTGCTGTTATTTTGAGACAGAATCTTGCATGTTTTTCCTAAATTTTTAAAGAGATTTTTTTATTATGTATACAACATGCCTGTGTGCCAGAAGAGGGCACCAAATATCAAGATAGATGGTTGTGAGCCACCATGTGGTTGCTGGGAATTGAACTCAAGATCTCTGGAAGAACAGTCTGTGCTTTTAACTTCTGAGCCATCTCTCCAGCCCCCCCCTTTTCTTTTCTTTCTTTTTTTTTTTTCTTTTTTTCTTTTTTCTTTTCTTTTTTTTTTTTAAGACAAGGTCTCACTGTGTAACCCTGGTCTGGAACTCACTGGAGACCAAGTTGACTTTTGCCTCCCGAAGTGCTAGGATTAAAGGCATGTACCACCACACCCAGCTCTTTACTAGTGATTCTTAAATACTTAGAAAGTCAGCAAATACTCAGCTGCTTGGTGAGGACCAGAGCTCAGCTCTCCAGACCTGTCTGTAATCCCAGCACGTCTACGGTGAGATTGGAGCTGGAGAAGGAAGTTCTCAGGCCAGCTAGCATCTGCAGAGGTGAGCAAGAGCCTTGTCTCTAAAGAACATGGAAGGTAAAAATGGATGCCTGAGGTTATCCTCTGACCTCCACCTAGACACTCACTCACTGACACATGAACACACACACACACACACACACACACACACTTAAAAAAATGAGAAGTCAGTGAAAATGTACTTTAGCAAGTCTTCTGCATATGTGTGCATGTGCATGTGGGTGCTCATACATGTGGAGGCTAGAAGATGACCTTAGATGTTATCCTCAGAGATGCCACCCACTTCTTTGGAGACAGGGTCCCTCTCAGAACGGAAGTTCACTAATTAGGTTGGGCTGGCTTGCAAATGAGCCCCAGGGATCTGCCTGTGTCTGCCTCCCAGCATCAAGATCGCTGGCACATGTCACCATGCCCAGCTCCCCAACTCACATGGATACTAGAAATCAAATTCAGGTCTTCATGCCTGAGCAGCAAGCTCTTAGCTGATTGTCTCCCCAGCCACAGCTTCATTAGCCTCCAGTGTTCTGTGTCAGAGATGATGGGAGGGGGGCAGAGATCACTGTAGCAGGCAGCTTCCCATTGCTATAATCAAATAACCGAAGAACTTAAGCTGTTCTGGATTTCTCTCTGTTCCTGTGATAAACACCATGATTGAAACTAACAGGAAGTGAAAGGCTTATTTCAGTTTACAGGTTACACAGTCCATGACTGACAGAAGTCTGAGCAGGGGAACCCAAGGCAGGAACCAGGGAACAAGAAGTAGAGCCGAGACTGTGGAGAAATGTTGCTTCTGGCTTGCTTAGCTACCTTTCTTATACACTCCAGGCTTACCTACCTAGGGGATGGTGCCAACCACAGTGGGCTGAGCCCTCCTACATCAATTAGTAGTTAAAAAAAACACCACCACAGACCAATACAATGGAGACAATGTAACCATATCATTGTGTAATTGAGGGTCCATCTTTCCATGAAACTCTGGTTTGTATCTAGTTGACAATGGAAGCTAATTATGACACCCCAGCCCTTGTCAGCTTTGACCCACAAACACATCACTTTAAGCCATAACCTTTTTATTTCCTGCCCCTAAGATCTTATGTTCCTATCACAGTATAAAACACAGTGCAGCCTTCCCCTTTTGTTAAAAATACACTCGTTTTTTCATATCATGCATCTTGATTATGGTTTTCACTGCTTGTACTCCCCAGTTCTTCCCCACCTTCCTTCCCATCCAGATCTATCTCCTTTCTGTTTCTCATTAGAAAGCAAACAGGCTTCTTAATGATAATAATAAAGTAAGATAAGCAAAATGAACACATCAGAATCCCATCAATCAGAAGGAAAAGAAGCCAAGAAAAGGCCTAAGAAACAGATCTAGATAGAGAGACCCACTTATTTATACACCCAGGAATCCATAAAACCACAAACTGGAAGCTACAATATATACACAAAGAACCTGGAGAGAGAGAGAGAGAGAGAGAGAGAGAGAGAGAGAGAAAGCGCCAGCCTGGTCTACAGAGCTAGTTCCAGGACAATTAGAGCTGTTACACAGAAAAACACTGTCTCAAAAAACAAGACATAAAGAGAGAGGAATATATATATATATATATAAATATATTAAAAATGAATAAATAAATAAGCTGTGACATGACATTATGAGACCAAGAAACCTCCAAATACAGCACTGAGTTCATTTTCTGTTGCTCTCTAGTTCCGGGCATGCAGTCTCCCCTTAAGAGTAGTTTGTTGGGGCTGGAGAGATGGCTCAGTGGTTAAGAGCACCGTCTGCTCTTCCAGAGGACCCGGGTTCGATTCCCAGCACCCACATGGCAGTTAACAACTGTCTGTAGTTCCAGTTCCAGGCAAACACCAAGGCAAATAAATAAATAAAAGTGTTTAAAAAAAAAAAAAAAAAGAGTAGTTTTTTACCCGGTAAAACTCTTTTGGAAAAAACTGAGCTTTTATTATCTACTGGAGACAGATGTCCACTTCTCCGGACAGCTCCAGGACCCCAGTTGGTGCTGATCCCTGCAGGTCTTGTGTATGCTGCTTCAGCATCTATGAGTTCATATGTGTGTCCATCCCATTGGTATAGAGGGCCTTGTTTTCTCCATGTTCCCTAGTCCCTCTGGCTCTTTGCTTCCTCTCCCTCTGGGTTCCCTGAGCCCTGAAGGGAGAGCTTTGATGGAGACATCCTGTTTAGGACTGTTCAAGGTCTCTCTCTCTCTCTCTCTCTCTCTCTCATCTGGCTATGGGTATCTCTATTTGTTCCCATCTGCTCCAGGAGGAAGCTTCTCTGATGATGGCTGAGCAAGGCACTGATCTCTGAGTATAGCAGAATGTCAGTAGGAGTCATTTCATTGTTATGTTCTTTTAATAGGCCAGTAGTATTTTGTTTTGCTGTAGACCCTGGGCTATCTGGTCTCTGGTTCTTGGTCACAGGATCAGGTATGGGTTTAGGTAGAGTGGGCCTTAAGATAAATCAGATAGTTACAACCACAAGCTTTGTGCCACCATTGCCCTGGCATATCTTGCAGGCAGGACACTGTTGTAGGGTTTGTGACTGGGCTTGTGTTTGTGTTTTTCCTTTGGTGGTGAGCAGAGTGCCTTCCTGTACCAGACACCAGCATGTAGGGTGAAGGCTGTATGTAGGTACCAGTCTGACGTCTCTGTTAAAACACAGTGTGACTTTTAAAAGTACTAGTCCTTTTTTTTTTTTTGTAGTTCTAGTGGTTTTAAAGTTCAATGACTCTTTAGAAATCCGAAGAGTCTTAACTGGAGATTCTTGTAAAATCCAAAATATATTACATGCTTCCTTAGTCCAAGAGGAAAAAAAATCAGGGCACTGTCACAAGATCAAATCACAATACAGCTGTGTAAAGATGCCTGTAGCCCAATCGGGTTATTTCAACTAGGGTTCCTTCCTCTCAAGGTCCTCTGTGTTGTGTGGACATCAGAAGCTAACTATGATGTTACTCATAGGAGAAAAGATTAATCAGCCCCCGGGGCTGGAGATATGGCTCAGCGGTTAAGAGCACTGACTGTTATTCCGGAGGACCTGAGTTCAATTCCCAGCATCCACATGGCAGCTAACAACTGTCTCTAATTCCAAGATCTGACACCCTTACACAGTTATACATACAGGCAAAACACCAATTCACATAAAATAAAAATAAATATTTAAAAAAAAAAAAGATTAATCAGCCCCACAGCTCTGGAGGTGTGACTAAGACTGGGTGAGTCTCTGGTGAGGGACACAGCAGGAGGGTGAAACAGACCAAACCACATTCACTTCATGAGCCAGGAGGCAGGTGAGAAAGAGCAGCTGGGGTCCGCTCTCAATAGCCCTCACAAGACTCCACCTCTGAGAGGTTCTGCCACCTTCCTGGTGTCACCATTCTGTGAGGATCAAACCTGTAACTCAGGTCCTTCTTGAGACATTCATTAGAACCATGCCAGTATAATTCCTTAGGGCCAATTTTACGGGGTAGAGCTAGCACTGTAGCTACAGTTTCTAAATGCTTTGATCATTGAGGAATTAGAGATGGAAGCAAAAGACCTCCACTTATAAACAAGTTAGATAAGCCAGAGATCTTTCTGTGTGCCGCGACGTTTAACTGCATCACCCCAGACATCAGTGAATCACAACCTCAGGCCCGTGGGAAGAAAGTAGAGCCAAGAACATCTACTGTTTACACACTGATCTCACTGTTCCATGGAGACAAGGAGAGTAAGCCAACATGAAGTTTCATCAAGATATCTAGAAATGGTGCTGGAGGGATGGCTCAGTGCAGCGAATAACAACTATAAATCCAGTCTCGGGATCCTACGCACTCTGCTGGCCTCTATGGGCTCTGCATGCCCATGGTGCACAGGCATAAATGAAGGCAAAATACATTAAAGAAAAAGAAACATCTTTCTTAATGGATCCTTACCAGTGTTGGGACTAGTCTTTCAGGATTCTTTTTTTGTTTTGTTATATTTTTCATGTTTCTCTGTGTAGCCCTGGCTGTTCTGGAACTCACTCTGTAGACCAGGATGGCCTCAAACTCACAGAGATCTGCCTGCCTCTGCCTCCTGAGTGCTGGGATTAAAAGCATGCCCCTCCAAACCTGGCAACATTTTTCGGAGTTCTTAGCAAGCCCTTTAAGGGTGTGGGTGCCAAGTGACTGGGAATGATTGAGGCGGAGGCCTTCCCAGTGGATTAACAGCCTCTGGCACACAGCTGGAGCCACAGACACTATGTCCTCATGCTGTTGAGACCCTCAGTTTCCTGTTCCCGGGAGTAGCTGCACAACCTGGAAAGAGGATAAATTTTTAAAAAATAACTTATTTTATTTTATGAGTATAGGAGTTTTGACTGTATTTATATCTGTGCACCACATGTGTACAATACCCACAGAGGCCAGAGGAGTCAGATCCTCTGCAACTGCAATTACAGAGGGTTGTGAGTTGCCATGTGAGTGCTGGGAATCAAATCTGGGTCCTTTGAAAGAGCAACAAATACTCTTACTGACTGAACCATCTTTCCAGCTCATGCTAATTTTATTTATATGTTGGTGTATGTGTCTGCATGTGGGTATGTGCACTTGAGCATAGATGCATTCAGAGACAAGAGGCCTCAGATCCATTTGATGTGGGTGCTGGGAACCAAACTCAGGTCCTCTGGGAGAGCAGCAAGCATGCTTAACTGCTGAACCATCTCTCCAGCCAAGAGAGAAATTGTCTTTTAAAGAAAAAAAAAAATGCTGGGGTCAGTGAGGTGCGCAGATGGTAAGAGTGTTAGCTGTAAAAGCCCAGGGACCAGGATCCTTGAAACTCACGCAAAGGTGGAAGCAGAGCCAGATGTGGTAGGACACACCTTTAATTCCAGCATGAGGGAGGAAGAGACCAAATTCTCAGCCAATAGCTTAGGCTTGTTACTGACTAATTGTTACCTTTAAATTAACCCATATTTTTATCTATGCTTTGCCACGTGGCCCATGGCTTGTTACCTCATTTTCTACACATCCTGCTTCCTCAGTGGCTGGCTGGCATCTCCCCTACTGCTGCTTTTCTTCTTCCTATCATTCTCTTAATTTGGTTGCCCCACCCAACCCGCAAAACATAAACTCTTAAAAGTCAGACACAGTGCCACTTATCTGTAATCCCAGCACTAGGGAAACTGAGGCAGGAAGATTACCAAGCTTGACACCATCGTGAGTGTCAAGAGCTCTATGAGTTCAAGGCCAGCCTAGTGAACATAGCAAGTTTCAGGATAGATAAGGCTGTATAATGAAATCCTGGTCAAAAGAAAGAAGAAGAAGAAGAAGAAGAAGAAGAAGAAGAAGAAGAAGAAGAAGAGAAGCCATCTGTACAAAATTGTCCTCCTTACCTCCACATACATGTCATGTGTACAAACACAATGATAATAAAGAGGATATAAAAGTATGAGCGCAGGGAATGGAGATGCAGCTCAGTCAATATAGAGCTTGTATAGCGTGCATGAGGCCCTGGGTTTGATAAATCAGTTCTCAGCACTGCATAAGCCTGACATAGTTGTATACACCTGTAATCCTGGCTCTTGGGAAGTAAAAGCAGGAGGACCAGGGGTTCAAGGTCATCCTTGGCTACATAGTAAGTTGAGGTCAGCCAAAGATTCATAAAAATCTGACTTAAAATAAACCCATTACAAATATGAGTACAAAATTAAGTACATGGTCTCAGAAGGGTGTCACACAAGACAGGGGTCATAAATTAGGCTTCATGAGTTTCACAGTAAATATGCCTCCAAGTCTGTTCGAGATTTAGAAAGCCTCTTCCGGCCCACTGTATTTCTGGCCATCCATTCTTTTGAAAGACAGCATGGAAAAGAACCAAAGTCCATGGCATTCATTTCTGCTGAATGGATGGCATAACATCAGAGCAGCCTGGGTCACAGAGTCCAGACTCTTTAGTTCATCAGAGGCCAACTTTGAAATAAGAGAAGCAACTGGCTATGGCAGGAATCTATCTGGAAAACATCCGGGTTATTATGACTGTTTTCCAAGCATTCTCACACTGATTGCTCAGAAGTTGTTCGCAACGCACAATGCTGTGTGGAGATGAGCCAAGCTCAGCTATTTATAACTTTCTATAGCAACAACATTACCCCACCCTACCTTTTTGTAAATTTTTATTTTATGGGACCTGGGAGTATGGCTCAGTGATAGCATAGGTAAATTATGCTTGGCATATATGAGACCTCAGTTTCAATTCCAAGTAGCTAATAAATAGAGAGATAGAAGATTAATGGGACAGCCTTCGGGCTTCCTGAACTGTGGCCATGAATGACGGGGCCACTTCTGCCTGCCACCTCTCACGCTGACCCTTGAGAGGCTCTAATGGATCTCATTTGATCTTGGCTGTGGATTGGAGAACTCCTGGAGAAACAAGAGTGAAGGTAGGTGGATGAGCTGGGGGTTGTTGAAGTGGAGGCTAGAGATGTCAGGGTTTAGTCCTGGTACTGAGGACTTGTGAAGAAAAGTTAGATTCTGGGTATCAGATAAAAATAGCTCAAGGTTGTTTCTAAAGTTTTGCCTGAACTACTAAAAGAAATTCCAGAAAAGGTGAAGATAAATTCAAGGGCATGTTTGGAAAAAGTTCTCTTTTGAAGAAATGGGGATAGAGGAAGTTGACCAATGGACTATAAATGATAGGCAGGGGCAGGAAGCTCTGGCATGGTATTATTGTATAGCAGGGCATCGTGCAGTCTGGGAAGCACTCTACCTCTGAGCTAAGTCCTCAGCCCTTATTATTTATGAAGAGTAGTTGGGGCTAGAAAGAACTGGATGCTCTTGTAGAGGACTGGGGTTCAGTTCCTGTACCCACAAAGCAGCTCCTAACCATCTATAACGACTTCCAAGGGATCTGCTGCCCTCTTCTGGCCACCATGGGCAATCAGACAGACAAGAGGTGAGCAGACGCTCGTGCCGGCAAATGCTCAGACACATAAGAATAAGAAAGAATTTTTTTTTTTTTTTAAATTTCATTAGGGGTGAGAACATCATCACTCTGAGGGGTAAGAGCTCAGCCACTCCCTTGGTAGGTTAGCTCAAAGTGGTGAAGCTGATATGGCAGACCACGAACAACTTTTCAGACCAGGACACAACCTTGAGCCCAGATTTTGATTTCCAGAAGTGCTGTCGACACCTGGAGAAATTTGGGGTTTTGCCAGGTGTCCCCTCTACATCTTTAGAATAGAGTTTTGTTTTATTTAACCCTTTGATAGAAAGGCCAGTGTATTTTGCTTACATTTTTCACAGAAGAGCAATAGGTCTTTTGGGACTGGAGTTATCATATGGGTGCTGGGGACTGAACCCAGATCCTTTATGCAAGACCAGAAAATGCTTTTACTTGCTGAATTTTCTCTCCAGAGCCCTCAAATAAAGAAATATCGAGAGAGAGAGAGAGAGAGAGAGAGAGAGAGAGAGAGAGAGCGCTTATTTTCTACGTAGCCTTGGTTGGCCTCCAAATTATCATCATCCTGCCTTATCTTTCTCAGTGTTAGAATTATAGTTTACATCATTGCTTCCAGCTTTACAAAACAAACAAACAAAACAACAAAAAAATCTTTATTCTTTTTAAAAAGACTTTATTTTAAATTATGTGTGCAAGTGTGCTGTGTGTGGGTGTGTGCATGTGTGTCTGCCTGTGTGTGGGTGTGTACATGTGTGTCTGTATGTGAGTGGGTGTGTGCATGTGTGTCTGCCTGTGTGTGGGTGTGAGCATGTGTGTCTGCCTGTGAGTGGGTGTGTGCATGTGTGTCTGCCTGTGAGTGGGTGTGTGCATGTGTGTCTGCCTGTGAGTGGGTGTGTGCATGTGTGTCTGCCTGTGAGTGGGTGTGTGCATGTGTGTCTGCCTGTGAGTGGGTGTGTGCATGTGTGTCTGCCTGTGAGTGGGTGTGTGCATGTGTGTCTGCCTGTGTGTGGGTGTGTGCATGTGTGTCTGTGTGTAGGCATATGCACATCTGTGTAGGTGCCTCTGGAGGTCAGAAGCATCAAATCCCCCTAGAACTGGTGTTGCAGAGACTCAATATGGCTGCTGGCAACTGAACTCCTATTCTCTGAAAGACCAGCAGGCACTAAGTGCTAAGTCATCTCTCCCAACCCAGGAATTTCTCTTGATCACAAAACTGACCAGCTCAAATGCCCCAGTCTATGGAATGGGAAATTCCAACAATTTGAATTTTCAAGTTAGTCAAGGGTTGGGCTCTATAATTACCAATGCAAAAAACTTACGTGTGCAGGTAAATTTTGTTCCTTTTACCCTAACATGTAGACAGTCGTGGCCATAACTAAGTCAACATAGCCAAATTCCACTTCCCTGGGAAGCTTTCTCAGTCTTAAACAAAACAAAACCACAAATATAGACAGTAAACTCAGGATTACTTCATTTGTAATTTAAACAATGATATCTAAAAGGTAAGTGTCAAAGATAAATTACCAGCAGCTTTGAATTATGTCCTGTGGACAGCGGTCTCCTATGCACTTCCCATTACTCATAAGCTAATTAATATAATGATCTCTTTCATGAGCAAAAACGTGCTCATCTTCTCCAACAAGAGACAATACTTGCCCAGTTATGTCATTTCTTCCTTCCTTGGTTTCACTTACTCACTCACTTATATGAATGAATACCTTCTGTGTACTAGGCACAGTGCTGGGTGACCTTTGCACAGTGGTGAGCAGAGTATCTTCCTTGCACTAATGGAGCTTTCTTTCTAGTTGAAAGGTAGAGAAAGTAAACACACGGGGCTTCCAACTTTAGTAATCCTATAGATTAGCTAAACTGAAAAAGCCCTTGTTCCATACTGGTTAAAAAGAAAAGACACAGAATGGATGTGTGATGTAGAAAAATCTCCACGGTCCAGCATAAATGCAGAGTTGAACTCTAGGTGATGTGAGAGGAGATGACAGAGCAGTGCTATTCCAAAATACTTCAGGTGGAAGGACACTACACATGGAGTGTGAACATCAGGAGGTGGGAACCACTGAGTTCTCCTTGACCTTGACGGCTGAGTTCTACAAGCCCACCTGGCAAAGTACATAACCAAGTGATGTGTTGGCCCGTCAATGGCCAGACAGTATGGATTGGAGGAGGAATAGAATTACAGATGCCAGGAGGAGGGGCTGGAGAGATGCCTCAGCAGCCAAGAGTGCTGGTTGCTCGGTGTGTGTGTTCCCAGCACCCACATAGCTGAGAAAATGGTGCTTGCAACTGCATGCAACGCCAGCTCCAGGGGATCTGCTGCCCTCTTCTGGCCTTCAGAGGCACTGTACACTTCCCCTCCCCCACTTTAACTATTTTGTAAAAAAACAAAAACAGAAACAAAGCCAGGTGCACACTTTTAATTCTAGCTCTCTGGAGGAAGAGGCAGGAGAATCTATGTGAGTTCAAGACCAGCCTAGTCTACATACTGAGTTCTAGGCCAGCCCAAAAAGAATATCTCCCTCCCAGACAAAACAAAACAAACCCAAAACCACCCAGACAAGCAAACCTCACAAATAATTAGGTAAACTTTAAATGGAGAGCATATCACTTCTTTTTATGCATCATGACTTTTTTGGTTGAAGTATAAGTTACATATAATAATCTTCATAAAGTTAGATATATTTAAAAGGCAATAAAAAGGGGGGGGTCACATGCCTTTAATCCCAGATGAATCTCTAAATTTGAGGCTAGCCTGGTCTACAGAGCAAGTTCCAGGTCAGCCAGGGCTACACAGAGAAACCTTGTCTCAAACCCCTTCCACCCCCATCCTATCCCCCTACAAAAAGGTAATTATCCTTCTCTTGCCTTAGAATTATGTGTGTTGTGGGCTGTTGGCTAAATCTGTCATCTACCCCCAAGTTACTATGAAGGAGGATTATGATCAAACTCGGGGTGTGGTGGGGTGGATGCCATTACTGGGCATGGGTTGTGTCTTTGGAAGGAGCTGAGTGTGTCTTTTGTTTGCCTTTGAAATAATCATATTATGTGAGGCAGAAGCATTTAAAAAATTGTATATGGTATTTTAAAACGTGGGAAGATGTTGCTTAGCAACCGAGGTTGGAATGCTGAGGACATCTGTTGTTTTCCTCTATTGGCCTTCTATCGCTTTCTTTTGGAGAAGCCCCTCCCCCATGCACACTTGGTGGGCTGTCAGTCACGCTTCAAAGCCCCCTTGTGTCAAAGAATAATATCCCATCACCGCCAGGTCAATTAGAAGTGCTTTCTCTTGGGGTGGCGGGGTGGGGGTAATAGTGGGAGACAGGAGGGTAGAAGACACTCAGAACTGATTAACTCCTGGACAGGTAGCAGTATGAAGGGATTTGTCTGTGATTTGCGTATCTGGAACCACCAAGATACCTGATACTTGAATATAATACTCCACTGCTCTGATTGACAGTTTTTCCTGATTGCTTTGAGCCTAAATTTTGGCACAAGATCTTGCTAGGTATCCCAGGCCAGTCTTAAACTGACTTTGGTCTCCTCTCTTCAGTCTCCCAAATGATGGGATTAGAGGGCGGGAACCACGGGTTTCCTCAGGGCTGCTTGCAGATGCTCTTCCGGTATTAGCTCAGTTGGGAGGATACCGCAGCAAAGGGGATGCATAAATGAGAGAAATTATAATGATCAAGCTTTTCCAATATATGAGCATGGCCATTCTCTCCCCAAGCATACCTCCACGCTGTGTAAAGTTAGAAAAACTCTCTGGGAAGATGCCAGAACTTTCTGAGACATTGAACTCAGAACTGCTCCCTAAGGTGTGCCTTTGTAAGTTGGGCAGACAAGAGGGCTCAGGTAAAAGCTTCGGCACTGGAAGCCTGAGGGCTTTAGTTTGATTCCTGGAACTAGGTCATGGTGGAAGGAGACTTTTTTTGAGACTTCATACATGCATGGTGGCACAAACATACATCATACACATGCAAAGTAATAATACTAGCATGCACTATAAAGGCCTGTAGGAAATGTCGCTCATATAGATGTGGGTGAATGATCCCTTTGTGTTGTATAGTGTGGGGGCTTGGAGCACCTCTTTTCTTATTCCTTTTTTGACTCAGTCCTAGCTGCTGAGTTTGTTCTTTGGTGCTTCTTCCTTCTCTTGATTTATTTTATTTTATTTTTTATTTTTTGGCCTCAAGTGTGAGATTGAGCTTCTGCATAAGCAGTTAAGGCCTTATCAATACAGACTGGTTTCCTTGTTTTTGCTGCTGCTGTTCTGTTTCAGGGGGTTGTTGCTGTCATTATTTTGTTTTGTTTTTGAGATAAGGTCTTGTTATGTAGTCCTGGCTGGCCTAGAGCTCAATATGTAGACCAAGCTAGCCTTAAACTCCAAGCTTTATCCAACTCTAACTCCAGTGTGTTGTGTGGATATATATTACATATTTAATAAAACCTGAATATTGGGGAGAGAGCACACAGTCAAATCCTAGGCAGACAGGTCAGGAGATTCTTAAACTTTGAATACAAAGATAAACAGCTGAGAGTCAATCACACACACCTTTAATCCCAGTACAGGGAAAGCCAGGAGTGATGACCTATACCCTTAATCCCATAACTCCAGGGACAGAACTTCTTCTGTTTCTGTGAGTTCAAGGCTACATGCCTTTAATCCTAACCTGGATGGGATAGGGTATATAAGGGCTCATAGAAACCAGGCAGACACAGAAGCAACTGGCAGAAGTGACCAGGAGTGAGGCTGAGGAAGTTGCAAGACAGCTGGGTGAGAATTGACTGTGGTGCTTCCTCTCTCTGATATTTCAGCCTTGCCCCGATATTTGGCTCTGAGTCTCATTTGTGATACTACAGTGCTGGGATTAAAAGCAAGTAGTACCACACTGGCCAGATTAATTTCTCTTAAAAAAATATTAATTCAGAATAATTTCTTTAAAAAAGATTTATTTTATTATTTTAGATTTACTTTTAATTATGCATATGTGTGCATGTCTATATATGTATGTGTGACTGTGCCTATGGAGGCCAGAAGAGGGCGTCAGACCCCTTGGGATTAGAGTTACTCATAGTTGTGAGCTGCCTGATGTGGAGATTTAAGAGAAATACCTGTTCTGAAGTGCTGAGCAATCTCTCCAGCCTCATATTTTATTTTTAAAGGTATGTGTATGTATGTCTGTATTCATGTATGTGCACATGAGTGCCGGTACCTTTGGAGGCCAGCAGAGGGCATTAGATCACTTGGAGCTGGAGCCACACAGCACAGGTGCTTGCAAACCAAACTCAGATCCTCTGTAAGAGCAGGACTCACTCCATTCCCCAGACTGATTTCTTTGGGTCTAAATCAAATGGTGGAGAAAGTTTCTTATAGCTGGGCCTACAGATACATCCCTGTAATTCTAGCACTTGGGAGACAGAGACAGGGGGATCAGAATTCAAGGCCATCTTTAGCAGCCAGCCTGGTAACATAAGACTTGGGGGAGGGGGAGCCTTTCTTAAGAGGATTCCAGAAGAGCTGGATATGGTGGCGCTCACCTTTAATCCCACTACTCTGGAGGCAGGCAGATCTCTGTGATTTTGAGGCCAGCCTTGTCAATGTAAAGAGTTCCAGGCCAGCTGGGGATGCATAACAAGACCCCCATCTCCAAAATAAACAACAAAGCAAACAACAACAAAAAGGTCCTAGGAAATGTGCTGAAATGATGTAGGAGCGTAAATTTGTATATGAAGTTGAAGCCCTAACTCCCAATGTGCTTGTTCTTGGAGATGAATCTTGTAAGGAAGTAACTAAGGGCACATTAAGATTGGAGCTTTACTCAGAGGTTGAGAGCACTGGCTGCTCTTCCAGAGGTCCTGAGTTCAATTCCCAGCAACCACACAGCGGCTCACAACCATCTAGAAGGAGATTGGTGCCCTCTTCTGGTGTACAGGCATACATGCAGGCAGAACATTGTTTACATAATAAATAAATAAATAAATCTTTAAAGCAACAACAAAAAGATTGGGATCATAATCAGTGTTCTCATGAGACACCAAAGAAACACACTTTCCACCTCCACACAGGTACACACCTTCTACCTCCACACATGTACACAAGGTCACTGGAACACACAAAGAAGGCAGTAGTTTGCAAATCAGGAGGTTTGCAAATCACTAGGAACCAAATCAGCTGATACCTTGGTTTTAAACTTGCTAGCTTCCAGAACTGTGGGCAAATATCTTTCTGTTCTCTAAGTCATGTGGGCCATGACAATTTATTGTTGCAGTCCAGACAAAGACAGATTTAAATAGATATACGGAAGTGGAAAGGAGGCTAGCTTATTCTTTAGGAGCACCGCCTCCTGACCTGGCCCCATTTTGCTATACAAGGAAGTGAAAAATGAATGTTTTTTTGTAGAGAGGACCAGTCAATAAAAGATGTGAGACTATAGTATTGAACAAGCTTTGTTATATATTTTATTGTTTTTGTCAATACATTATCTATAAATACATAGTTCACTATAGCAAGGTAATTGTCATACCATCAACACATACACACATACACTCACTATAAAACACTAATCCTGTTAGACATTAGAAAAATACAAACCAAAGTCATAATGATTGAGCCAAATAAAACCAGCAAACAAATAAAACAGGATTGGAGAGATGGCTCTGTAGTTAAGGGCATGTACTGCTGCTTTTCCAGAGGACCTGAGTTCAGTTCTTGGCACTCACATCAAGTGATTGACAGCCACCTGTAACTCTGACTTCAAGAGATGACATCCTTAAAAAGTGGTGGTGGTGCACATCTTTAACACACTTCAAGGACAGTTTGGTTTACAAAGAGAGAGAGGGTTCTAGAACAGCCAGGGCTATACACAGAGGAACCTGGTCTTGAAAAAGCAAGAGAGAGGGGAGAGAGAGAGAGAGAGAGAGAGAGAGAGAGAGAGAGAGAGAGAGAGAGAGAGAGAGAGGAAGGACACTCTCCATCCTCTTCTGCCCTCAGTGGGCACCTATACGCATGCTCACAAACATGCATACAATTTAAAGAAATAAAATAAATCTTAACAAAAACTCATAATAGAATATGGCTTTCCACCTACTAGGATAGCTGTAACTGTTAGGGATAAGCATTGAAAGAATATGAGCTTATAACCCTGATCCATTGATGTGGGGAGAGGATAAGAAGCTGCATCTGCTACAGGGAACAGTCTGGAAGTTTCTGAAAACATCAAGAATGGATGGACTTATTATTACTCCTAGGTATATACCCAAGAAGATTAAAAATGTGTTCATACAAAACCATGACTATTTAAATAGCCAAGAGGGGGTGCTGGGGTACAAACAGTCTAATGTCCACTAGCTGATGAGTGCATAGAAATGTAAGCTGTCCATAAATGAAATATTGAGTCACTCAATGAGTGATGCTGCACACGGATGAAGTATGAAGGCTTTGTGAAGGAATCCAAGGCTGCACACTCCTGCTTGTATGAAATGTGGAGTAGACCTTGCCAGGTGCTAAGTGAAGGGAACAGGAAATGGCTGCTAATGAGCATGTGGCTTCTCTTGGGGGTAATAAAACTTTTCTGGAATTTGGTAGTGACAATGGTTGTGCAACTTTATGAAAAGGTACATATTACGTACTCAGGAATTTTATAGTGTGTGAATTATGTGTCAATAAAGAACACCAGGAATGATTGGTGATTCCAATGCTTGTAGACTTGGGTAACACCATCACCTTTGTTTTCCATCAAAATGTTAAGGAGGAAAGCATGTCTAGGGATTTGGGGATACAGCCCATAGCAGTGCATAGGTTTGATCTCCAGCCAAGAAAGTTATTGCTAGAACAAGAGAAACAACTGATTATAAATAGAGCTTCTAATTTTAACAAAGGTATGCAGTGTTAATTATACATGTAATAGAAAGGTCTGCAAAATGCAAACTATACTTGTAGACAGAGCATAGAAAGTCAGCATTTCTTCTAATTCTACTGTAGAAATCAAAGACACATTAATAGTTTAATACATCAGTCCTAATAATTCCAATGCGTAATAGTTTTATTTTTATATTTATTTGTATATGTGAATATGTATGTGTATGGGAACATGTACCACAGGGCATATGTGGCCGTTACAGGACATCTTGTGGGACCAGATTTTGTTCTCCCATCATGCGGGTTTTGGGGGATCAAACTCAGGTCATCAATCTTGGTGACCTTTACCTACTGAGTCATCTTGCCAGCCTTCTATTTTAAGAGTCTAAAATCCAAAACTTTGCAATAGATCTTTTTAAAGGTTTTGTGTGTGTGTGTGTGTGTGTGTGTGTGTGTGTGTGTGTGTGTGTGTGTGTGAGCTGCTCTATATGGGAACTAAAATTTGGAGTGGCACAAATTGCCTTGCTATCATTCCTGGTGTTCTTTGTTGACCTATGATTCACAAATCCACCTTTTCAAGTATATAGTAAAATAACCTGTTTGTCTTCTGAACAGAGTAGTCTTTGTGTAGACCAGGCTGGCCTCAAACTCAGAGCCTCATCTGCCTCTGCCTTCTAAATGTTGGATTAAAGGCACGTATCATCACCACACATGTACCACCACCACTCTGCTAAAACAACCTTTTTATATAAATAAAATAATAAAAAGAAAACTGTAAGGTTGGACAACCATTGTCATGACCAAATTTCAAACTCGCTGTGCAGGGGGTAGGTAATTCAGCCGGGCATGATGGAAGGTGTGGTGGCACTCATGGAGCCCTGAGCAGCTCCTGACAGTGGCAACCCAGGGTGCAGCTTGTTACATTTTGGCAGCTCAAGGGAGGTGAAAAGTGGAGCCAGTCTGTAACCCTCCCAGCTCCAGTCTGTATCTCTAATTGCCAGCTAGGTCCCATGTGCAAAAGGCTTCTGTCACTATATGGGGACCAAGCAGCAAACATTCAAGCATGTGCACCTGGAGGGTGCATTTATAAGCAGACTTTAGAGAGCATTACTCTGTTACAGTTTTCATCATCTAGGGCCAACAAGGACATAAGCAAATTAGGTGAAGAGAGAGAGAGAGAGAGAGAGCTTTGCACCTCTGCCATCCTAGAAGCAGGAAGTAGACTAAGCAGCCTGGTCATGTGTTAACTTAATTTCCTTTTGAAAGAGGAGGGATGATTCAGAGGGGGCAACCAAAAGCCCAGATGTTGGAGTCAAAACCACTGTGAGTGACCTTCAGGCAGTTGAACTAAGTTCTAGGACTTCAGAATTGAATTGTCTTTGCTCCCATTTTTTTTTTTCTGTTTGTGAAGGTGTAACTATAGAGGTTGCCTTATGCCTTTCTGATTTGTGTAAGAGCAGAAACCGACCTGTTCAGTTCACTGTATAAGGAAGGACTGTCCATTTAGAAGATAAATCAGAGTGTATGATAGGAGATGATGGTGGCTTGGAGTGGATAACTGTTGATAAAATGATTATGTGATGAGACTCAGAATATGTTTTGAAATTAGAGACCATAGATTTTGTTGGTACATTGGAAATGATACAGGGCAGGGCAGGGCATTGAATAATGAATGTTTCCACAATTTTTAGCTTGAAAAGCTTGGTACATGAACATCCTTTTGTGACTCCTTAAATATTTTAGATATTCCCAAATGCTGGGATTTAAAGGCACACAGCACCATGTCCAGCTAGATTTATTCATTTTTATATGTATGAGTGTTTTACCTGTGTGTATGTCTGTGCACCAATCTGTGTGGCTGGTGTCCACAGAGGCCAGAGGGCATTGAATTCACTGAGGCTGGAGTGCCAAAAAGTTGTGAGCTGCCACATGGGGACTAAGAACGGAACCCAGGTCCTTTGAAAGAACTTGCTTTGTAGACCAGGCTGGCCTTGAACTCGAGATCTGCCTGTCTGCCTCTCAAGTGCTGTGATTAAAGGCATGTGCCACCAGCACTCGAATTTCAGTGAAACCCTCACAGAGCTGCTCAGGCTGATCTTGATCTCACTCTTTGGCCAAGGCAAATCTTCTGCTTGCAATCCCCCTGCCTCAGCCTCCCAAATGCTGGATTAAAGGCATGCACCACCGAGTCTGGCTTCTTCTCCCTCTCATTTCCTTTATTCTTGTGCTCAGGCACGCTGATCTCAATTTCTTTCTTTCTTTTTTTCTTTCACATTTTTAAAATAATTTATTTTTATGTCCCTTGGTGTTTTGCTGGCATGTGTGTCTGCATGAGGCTATATATATCCTCAGAAGTCCTGGAACTGGAGTTACAGACAGACAGCTGTGAAGTGCCCTGTGGGTGCTGGGAACTGAATCCTGGTCTTCTGGAAGAGCAGCCAGTGCTCTTAACTGCTGAACCATTTCTCTAGCTCCTGATCATCTTAATTTCTTGAGCATGCTTCCTGCATACTGTCACATTCTGCGAGCGCATGTGCTTGTGTGTGTGTGGTTTCTTCATGGCAATAAAGTCTGTTACCTGTTGCTGCATGCTGTCTGAAATTTTCCCTTTGCCTTTTAATTCTTTTTTTTTTTTAAAAAAAAAAACTTTATTTATTTGCTTTGGTGTTTGCCTGGAACTGGAACTACAGACAGTTGTTAGCTGCCATGTCGTTGCTGGGAATCGAACCCAGGTACCTCTGGAAGAACAGAGGGTGCTCTTAACCGCTGAGCCATCTCTCCAGCCCCGCCTTTTAATTCTTTAACCAGAAGAGAAATGAAAGGCAGTAGAAGTTAATACTTTTGAATGAAAGCCCCACACATAGACACACTAGAGCCATTTCTCCTCCCTCTTTCTCTTTTCTTTCCTCTCTTCTTTCTTCCCCCTCCCTTCCCCCCTCCACCTCCTTCTCTCGATCCCTTTCTCTAGACTGGGTCTCACTCCACAGCTTTGACTGTCCTGGAATCTGTTGTACAGAGCAAGCATCTGCCTGCCCTTGCCTCTTGCTGAGAATCGAACCCAGGCCCTCTGGAAGAACAGCCAGTGTGCTCTCCAGCCCTGAACTGCCTCTTCAGTCCCATCAGTGGGTCTTCCTTCAGTCAGCCTTCATTCTTGTCACTCTGGTTACATTGCTCCGTCAGACTGGGCAAAATTAATATTACATAACTTATAAATTTTTAGATTTATTTATTTATTATGTATAAAGCATACAGAAAAGGGTACCAGATGTCATCATAGATGGTTGTGAGCTACCATGTGGTTTCTGGGAATTGAACTCAGGTCCTCTGGAAGAACAGTCAGCACTCTTAATCTCTGAGCCATCTCTCCAGCCCACATAACTTGTAATTTAAAAGAAAAACTTAAATAACATTGTCGCAGAACAAAATTTTACTTACTTTTGTTTTGTTTTGTTTTGTTTTGGAGACAGGTGTGTGTGTGTGTGTGTGTGTGTGTGTGTGTGTGTGTAGCTCTGGCTGGCCTTGAACTCACAAAGATCCTTCTGCCTCTGCCTCCCTGAGTGCTGGGATTAAAGGTGAGCACAACTACCAACTCCAAAGCTTTAGTTACTGGAAGGATTACCACCCATCCTTGGAATCAGAAAACTCTGGTTTCAAATTTAGACCCTGATGAAGCAAGTCCACTAAGATCAGCTTTAGCTTCCTTATCTGAAAAGGAGATAAACCTAATTTTTGCAAAATAAAAAATAAGCTTCTAATATATTAAAAGAGTCATGATTGAACAGGACCTCAAGAAGTCTTAAGATTTAAGTGCTTCTCAGAAACTTCTCACATCTTGAAGGAGCCGGTTACAGGACTCCCTGAAGCCAGAACTGACAATGCTGCCATCTTGTGGCGATTTAAGTGTGAGTGGCCTAACATCATTCCCAGCAACTAAAAGATGTTCCGAAAAGTAAAGCTAAGTCAGACGGACACTCCAGAGAGACGCTGGGATGAAGACAGTCGTTAAAAACAAGGTGGCACCTTGCGCCGTAACTGGAAAGAGCAATATTTAAAGGACCTAAGAAAGAGGCTTTAAGAATCTGGGCAGACAGAGTGCGTGTGTGTGTGTGTGTGTGTGTGTGTGTGTGTGTGTGTGTGTGTGTGTGTAGCTCTGGCTTTCCTGGAACTCATGCTGTAAACCAGGGGTACATAGACAAACCCAGTCTCAAAAATAAAAACAAACAAACAAAATAATAATAATAATAATAATAATAATAATAATAAAACCATCAAAAAGAATCATCCCGTCTGTCCTGTCGTCAGTGACGCAGCCGTTTCCTTTAATCCCAGCACTCAGGCAGAGGTTTGCCCATCTCTGTGAGCTGAAGGCTGCTTGGTCTATCTACACAGCCAGTTTTTTAACTTGCTCTGTCCTCAGGCTCTGGAGAGACAGAGGTACTCCTCCTCTGCTTTTATTTTCTCACATGTTGAAAAAAATATTTATTATGAATAAAGTCTCATTTTTTATCCATGTAAAAAAAAAAGAAAAAAATCTTGATTTCTTACTTTTTTTTAACTTTATTTATTATTTATTTATTTATTTGCCTTGGTGTTTGCCTGGAACTGGAACTACAGACAGTTGTGAGCTGCCATGTGGGTGCTGGGAATCGAACCCGGGTCCTCTGGAAGAGCAGACGGTGCTCTTAACCGCTGAGCCATCTCTCCAGCCTCCGATTTCTTACTCTTAAAACAACTCAAAAAACAAAACAAAATAATAATAAAAAAAACCAAACTAAACTCGAACAACCGTCCTCCCCCATTCCTCCAACAACATCTAGTATTGAAGTCTGAAAAGGGCAGGAACAGTTGCTTTGGGCTGGAGAGATGGCTCAGGGGTTAAGAGCACTCCCTGCTCTTGCAGAAGACCCCAAGTTTGACTTCCAGTACCCACACGGTGTAACACAGTAAACAAAGGAGAGGCGTGCGCATGCGCTGCTAGGATTCTGAAATGCATCGGCACTTCTCCATCTTTAAGGATGGATGGGAAAATAGAAGTTGCCGATATACGATAGTACATTCTAGAAGAGCAACTTCACCTGTAACTGCAATTCCAAAGGTGTCCGAATCCTCTTCTGGCCTCCATGGGTTCCAGGCCCACACGTGGTGCACAAACAAAATCCAGGCACCTTGAAAGCTATTTTTAGCAAATTTGATCACTATGGTCATCTTTGTTACTGCTGGATCCAAACCATAGCTTCCACCGTGTGCCTTCTCGAGGTCTATAGGGAAATATGTTTCTCCCACCTCCCTGCCACCCCTCTGTTTAGTACTGGGTGTTAGACCAGTACAATACAAACCTAAACAACAGGTTTAGAACCTTAAGGTGCTGATCTTTCCTGAAAGTCTTTCCTTGGGACAGAGAGTCAAGAAGCACGTCTGTTCTGTGCTGTTTGCTGGTTTGTTTTAAATTATTTTATTTTCCGGGGCTGGAGAGATGGCTCAGGGGTTAAGAGCACTGACTGTTCTTCCAGGGGTCCTGAGTTCAATTCCCAGCATCCACATGGTGGCTCACAACCATCTATGATAACATCTGGTATCCTCTTCTGTATACTGTATACATAATAAATAAATATTTTTAAAAATTATTTTATTTTCCATCGTGTGTGTGTGTGTGTGTGTGTGTGTGTGTGTGTATGTATGTATCTGTGCGGTATGCACACAAATGCAAATGCCAGCAGAGACTAGAGGTCTTTTAAAGGGCTTAAAGCCACCTACCTGGGTGGTGGTAATTCTGTGTCAGCTCCGCCTCCCAGCACCACTGAGGATTGAAGTTAGGACCGGAAGTGGGCCAGGCAAACACGAACACCTTTCCCAGCCTCCTCCATTGTCAATGGCGTCACTAAGACTTCCTGCTTCTACATTTCCTATCATCACCTGCTCTTTTTGTTCTTGTTTTGATCTTTTTTGTTGTTTTATTCACTCTCCTCCCCGTGCTGGGAACTGAACTCAGGCTTTACTCAACCGCAGAGCTACACCCCTGTGCTGTTTCCTACATCTCTGATTGTCTTCGATCATTGCCTATTACGGGTCCATGTGATTATATGTGACTTCCTGGACAATCCAGGACACTCTCCCCACCTAGTCGTCTTAATCAATCTTGTCTGCAACATCTGTTTTGTCACAAAAGGTAACATGGTCACGATTTCCATGCGGGCATTTTTGGAGAGCCATTATTCCTCTGTGCCACGGTTCATTTCTCTATTTTATATATAGCAACAAAACTTTGCTGAGATAAAATTAGCTACATTGAGAGTGTTTAGACGCACACCAAAACCCCTAGAAAACTTAGGAAAAGGTTGACAAACCAGTGTTTTACTCTCTTAGAAAAACTGCTGCTAAACCTTTCTTGTATACACACCCCTGGTCACAACGGCAAAGAATTCATTGTCAAATGGTGCTCTGGCTAATACCTGCTATTCCAACACTTTGAGGCTGGGGCAGGAGGACTGCCATAAATTTCAGGAGCCACTTAGTGAGTGTGAAATTAGTATGGGCCACACAGTGAGACCTTGTCTCAAAAAGTTAATGAGCTGGGTGGTGATGGAACATACCTTTAATTCCAACACTAAGGCAGAGGCACAGGCAGAGGCAGGTGGCCCTCTGTGAGTTCAAGGCCAGTCTGGTCTACAAATTGAATTCCAGGACAGCCAGGACTGTTTCACAAAGAAACTGTGTCTTGAAAAAAAAAAAAAAGATCAATCAAACAAACCAAAAGGAGTTTCGGAGCTGGAGAAATGGCTCAGAACTTCCAGTGGTCCTGTGTTCAATTCCCAGCAACCACATGGTGGCTCACAACCACCTAGGATGACATCTGGTGCCCTCTTCTGGTATGCAGGCACACATGCAGGCAGAACACTGTATACATAATAAATAAATAAATAGGTCTTTAAAAAAATTAATGGGAGAATATAGGAATATTATACACTCCTTAGCACAAAAGCTGGACATAGTGGTGTGCGTCAGTAAGCCCTGGGCTGGATTTATGTAGGTCACAGGGCTTATGGATCAGCCAGCCTGGCTGAGATGGCAAGCTCCAAGTTCAGTGAGAGAGAGACTTGTGTTAAAAAAGAAAGTGGAAGATGTAGGGAGATGGCTCAGCAGTTGGGAGCCCTTGCAGAGTACAGTGGTTCAGTTCCCAGCCCCCACATAACAGGGATCCAGTGTGCTCCTCTAGTGCAGTGCACTCATATACAGACAGGGTGTGGATATATATTACATATTTAATAAAACCTGAATATTGGGGAGAGAGCACACAGTCAAATCCCAGGCTGACAGCTCAGGAAATTCTTAAATCTTGAATACAAAGATAAACAGCTGAATCAGTCACACACACACCTTTAATCCCAGCACAGGGAAAGCCAGAGAGTGGTGACCTACACCCTTGATCCCACAACTCCAGAGACAGAACTTCTTCTGTTTCTGTGAGCTCAAGGTTACACGCCTTTAATCCTAACCTAGATAAAATAAGATATATAAGAACTTGTAACCCCCAAAAAAAGTGATTAAAAGAAAAGCGACTGACAAAAACAACCAAAAACAAGACTAAAAAAGTTACAAGACAACTAAATAAAAATTAACTATAGTGCTTCCCTCTCTGATATTTCAGCCTTCCCCCAATATTTGGCTCTAAGTCTCATTCATACAGCTACAGCAGGGAAAACATCCATAAACATACAATAGTAAAATAAAGTAATTAATAAATAGGTAAGTAAAATGGAGATTCCTGACATTGATCACCCCTCCCACACACACACCTGAAGGAGGGAGGGCGGGAGAGACAGAAGGGGATGTATGGATGATAAAGATTGATTTGGTCCACATATAAAAAGCTCAGCTATTGTCCCAACTGGAAGCTACGTAGAATACACTCCACTGGACTCTATATAAAATCAGGGATATGCGCTCCTACAGGATTGGAGCTTTTAGGACATCATTTTTTCACATGAAAGCCTATTTCACATCTCTTTTCTGTTTCCATTGCTATGACCCCAGCGAACTGAGGTGCTAAATGAACACAAGAGAATATAGAAGGAACAAGGGACATGTGCTGTGAAAAGCTACTGACTGAGGTCTTGTGATCAGTCACAGGAAGGTTTCCTGATAGTCTGTTTAAAATTTATGCCCTGTACCTAACTGTCCCCTCCCTTTTCCTCCTTCTCCCAGCCCCATACAACAGATGAGGCGTACTGGAGTGGCTAAGTCTGTAGTTTACAGAACATTGAGGGGGCGTCATTATGGAACCAGAAGAAGCATGAATGTTATCTGGAGATCCGGGACTCCCCTTCTGGATGAAGTAACAGAAGGTCTTCGCACTGATTCTATTTTTGGGGTAGAAAGTGGATGTGGGGTATACAATTTAGATTATAAAAAAATTGTTTGAGGTTTTCAGGTTGTTTTAATTTTCAAAATGTAAGAATAGAGAGAAGGGTATGTGTTGATATTGGGCACTCATAGTATATGTCTGTCATTCTCATTGGGCCATCAACACCTGCATCCTCTTTATCTGTCTGGGCAATGTGCTTTGTGCTTATATTGCTGCCACAGACTACTTGCCAGAAACAACACGAGGGAAAAAAAGTTCATCTTGGATCACAGTTTCAGTGGGATCTTAGCCCATCACAACAGACAGGGATAGAGGGTGCTGTGGCCATCACAGAGGAGAGATCATGTGGCAGAGACGTTCACATGGCAGCCACCCAGGAAGCAGAGACCACAGACTAAAACCATGGGTGAGCATGACCTTCAAAGATCCACTCTAGCCACCCACTTCCAGCAGTCAGGACCTACTTTGGAAAGAGTCTTCAGCCTTCAAAACAGTGCCACAACTGGAACCAAGTATGCTGGAAGTATGCATCTGCTAGAGCACATTCCAGATTTAAATCACAGCAGACATTTGTGAGAGTGTAAGGGGGCACCCCTTCTACTATTAGAGCTGACACTGTTCACTGAGGATTTCCTAGTGCATTAGGCCCAACCAATTCCATTCTCTTTTAGATTAAATGTCTTTATTTGTGTGAATGTGTGTCTGCTTGTCTGCAGGCACACCACATATGGAGGTGCCCATGGAGGGCATGCATCCCCTAAAATTAATTATAGATGGTTGTGAGCTACCCAGGGTGGGCGCTTGGAACCAAACCCAGGTCCTCTATAAGCAAGTATTTTTAATCACTGAGCCATTTGCTTAGCCTGTCCATTCTCTTTGTAAAAAGTTGATTATAATTACTGTTATTCTAGTGGTGTGTATATTTGGAGGTTGGAGAGACACCAGTGCATGCCACAGTATACATGTGGAGGTCAGAAGACAGCCTTGTAGGGACTGTTCTCTCCTTCCTCTTTACAGAGGTTCCAGATATCAAACTCAGATCACCTGGCTTCTGAGCAAGTGTGATGTGGGATGTCTTTCTGTAGGCTGTGAATTGCATTGGTTAATAAAGGGACTGCTTTATTTATTTGATAGAGGCATTTTCTCAATTAAGGCTCCCTCCTTTCAGATACCTCTAGTCTGTGGCCAAACATCTTAGAAGCAGGCAGGAAGTGGAAGCACAGATACAAGGGAAGGAAGGCCGAGTCATGAGAGAGACTCAATCCAGCCACCAAAGGAGCAAGATGTAAAGAAATTCAGGCAAGGGGCTGGAGAGGTGGCTCAGCGGTTAAGAGCACCGCCTGCTCTTCCAGAGGACCCGGGTTCGATTCCCAGCACCCACATGGCAGCTAACAACTGTCTGTAGTTCCAGTTCCAGGCAAACACCAAGGCAAATAAATAAATAAAGTTTGTTTAAAAAAAAAAAAAAAAAAAAAAAAGAAATTCAGGCAAGCCACAAGCCACGTGGCAAGACAGATTAATGGAAGTGAGTTGAGTTAAGAGAGCTAGCTAGCGGTAAGCCCTATCCATAGGCTGAGCAACATGTAATTAATGTAAGTGTCTGAGTCATTTTTGTGGGGGTACTAAGCAGCTGCAGGCGAGTCCAGCCAGAAATTTATTATTACACAAGTGTTTACCCACTAAACCATATCTATGAGTTCCCCAAACAAGTGCATTCCAATGGGTTGAGTTGTCTGGTTTGTTTGTTCATCTACAGAGTCTTACGCATCTCATGCTAGCCTGGAATTTACTCTGTAGCCCAGGATACCTTGAATGTCTGATCCTCCTGCCCCCATCTCTCTAATGCTAAGATTATAGGCATGTGCCACCAGATCTAACTTATGCAGTACTGAGAATCAAATCCAGGATCCAGGCCTTCAGTCTTGTTAGGCAAGCAGCACTCTACCATCTGGGCTACTCTCCAGCCTGGCAAATAAAGGGAGGCAAGTCAAGACAGAATTTGTGAGTGCCCTGGATGGACTTAAGTCAGCTTGACATACAAACTAGAGGTATCTGAAAGGAGGGAGCCTTAATTGAGAAAATGCCTCTATCAAATTGAGCTGTAAGGGCATTTTATTAAGTAGTTATTAATGGAGGAGGGCCCAGTCCATAGTGGGTGGTGCCATCCCTGAGCAAGCAAGCTATGGGAAGCAGGCCAGTAGGTAGCATCCTCCATGCCTTCTGTATCTACTCCAGCCTCCAGGTTCCTATCCTGTCTTCCTTCAGTGATGAATGGCAATATGGAAATGTAGAGGATAAGCCCTTTCCTCCTTATCTTGCTTTTGGTCCTGCTGTTCTATTGCAGCAATAGAAACCCTGACTCAGACAGTGACTAAGTGGTTATAGCTAAGGACAAGTGGGCTCGGGACCTCTGGAGACCCTCAGAAACGTTGTGAAATGAAACTCAGAAAGGTCCCTCTAAGAGACAGGGAAGCTAAACTGAGTTCATTGGGAGATCTGACTATGAGACCGGAAACAGGGTATGCTTTGTGGGTTCTTGAGAAAACTTTAGCTTACCATTTTCAGACACTGCCTCTTCCTTTTCCTCTTTCCTTAAATATGATGAGACAGTTTCAGCTGCAGCACCTTCCTTGCAACTGAAAGGGTAAGACAGGAGTCAGTGGGTCATGGAGACACATGCCTTTAATCCCAGTAGGCAGAGGCAGGTGGATGAATTTCAGGTCAGCGAAGGCTGCACAATGAGACCCTGTCTCCAAAATAAGTGGCAAGGGGGAGAGGCCAGAAGATACTGGCTTTGATATTGAGCTATTAAAACATTTAAAAAGTGTTTTTTGCTGCCAAGATTTCTGTTATTTGTAGGCAAAGGCTTTTCAGATTCCTAACTGACTTACTTTAGTCTCGCTCACAGCCAAGACCATAGTCTCTGACCCTGAGTCAAAAGATAGCCATAAAAGTAAGCAGGGAACGGAGAGAATCTGTCTGGTGAGATAGTAGTGGCCTGTTCTGGTTGCACCAGCCCGTGTGTTGACACTTCAGATCCTATTTTGCTCTCTGGTGACACAGACAATGGGTTCTTTGTTCTGAGAACTAACTGTTAGTACTTATTATTTCCTAAGAGCCAACTGTTTCCATTGACTGTATAAATTTTCTTTCTTAATTTATAATCAGCCGTTTTAGTTGGGTATAAATTTCTTTCTTGGAGGTTAAGTGAGGACAGTTCTGAGATCACACAGTAAGTGGCAGGTTTGTGATTCATTTTTAGGTCAGTGTGACCTCCAAATCAGATTTTTAACAACCACATTCCACATTTTATCCTTGCTTTTTATTTCATTTTATTTTTTTTAAAACCTCCTACGTGTGGCCTGGGACCATTTCTCAAGCTGAGGCTTGGGGCCTCTGCTCTAGGAAAGGGAGAAAGAAGACAGTCTCCCAAAGACTGTTGTCTGCCATCAGCCCCTCCTGGCAGAGGAGACAGGATCTGCACAAATGCATGCAGGCACTGAGCCAGGCTGTACAGATGCACTCAGTCCTTTGAGCCAGGCTGTAGGGATCCATGCTGTCCTGTGAGCCAGCCTGGGAAGTGTTCCAGATGAACTGTCAGAATTTTGTGTCTGAAACCCTGAGAGATAAGGAGGAGACTTGGGTACCCCCCAACACAGAGACAAAGCGATTGTGCAGATCTAGAATGTGCTGAAACCCAGCCCCCATCCCACACACAATAAAAGAGGTGATAACATATGCAAAGAGTTCTGCCCGCCCCGAAATTCCTTTCTGTAAACCTATTGACTGCAGTCTTTTCCCGTCCTCCCCCCACACCTCCCCAGGCTAGAGTTTAAAGCCTGAAACTCAGCCTACAAACCTAACTCCTGTCCTGATCTCACTTTTCATCACCCACACCCCAAGTTTCAGAGTTCCCATCCGATCCTTTTCACTTAGTCAAAATTTTCCTGCAAATATTTAATATCAATTCTGTGCCAGACACACAAGAAATTGCAGGGAGAAAGAAACTAAGGAGAGAGAAAGACACTCAAAGATAATTGTGCCCAGCATTTGGGAAGCAGTGGCAGGTGGATCTTTGAGTTTGAGGTCAGTTTGGTCTATGTAGTGATTTTCAGGCTAGGCAGTACTTCAGAGTGAGACTCTGTCTCAGAGCAAACAAGCAAGCAAACTCCCCAACAATTATGATTATAGTGCTCACTGAGGAGGAAATGCAATATTAAATGAAAATATACACCTAATGTCATCCCTTCTATCTACTATAGTAAAATGCCCGAGACTGGATAATTTATAAACCATATAGACTTATTTCTAACAGTTCTGAAGGTTGGAAGTCCTCAAGCCGTCTGGTAAGGGTCTGCTCTGGGCTTCTGAGATGGTTTCTTGTTGCCAAGGTTTTACAGGATAGAAGGTAGGAGGGCAAAGTGTGCAGCGCCTTCAAGCCTGTAAAGGCATTAATGCTAGCCACAAGGGTAGAGTTCCCATAGCCTAATCATATTCTGAAAGTCCCATCACTTGCCATTGATTGGGATTATTTCTATATGCATTTTAAAGGAACATAGGCATTCCAGTGGTATCCCCGGGGAACAAATGTATTCTAAAAGATCATATTTATTTTCCCTTCTTCTATCCTTACAATCAGTATTCCTTTCATAAGGATGGTGTCTTTTATCTTGGGTTAGGGTTAGGGTTAGGGTTAGGGTTAGGGTTAGTTCATGGAGGCCAGAGATGTCAGATGCCCCTGGAGCTGGAGTTATAAGCAGTTGTGAGCCACCAGACATGGGTACTAGGAACTGAATTTGGGTTCTTTACAAGAGCAGTACACACTCTTAACTGCTGAACCTTCTCTTCAGTGCCTGTTCTCTTTAAAAGAATATAAATTATCAAATTACTGGTTTGTGTGTGTGTTTGCGTGTGTGTGTGTGTGTGTGTGTGTGTGTGTGTGTGTGTGTGTGTGTGAGCGAGAGATGTATATGCATATGAATGCCACAGAGACATGTGGAGGTTGGAGAATGCTTTTGTGAAGTTTCTTTTCTCTTTCTACCTTTATGTAGGTCCAGGGATAAAACTCAGATCATCAGGCTTCCATAGCAGGTACTTTCATTCACTGAGCCATTGTACCTCTTTCTGTCTTCCAGTAGGTCTCCTTGTCTCTTTGCCTTGCCTGCTCAAGTCCATGCCCTACAGCACATTTCTAATATGCAATCTATTAGCTCTTCCATTAAAGTCCACCTTGTCTGTGGCCCAGGGGTAGAGCATTTGGCTACCTCAGGTCTAACTCTTTTCTCAAAGGGTTGGTATAGTCTCTTTGTCCAGCCTTAAGCCAAAGTCTTCTTTTATAGAAACTACTCACATCATCTGGCCAAATTCCCACTTCCACTGTTTTACCCATCCATCTTAGCCAAGAAAAGGACTATTCTGAGTCAAAGGCACTTACTGAATATGTGCTAGATGTGAGTCAGTTATAGATGAGACATTGTGATCTGGGCACAGAACAGTCTCAGTGAGAAAAAAAGAAGCCTGGAAGCCACTGTTCTACCACAGTCGTGGGGCTTGAAGAAAGTAACACAGTGCTCGGTACATAGGAAAAGCTAAATATATTGTCTTCAATACATAGGTAAATATGCAAGAGGTAAGTAATGTTTTTATTCTATGACTGGAGTTACAAGTGCATGCATCTCTATATGCATTCAATGCAAGCAGTTCCTTAGGGTATGGGTTGAAAGTTGAGTGTTTATTTTATATAATAACCTTACAGAATGACTTTAAAAAAAAAGTTCATTGTGAAAAAGCAGAACCAATATCATTCTGAGAACAGACCTCTATGGTGACCAGGAGCTGACTCAAGCCCCTAAAATGTGCTGTGAGAGCAGAATTCAAAGCAAACATCCCAGACACAAACAGGAGGCACAGTAGTAAAATTTAACAAAAGCCAGACGTCTTTGCAGACATCCCATATCTTGACATAAATCTTGTAAATGTTCTATAACCATTAGCAATTTTGCACCTATAGCCTGACCAATAATTTCTAAAGATTACCCCACTCCATGTCCCCTTACCCAATCCTAGAACGCCAAGACATACAACTCCCTGCTTGTGGCTTTTCCCCTATATAAGCCCTTTGTAATCAGGGCTCGGGGCTTCCCCCTTCACTTGCTTGGAGATTGTGGGATGAAGTTCTTGCCCAGGCTCAAATAAAAGCAGCCTTTGTATTTGCATTGGGAAGTTGGCTCCATGGTGGTCTTGTTGTGGGTTTCACAATGAGGGCACAACAATTGTTTCTTTTTCTCATTGTAACCTCACGAATCATCATCCAGCTTATAGGTAAGGAAATGGTCTTTCATTTATGTATGTATTATGCATGCATGTATGTATGTGGGCATACATGCCATTTCAAGTGTGTGGAGGTCAAAGAATAACTTTGGCAGTTGGTTTCTCCCCTCCCATCCTTTGGTTCCATTCCTGACTTGGTTACAGGGATCTTCAGGCTTCGGCTTTAACCCATGAATCATCTCAAGGGCCCCTTTTCATCATTTTTCTTCCTCTTCCTCCTATTACTCTTGGATGTACATTTCTGTACATTTCTTGTTTCTATTCAAGAAAGAGGTGTAGAAGGGTAAAATAGATTAGGGGAAGAGATAGATATGGGTTCTGAGCTTCATACACACTTAAGTCTAACCTTTTAACATTTTGTTTTGTTTTCAGACAAATTGTTGTTATGTAGCCCAGGCTGGCTCAAACTCAGAATCCTCCTACCTCAGCCTCCTAAGAGCTGAGACCATAGATGTGCATCACACCTGTTCAATCTTTTGATGCTAAGACAGTATTTTTGACCAGGTGGTGGTGGTGGTGCAGGTGGCAGTGTACACCTTTAAGCCCACCACTCAGGAGGCAGAGGCAGGCAAATCTCTGTGAGTTCAAGGCCAGCCTGAAAACCCTGTCTTGAAAAATCAAAATATATATATATGTATATACATATGTTTGGTTAAATGTACATATATACTTTTAAATTAAAATTATTTATTGACCAGTACATCTTTTAGTTCCAGCACTCAGGAGGCAAAGACAGGTAGATCTCTGTGAGTTTTAGGCCAGCCTGGGCTACATGATACCCTGGTCAGTCAAGGGTATGAGAAATTGTCTCAAGTGAAACAAAACAAAAATTGTATTTGTTTGTGTGTAGGGACTGAGCACATGTGTGACCTTGGTGACTTGTTGGGGTCTTCTTTTCATCATGTGGGGCTTGAGGCATCCAACTCATCTCATACATTTACAAAGATGTAAAGACATCTTTGCAGCAGGTGTCTTTACCCCCTGAGTCATTTTTTCAAGCCCAAATGTATTTGTTTGTTTGATGCAGGGTCTCACTGTGTAACCCTGTGGATCTGGAACTCACTTTGTAGATCATGCTGGCCTTGAACTTGTAATATTGTCCTTTCTCTTTTAAACATACTAGGATCATAGAACTGGGAGAGGCCAGTGAGTTGTCCAAAGCAACTTGTCCAAAGTCAGGCCCCTAGGAAAGGGCTCAAGTCAGGAGTGGAACCAAAGTGCATGTACAGCCAGAAGCATCCAATGTCTCAAATGATTCCAGATCAATCTATCACCGGGGTTAATTAAAATCATTGGTTTTAAGAGTCAGATGTGTGTTCTGTTCAAAGTTCCAACACCTACTTTGTGACCTTGGCAAGTTATTCACCTTCCCCATTTGAAGCTCAGGGGATGTAATGGTACCTACCGCAGAGAATTGCTATTAGGATTAAATGAAAATGGTTTGAGCGCTCAGCACATGCCTGGCATGTAGTCAGTGCGCAGTAAATGGTAGCTATTATTACAAAAACTGTATTTATTGAGTGATTGACTCTGGCATATAACACCTGCATTCAGCATGAACACAGAGCTGTCAGTCATTCAGTGTAAGGGGTAAGAACCATAGCACAGTACTTGCCAATTTTTTTTCTAGAAATAAATCTTTGTGGGAGGATAATGACCCGTTAAAAATGTTAAGTCCGGAGGAAACAAAGATCTCCCTTCTAAGAGGACTGCCCTGCAGGCTGCAGTTACAGTTCTCAGCCGCACAAGGACTCATTAGCAGCCACCTGAGCATACGTAGCCTGGGGCGAGGACGCCTCAATAGCAAGATTTTTGAGTAGTGGGACAGGATCTGCTTTAATTCTGCTCATTTTATTCTCTGGGACCACACCCAGCTGGATGGGAGGAAGGACTCCAAAGCCTCGGGGCGGAAGCTTTCTTTCACTTGGCCACAGACCTGACCATCTATGGTCACAAAGCGCGCAGAGCAAACAGGAAGTGGGGCGCGAGTGGAAGGTTTTCTCCACCTTCCCAGCTCCAGCACCAAGCAAGGGCGGGCATGCCCAGACGCTCGAAGCCGGGCCTGCTACGCTCAGCTGAGTCCAGTGCTTTTCCGCACCACAGACAGGGAAACCAAAGTTTGTACGCCCAGCGAGGGGTGGAGTCCCGCCCGATCCCCACCGCCAGTTACTGTTGTTCGCTGAGCCGCTTCCGGAGTGAGGTTAAAAAATGGACCAGCCTCTCAGTCACAGAGCACAGACTGACAGGAGAAGCAGCCACTCATCTGTCCTCCTTTGCAGAGGCGGGGCTTATCCAGGGACTTCAAATCCTCATTGGTCCCTGCCTCGGGGCGTGACCAACATGTAAGCCCACCCCTTCTCCTGGTCGCCCCCGCCTTAGGGGCGGAGTCCTTTGCCAAGTGCTCCGAGGCCACAGAATCGCGCTCCGGTGGCGGGGAATGAGGGCGGAGTCACGAGCTGGGCGGCCAAACTTCTTCCTCTCTCCTGGGCTAGCTTTTCAGCCGGCGGTTCATTTCCGGTGGGGGTGCCGCGCCCAGTGAGGGCCCGGAAGTGGGTCGCGCGAAGACCGCTGGGCGGTTCTTGCCGGAAGTGGAGAGCGGCTGATCGCAGTCCGGAGGTGAGGCGGAACTCTTAAGGTGAGGGTTGGTGTCTGTTTAAGAATTGGGGTGGTCTTTGGAGCCCACCGGTACCTGGCGTTGGTAATGGCCTTGGTTAGCCTACTCGTGTATGGGGAGTCTGTTGAGGGGACCTTGGTTCTTCGGCGATCCGGGGTTCCTGGGTGCGGTCTCTTGAGGTGGGGCCGGGGTACCACATTGAGCCGAGAGATCCCAGGGAAGCCACTTTCCTCTCGATTTCGCAGCTCTACCTATTAGCTTTTTCTGAGCCCTGCCTCCGTGAAACCGTAGGATTTCCTTCTGATCAGGTCTTGTTCCCATTGCATGGATGGGTAAATTGATCTCGGAGAAGAAAAGAGTCTGGTTTTAGATAGAGGTTTCCAGTTCCAGGTCCTTCCCATGTTCATTTCCTTGAAATCGCTGTAACTTGTGGTAGTCTTTCGATCTGGGCAGCCGCAGGTTAAAGGCTACCTGCTATGTGGAACTAAAAACAAATTTTTGGAATGCTTGTTAAGTTTAAAATACTCGAGTAAGCCTTGCGTTTACATTCAGAGACCTCCCCTTACTCTTAGACTGCCGCTGTTACTAGGAAGCCAAGCTAACTTTATAAGAGTTGCTGTCCACTTCTGGATCTGAAGTCAGATGGTTCAGGTTGGGTCTGGCCCGGTTGTCCAGTGCCTGTAGCCACAGGATTCCTTATTTAACTTTACCCTTTGTTTTGTTCATCTTTCAAGTGGAGGTTTTAGCTCTCCTCATAGGAATACATTCACTGTATAACAAAACTGTGTTTATTCTGTGTCAGCAATATGGAAGATTCATCAGATACAGCTTTGAAAAGCCTAGTCCTTGCCCTCACGGAGTTAACAGTGCAAAGACAGTTAAGTAGTTATAGATGTGATGAGGGTGTTGCGGAAGGATGTAGCAAGAGAGTTCGAAACACTTTGAAAGATCAAGAGAGGAAGAGACTGTTAGAGAGAGGTTAGTATCAGAACTGTCAGCTGGGGCTCTCTGTACTGCTTTCCCTGGAAGTGAGACTTCAAGGGTTAGGACAGCACATTGATCATTTACTAAGCATTTATTGGCCCTTAGTATGTGTGAAACACATATTAGATGAAACACTTAACCCTTATAGCTAGGAATGAATACACTTGTGGGGTTTAGAGCATGGGAAGGGACCAACAAATCAAGGATGGCTGAGTGTGTGCACTGTGTGAGCACAGAGCTACTGAAGGCAGAGAGGGGAAGTATCCCAGCCACACTTGTGGGTAGAAATGGAAGACTTTAAGCCGTTCAAGATTTCCATAGGCATATAAAGAACCTAGAAAATAGATGTCTGGGCAAAGAGTGCTGCTATAGATGGAAGGACATAGAGACCTGGCATGGGGAAGACAGTGACTAGTCAGCCTTGTTGGGCTTCCAGTATTATTCCGAGAGGTGGAGGAAATGAGAGGTGGTGGAATCAAGTATGGAGGCTCTTAGAAGCATGCTGCAGAATTTGATTTTATCCAGGAGCCTATGTAGGGTTTGAAGGGTTTTCTTACCTGGTAGAATGGGGAGGGACCAGATACTGGAGTAGAACAACATTTAAAAGATGCTGCTGTGTCTTGGTTTGAAGCAGAGAGGGGAAGTGGAAATGACCGGTCAGGATGTGTTTGAGCAGTATAAACTGGAATCTTGACCCTATATGGCGGTGCAGGTCTTGGCACCTGGAGTTTGAGGCAGAAAGTCACGGAGTTGAAGGCTAGCCTGGGGCAAGTATCAAGACTGGATACTTGAGTAGACTTGATACTTGGATATCAAGAGTGTAGAAGTAGTTATAGTCTAGAAATTGCTGGTCTTCTAGCCTAAGGAACTGGGTGGTACTATTCAGACAAGGAATATAAAAGGCTCATTGGAAAGAGGAATAAAATTGTTGAGTGACAAGGCAAAGCAATGTGGGCTGTGTAGGTATTTTTAGTCCACCCAGGCCGAGATGTTTAATATGGTGGTCCAGCCAGAGCAAACCACGAGAGCACCGGTGTGGAGGCAGAAGAGGGTCTGGTCTCTACTGCTGGAGAAGAATCTGGAGTTTGGCAGAAACTGGGAGTGGGCTGTCCTTCAGGTTTTTAGGGACTTTTGGTGTCTAATTCGAATGTGTTTGGGTTTTATTTTGGAGTTGTCACTTTGCTAATTGGGTTGCCATACTTCCTACTTTTCCAGAAATACTTCAGAGGCTACTAAGTATGACTGACTCAGAGAAGTTTAATAAAAATGGTAACAATAAAAGTACTTTAAAGTTAATTTACCCTGCAGACTAAGAGGTAGATAGCACCATAGACACCCTGAATGTATCTGGGTTTGAGAAGGCAGTGTTTGTAAAATATTTCCCCCATGTTCTTGGTAGTGCATACATTTTTTAGTTGATTTTTTTTTTTTTGAAACAGAAACTGTTTCTTTGTTTGACTTCTTTATTTCTGTTTTCTGTGAAACAATAAGTACAAGATTCGTTTTGCTTAGAAGAGCAAATACAAAGTTACTGGAAGTAAAACTCTTTGGTTTGAAATTTAATGCCAATGTTTGAAACTGAGGACCTTATACTGTGTCTTGCCCAATGGTGATCATTCCTTTAGATATCATCATCAGTTTATCTACCATTAGCCTGTCCTCTGTACCTAGCATTCCAGCTATAGTGACTCTTCTTTAAAAATGAATGGTTTTGCAGCCTTTGTCCATTATTGCCTTATTTTCACAGATTTCATATTCCAAAGAATCAATTTCTTTTTTGTAGTACTGAGTCTCCACAGCTAGACTCTTAGAAGCTGTGCTGAATCTTGTTTTGGAAGTGCTGGGTGTTAGTCCTAGGGCCTTGCGCTTGCCTGTCTACTACTGAGCTATAGCTCAGCCCCACTCATACACTTACCTAAGTTAATACTCAGACTTGACTTGCTATTTTAGATTAGCATTATATGTGAGTCATTTGTTCTCCCCTTATGCTTCTTATATTAGAACAGGTTTTTTTCAGCTTTGGCACAGTTGACATTTGGGGCCATCCTGTACGATGTTGGGCAGCATCCTTGGCTTCTATCAGTTGGATGCTGGTAGCACTTTTTCAATTGTGACAACCAAAAATGTCTTCAGACATTGCTAAATGTTCTGTGGAGAAAAGAATTTCTCCTGGTGGAGACTGCGGTGAGCTGGCTCATAATGCCAAAGGTCCCTACTGCTGCATGGCCACCTGCCATATAGCCCTGGGACTGAGCCGGAGGAAGGAGAGAACTGATCCCTGCAGCTTGCCCTCTGACCTCTAGTCATGCACGGTAGCATGTGTGCATCCACACACAATAAATAAGAGTCATAGACAACAGGCTGTGGTCCTGTAGGGTCTTATTTCCTGAGCTAAGGACTCTGAGGAGGCTCCATAGCTTCATTTAGCACATTATAAGCATTCTGTAGTCTGGAATGAAGGGAGAGTCATTTGTTTTCAGTGAGGCACTGGGAAGTTATTGTGCTTGCAAGGAAGTCATTGGTTCCCTTCAAAGAACTTGCCACCCTTCTGGCATCCCTCTGTTTTATTTAGTTATTTATTTATTTATTTTAGCTTTTTATTTTATGTGTATGAGTGCCCAAGTGTATGTATGTACATCTCATTTGTGCTGGGTATGGAGGCCAGAATATACATTAGATCCCTTGGGACTGGTTACTAACAGCTGTGAACTGCCTGATTGGGGGCTGAGAACCTCAGGGTCCTCTCTGACAGCAGCAAATGCTCATAACTGCTGAGCCATCCCTCCAGTGCCCCAGTTGCGTCTTTTAATAGAGAAAGACCAATGATTGGCAGTTATTAGCAGCAAAATGTGTATTAATTCCTGGCAGGTTAGCAGATTTGCCTGTCCTGATACTGTGGCTCTGTAAACTCCTTCTTTGTTTGTGTGCATAGTGCCAACTTGCTTTGTTTTAGTGGATGGGCATTATAGAGTTATAGGCCTGTTGTTTCTCTGCCTTTAAATTAACATAACTAAAGCACTCACCATGAAACCCTTCCTTCTTGATATACCGTTATATAAACCCAACTAAAAAATAGTCAAAGCTCTGAAAATATCCATCCGCTACAGTACAGCTTTGTTTGCCTTCTATTACCAGACGTGTGCCAAACTTTTCCATTTGGCTGGAAAATAGTTGAAATGTTTAATGGAAGGAATAAGCAGCCTTGCTATTTTTGTTTGAGGTTCTTTTTTGGGGGGGCAGGGGAGAGTTTTTAGTTCCATTTTTCCTCCAGAGGCCATTACAGTTCCTATATTTAAGTTAATTATAGACTTAGACTCACAGATCTTTTCATATCTCTAGTTGTAGCTGAATCATGGCTAGGGATGGATTTCATCTTTGAATCTCTGAGCAGGGAAGGCTGTTCTATTACAGCAACCATGCAATGTAGTTGTTCACTACACAGTGTAAACAAGGAAGTGATAATGAATGTCATACTACTCTTTTCCGTATAAGGGAGAGAGGACCCCTTGGCCACACAGTTATCTGTTAGCCCCAAGCCACTGAAATAGCTGGTCCCCAACTCGGACTTCAGTTTGTGACGCTATTACTGTTTCACCTAACACTCCCGGAGTCCCAGATAGAGAGGCCTTGGAAGGGCGGAATAGGAGACAGGCACTGATAATGGGTTGGACTCCCTCCCTAGAAGATAGGCCTTTCTTTTCTCTTTTAATCTAATCCTCAGGTGGCAGTGACCTCGGCACTAAGTGAAACCAAAATCTTAGGGAAGAACAGTGGCTCCTGATTTGGGTTAGGGTTAGATGACATCGTTACTCTGCAGAGTCAGTTCTTTGGTTTCTGGGTTAAGTCTGCTGTCTTAGGGTTTCTATTGCTGTGACAAAACACCTTGGCCAAGAAGGCAAGTTGGAGAGGAAAGAATTTATTTTTTTACACTTCCAGATCATAGCCCATCACTAAAGGAAGTCAAGACAGGAATTCAAATGGCAGGATCCTGGAGGCAGGAACTGATGCAGAGGCCATGGTGGGGGAGCTGCTTATTGGCTTGCTTCCCTTGGCTTGCTTTGCTTTGCCTGCCTGCCTTCCTTCCTTCCTTCCTTCCTTCCTTCCTTCCTTCCTTCCTTCCTTCCTTCCTTTCGTCTTTCTGTCTTCTTTTGGAGACAGAGTTTCTTTCTCTAGCTTTGGAGACTGTCCTGGTACTTGCTCTGTAGACCAGGCTGGCCTCAGACTCAGAGATTCACCTCTTTTGCCTCCCAAGTGCTGGGATCAAAGGCTTTTGCCACCACTGCTAGGTTCAGCCTGCTTTCTTATAGAACCCAGGACCACCAACCTAGGGATGGCACCACCCACAATGGGCTGGCCCCTCCACTATTGAGAAAATGCCCTACAGTGGGATTTTATGGAGGCACTTTTCTTAATTTAGGCACCTTCTCCTTAGATGAATCTAGCTTTCGTCAGGTTGACATTAACCCAGCCAGAACTCCAGCCTACATGTCTAGAGCCTAGTCTGAAGAATTTCTATATTAGGGATAGAAGTAACTATACCTTTGTGGGAGTTTGAAGGAGCTATCCTAAGAGACAGTGTTCTCCTTCATCCCCCAGCCTCCTTTTGGAACAAGGTCTCACTATATAGACTAGCTGGCCTCAAACTCAGGTCTCAGACTGTCTCTGCATCCTGGGTGCTACACTTCTATGTCAAAGTTTAGAAAAAAGGGGAATTTGCTGAAAAGTTCATCATTGCAATGTGTTAGCTACTGTAAATCTTTTTTTTTTTTAAACTTTATTTATTTATTTTTTAAAACTTTATTTATTTATTTATTTGCCTGGAACTGGAACTACAGACAGTTGTCAGCTGCCATGTGGGTGCTGGGAATCGAACCCGGGTCCTCTGGAAGAGGAGATGGTGCTCCTAACCGCTGAGCCATCTCTCCAGCCCCGCTACTGTAAATCTTATATTCAAGTTTTTTTTTTTTTTTCTGAGTGTACTTAGCTATTCCCCATAATTAGGAGCCTAAAGTACATTCTCTATAGATGGGTAGGTAGATAAGTAACACTGAGTGAACATCTTCATGTTATCACGTTCACTACATTATGATAGTTTACTTTCTTAAGATAAAATCTCAACAAGCTCCAAAGAGAAGTCCAAGAAAAGCATTTTAAGGTCAGTCGGGTTATTAAGGTATAGGTTGACTTGGATGGTTTCTTTCTTTTCCTTTTGTTTTATTTGGGTTGATCTCTTAGAACTCCCATGGGACAAAGTGGAAACTTTTTCTTCTACTGGCTTAGTGGCCTCTCGAGTTGTGATCACAACTGGAGTAACCCAGCCCATTGCCTTCTGGGAGTTAATGAACAGGACTTGGGTGCGGACGGAGCTCAGTGGCAGTGTTTGGGTGGCACATACGAGGCCAGGCTCTGCTTTCTAGCCCAAGTACTGCAAAATACAGAATGAGGAGAAAGAAGCAACTTTGGCAAGAATCTCTAGCCATTTCTAGTTTTTCTTAGGTTTCAGGCCGCAAAAGAAATTGCTGGAGAATCAAGCTCATAGTTTCTTTCTACTCTGCATGATGATGTCATGAAGCTTTTCTTGCCAATGACTTGTAAACATTATCTCTGGTCTTCATCTTTTCCCAGGCTCTCTTTGCAAATACTTACCGGACATTTTTATTTAGAAGCTTCATCTTCTCTTCAGACTTCATACATCATCTGCTTGCCCTAGCTAGAACCTGCTAGAACCTGCTGCTGCTGTAACGCCATCATTCTAAGGTCCTTGTAACTCCAGAATTACCTCTATCTCCCTTCTCTGAATGCTGTTGTACTTTCAGTCAGGGCCACACCACAGCTACACTTGTTCTTGCCTGGTTCACACTTGTCATGTGTGCCCTCCAAGGGCAGAGCTGAGAGTAGTGGGTGGAAATTGCAGGGAGGCAAATTTGCCTCCATATAAGGAATACTTTGGGCTGTTAATAAAATGGGCTGTCTCAAAAGTCCAGGCTCCTCCATGAATGAAGGTACTTGGTCAGAGGCTGCCCAGCTACTTGCTAAGGATGTTGAAAAGGACTATTCTGGCAACAAAAGGTGATTTCTACAGTTACTTTTAATCCAGAAAAGAATTCTATGGAAGGTAGCTTTGCCTCTCCCCTTTTGGGCAGGGAAGCTATTTTATCCTTAAGAGAGGAAAAAAAACAAACAAAATCCCAGCACTTGATTTAGGTGTTTGTTACCCAGTTGCCTGGAGAGGATTGTTTGAAGGCTAATTGGTGGTTTTTATTTAGTTTGAATGCTCCAGGTACCGATTATCTTAGGTTTTTTTTTCCCCCCATTGAAATATTATTTGTGATCAGTTGGGCATGATGGCATGTCTTTAATCCCATCACTCTAGGCAAAAGCAGGTAGATCTCTGTAAATTTGAGGCAAGCCGGTCTACATAGCGAATTCCAGGTCAGCCAGTGCTACATAAAAAGATCCTGTCTCAAAAGGGGGGGGGTGTCTTTTGTAGTAGCCTTCATTTTCTTTTTTCCTGGGGAGCTATATAGATGAATAACCTTTCAAACCTCGTTTGTTTCCTCTTTCACTCAAACACCATTTCATTCACCAAATAGTACCTGTAGATACTTGGCTTTTCTTATCTTTATTCCTTTTTTTCATTTCATTATTATATTAAGTCTATTTCTATAACATTTTAAAAGGATTTATTTTTAATTTTATTATTTTTGAGAAGTCATTATGTAGCCTTTGCTGGCCTAGAACTCATTATATAGACCAGGCTGGCCTCATCCACATCTCACAAAAAAGTAAATGGGCCTCGAGAGATGGCTCTCTTTGTTTCCCCCACCCCAAAAACAAATTAAGAGGGCTAAAGAGATGGCTCAGTAGTTAGGAACACTAGCTGCTCTTCCAGAGGACCTGGGTTTGACCCCCAGGACCCACATAGCAGCTCACAGTTGTCTATAACTTAGTCCTAGGGAATCTGATGCCCTCTTCAGGCTTCTTTGGGTACCAGGTACATGTGTACACAGGCATACACACAACTGTTTTTTAATTAAAGAAAACTCTGTGTGTGTATGTGTGTAACAGCTTGTGGCAGTTGATTTGCTTTCAGACTCATGGGTCCTGGGTATGGAACTCAGGCTGTCAGACTTGGTGTCAGGCACTTTTACCTTCTCTGCCATCCTGCTGGCCTAAAATTATATATTCTAATAAACAAAATTATTTCACTATGGTACCTAGTTTAAGATATCTATATGTTAATGTAATTTGTGCCTGACAAGGCAGAATTATTTTTAGATGAGTATTTTTTTTTTTTTTTTTTTGTAAGGTTGTACAAAAGCAAGCAAAGAATTATAAGAAGGAGGAAAACCACTTCCCCACAGGGTTGACAGGAAGGAGCGAGGGCAGGCCTGTTTTTAGATATTGGTAGGTAGGGTTCCACTCACATTTGTTCATCTCTTCAGACTGCTGGAACCTACTGTATTTTTAGCTCCTGATAATTTTCTAATGCTGTATCCACAAAGACAAGCCATGAACCCTGCCCCAGGGTGGCAAGTTCTTTTCTTTTACATTAACTAATTAATTTATCTATTTATCATTTATTTTTGTCGATCTGTCTATCATGTGTATTTATTCATCTGTCTGTGTGTCCAGCTGTCCATATCCCCATCTATCTGTGCAGAAGTATGAGGTGAAATAACAGCTCCCAGGAGTTGTCTTTTTCTCCCATGCCTGAGTCCCAGGGATCTACCTCAGGGCATTAGGCTTGGTGAAAAGGCCCTTATATGGTAAGCATCTCACCAAGTCTTGCCTGTTGCCTCTGTGTGGTGGTGGCGATAAGTGCACAGTATCATGAAGTACATAAATGGGCATGCTTTTTAGGTAGGTGTGTCTTACCTGAGCCTTACGTTCCTGAGATAGGGCACAGAGCAACCAAGCTAATAAATGAGAGAAGACCTGGCTCCTTATGGAGATACAGATAAGTCCTGGTTGTTGTAGTTGGTTGATACAGGTCAAGTGAGCACCGGTGAGAATGCAAGGCTAGCTATCAAAAGGCTTATTTGGACTTTACCCTGAATGCCATGGGGAATACTGAACAGTATGAAATAAAAGCATGTTAATTTTATAGGCCAGGGCAATAGTTCAGTGAGGAAAACCTCACACTGCACAATCTTTTGACTTGAGTTTGATTCCTGGAACCCATGTTAAAAAAAAAGAAAAAAAGAAAAAACCCAGCTGCTGGATGCTGGAGCTTACATCTGTCATCCAGGCATTACAAGAGGGAGGTGGAGGCAAGAGAACCAAATATATACACAATCCAACCACAAGAAGCACTGCCTCAAAAACCTTCTACCTAGAAGGAGAGAATCAACACCTCAAAATTAGCCTCTGCCCCATATATCTGCACAAAATAGGAAGTACATCCTAATTACGTTTGCCTTTGAGATGGCTGAAGAGAGAGTATGTTGCTGAATTTAGGGGACTCTGGCTAGGAAGCTATGGCAGTAGTCAAGGCAAAGCATTATTGTTATTATTTTAAATGAGGATGAAGGCAAGAGACATCTATCCTTGAGATGTACAAAATAGAGGCTGTAGTGTGTTTATCTCAGATGGTGTTTCATGAAGTATTTGGGAGATGTGAGCAAGAGAATCAGGAGTGTGAGACCATATTGCTCTATGTGAGACCCTTTCTCTACAAAAAAAAAAAAAAAAAAAAAAAATCCGAAAGACCACTTGTATCCACTATCTGTGGCTGACAGTTTCTGGGTTATTAGTGCCCGGGTGACTGCCAGCAGTGCTAGACCACTGAGACAGTGTGGACAGGGCTTGCTCGGAAAGGTGAGGAATTGTATTTTAGTTTGAGGTGCCTTTGGGACAGCCAAGTTTAGATGTCTAAATGTAAGCTGGATCTAAAATTCTGAATCCCAGAATGGCTTGACTTTACAGGTGCTCTCAAATGGGTTGGGCAAGTATCTACCGCAGTTGAAGGCTAGGGAGAAGTGGCCATGACCACTCTGAAGAGAGTTGGTAGGGTAAGAAGTGTGTTTTGCTAGAGTGGCGGCTCATACCTGCAGTCTGAGCACTGGGGAGGAAAGTGGCAGGTCGTTTGCTTTGTCTCTGAGTCCCTTTGCTCCTGGACATTCTTTCCTGTAACATGTCAGATCTTTCTATTCCCACAAAACAAAACAAAAACAACCCCAAAGCCCTGAGGTTCTATATTTGGTTAGTGGGAGGAGGAAATGAGCTATTTTATCCAGGTAGGCTTGGGCTTGTAATCTTAGCACATGGGAGGTACAGGAAGCAAGATCTGGAGTTCAGAGTCATTTTTAGCAACTTAGAAGTTGAAGGAAGATTGATTTTTTTTTTTTTTTTAAATTATGTGCACTTGTGTGAGTATCTGCAGGTGAGTATGAGTGTCCACAGGGGGCAGAAATTATTGGATCTCCTGGAGTTGGAATTGCAGGTGGTTGGGAGCTGTCTGAAGTGTTGCTAGCAACAGAACTTAGGTCTTCTGAAAGAGAAGTGCACAGTTTTAACCTGATCCATCTTTCCAACCCCTGGAGCTGTTAGTACTGAACACTAGAGCACTGGCTGTACTTCCTGAGGACTTGGGTTTAATTTATCCACCCACATGGCAGCTCACAGCTATCTGTAACTTCAATTGAAAGAGATCTGACCCTCTGTTTTGGCCTCTGTGGGCTATCTACATACATAATGCATAGACACACTTGTAAGCAAAATACACATTCATGTAAAATAAAAACAAATCTTAAAATGAAATTAGTTTTCACAGCTGCGGTAGCATGTACAGTCCTACACAGTTTGTATTGTATTTTCTTTATTAGCACTGGCCTCACTGGCTGTCTTTGTGTATGACAGCATATTATACAACTGAGTGCTGTGCTTCCCCTAGATTATATGTGAGTCCCCTGGCCAGTGCCCAGAATGGAACAGGGAAGCAGAATGGCTGGCTATTGCTTGATGCTTTTGCTAACTTGAGGGACAGTGTGTATCTTCTGTTCCTAGTCTCCTGCTTGTGAGTAGGGGTAGGCTTAGAGGTTTATCAGCTTCTTGAGGTCAGGGAACAGAAAGGTTGCTTTGATTTCTCACGCTTGCTTTTTTTCTTACTAATACTCACATCAGCAACATTCGGTAGCGAGCGACTGGGTCCAGGGAGATAGGACCTGCACACAGAGAAGAATGAACAGGGATTGTATTGTCTGGCGAGATGCTTATCTCCTGCATAGGGAGGCCAGTGGTAGAGGGAGGTATTCTGGTGTGCTGTCTATCGTTTTGTGGAAGAATCATAATTGTGGGAGTCACTGAGTCCGGCCAGCTGCAGTTATTTGAACTACCCAATGTTTTGATTAATCAGAATGTCTAAGTCAAGGCTTTAACTGAAATTCCACAATCACAGTTCCCCTGTACAGGTGCAGGTAGGTAATACTTTACACTTGGGTGTATAGTCAGAGCCCATATGTCCCTGTAGTTTCATAATAAGTATAGGTCCATAAATATGTACTGCACACCTCCAGCCTAACCTGCCAGGGAGGGAGTGATCTAGCCGGAAGAGTAGAGTAAGAGTTGAATTAGATAACCAGTGCTTTGTCCTGTCTTGGAGCTTACTTTCTTTAGGATTGTAGACAGTGAATGAGGCTGGTTCAGGAAGGGACTCTGACAGTCTGTAGCAAGTGTTCAGGTCTGTCATCTCCTTCCTGGCTGCATATCTAGACCCTACCCACTCTCTTTTCGAGCCTGGCTCAGATGGCAGCTTTAGTGTACTCTTATCTGATCCTTCCAGCTGATGTATTCAGCTCTTCTCTGAAACCCCATGCCGCGCTGTCTGCAGCTCATGTTATTTGGGCTCTTGTTAGTGTACACATTAAGTATCCTCTCCCCACCTTCAATAAAAAGTTAGGGAGATGGTGTTTATCCTGGTGTGTGATATCCCACAGCAGAGAGCAGGAAGTTGGGAGTGGGGGTGGGAACCACATTGAACATATAGCTAAGAGATTTAAATGTTGCCTTCTGTAATAACTGGTGTGTTGCTCCTCAAAAGGAGTATAGTCATTATCTCAGATAGTTGTAGGGAGGCTTGACTTGAGAAAATATGAATGACCATACTTTGTAAATTCTAAATTCCCACACACATATATGTTAGTATATACTAAGTACTCAATAAGTATTTGAATAAGATTTGCTTTAGTGAACACTTTTCCTGAGTAGTTTTCTTACTTAATGAAGTCTGCATGGTTTTGCAAATTTTCTGTATTTTATTACTAAATTATCCTGTTCCACAGAACTGGCATCCTTCTCACCCCATGTGGGTATATTAAAATCATGCATGACATTTGATCTGTTTCAGCAGGTGGAACATTATGGCTGACATGCAAAATCTTGTAGAAAGATTGGAGAGGGCAGTGGGCCGCCTGGAGGCAGTGTCACATCCCTCTGACATGCACTGTGGATATGGAGACAGTCCTTCAAAAGGTGAGCCAGACCCAGCGGGATGCTTTGTGTTGTCCTGCCTCAGTTTTTCTGTCCTGGTGAGCTTTCTTTAGAGCCTACCTCTCAGACTTAACGAACCTAGTTCATCTCTTGTGAGTAGATAAGGAAGGAAGCGACTTGGCCCAGGGAGATCTGTGCTTAAGTAATTTTAATGCAAGAACTTCCTACTTGTATGTTTCCTGTCCTTTAGCAAAATGATTTTAGACATCCTATCAAATGACAAATAATGTTACAATTTCTTATTTCTGAATGATTTAGCCCAAACATTTACTTATACAAAAACCAACATAGACTGTTAGAGCTGAGCGGAGTCCTGGAGGATCATTACATTTATTTTCACTTCATAGATGAAGAACATTAAGCCTAGAGAGTAAAGATCTCACTGAAGCAGTTAGTGATGGCGTTAGAGATGGCTCTGCTGCCTAACTGCTGCTCTAGTTTTCTGTGCGCTGTGTCCCCCTGGCTTTCCACTTTCGAGAAGCATCTCCTGCCTGCGGAGATAGCTCAGCAGGCTAAGTGCTTGCCAAACAAGCCAGAGAACCCACTTAACTGTGTCTGTAACCCCAGTGCTCCTGTGTTGCCATGGGAGGCAGGGACAGGAGCCTCCCTGGTGCCCAGTGTGTGCAGTGGGTACAGAAAGGATGCTGGGTCAAAGCAGAAGGCAAGGACAGAGACCGGAAGTTTCCTCTGACTTCCACACGTGCCAGCCCACACATCACCCATGTATCTTTCTAGTCCTTCTGTTGCCTGACTGATTCTTGTTCTTATGTGTGTCTGCCTTTCCCAGGAGCAGTTCCGTATGTGCAAGCATTTGACTCCCTGCTTGCCAACCCCGTGGCAGAGTACTTGAAGATGAGTAACGAGATTGGGGGAGACGTGCAGAAACATGTAAGAATGGGGCCTTTCTCTTCCTTCCTGTTTAAGGACTGGCAGGGTTCTCCCCATCCCCTTCACCCTCAGCTCTTAAGCCCTCTACAGCCTTCTGACTCTTTTTCTTCTACCTTTATTGATCTGAGCACAGAAATGTTTTGTTTTTGTTTTGTTTTTTGGACCCTCTGTTTTTATTACATATTTTATGTGTTGCTTTTATGACAATGCTTATTTGTTCATAAACTTCAGCTCTGTGGTGAAAAATGTGTTATCAGTCTTACCCTGATGTTGTATAACCAAGTAGAGCGATAATGATCAAAAGAACCATTATTCTGACTTAGCATTTATAAAACCATGCTTGATAGTTATTAGTTACACCAATATGGGTTACTTTCACACCCAATCCCCTGTGAGAAATGAAGTAGGCAATGACAGATGCCTGTCCTCCCACGTTCCCTCATGTACTGCCTCCTACATTGTCAATGTCACCTGCATCCCACACTCACATATCCATTCTGCATCTCTTTTGGGGGCCAGCACCTTTTTGTGGGTGCCCTGAATGATCATTTCTAAACAGTAACTATACTTAGGACCTTTCTCACTGACCTGAGCCCCTTATATACTAGCTGTAGTTGCTGGGTGAGAGCTCCAAGCTCTGGAGCGCTGCAGCAACTTCCCAGGGGTGGGGGAGCCCTGTTACATTTTTGTTTGAATAGTTTTGTAACATTTGAAAAAGTATTAAATTTTTTAAAAAGTATGCATTCAGGCTGGAGAGATGGCTCAGTGGTTATGAGCACTGACTGTTCTTCTGGACGACCTGAGTTCAATTACCAGCATCCACATGGCAGCTAACAACTGTCTGTAATTCCAAGATCTGACACCCTTACACAGTTATACATGCAGGCAAAACACCACTTCACATAAAAAATAAAAATAAATATTAAAAAAAAATGTGTATCCAGGTGTTTTGCTTGCCTGCATGTCTGTATACCACTTGTGTGCCTGGTGCCCACAGACACCAGAAGAGGGCATCAGATTCCCTGAAAATGGGTGTTACAGATGGTGTGAGCCATGGTGGGTACTGGGTGCTAGGAATTAGCTCTGGGTCCTTTGGAAGAATGGCTAGTGCTCTTAACTGCTGAGCCCTCCCAAGATCCATGAAAAAAAAAATTGAAAACATGTCACTTTTATCTTTGAAAGAACAAATTGAGTTGCATGTGATGGCTCCTGCCTGTCATCCTAAAGCAGAAGGATGCCACAGGTTTTTTATTTATTATGTATAGAGTGTTCTGTCTGCATGTACACTTGCACGCCAGAAGGGGGCTCCAGATCTCATTGTAGATGGTTATGAGCCAACATGTTTTGCTGGGAACTGAACTCAGGACCTCTGGAAGAGCAAGCAGCCAGTGCTCTTAAACTTTGATCCATTTCTCCAGTCCTAGGATGTTACAGTTTTAAGGTTTACTTAGGTAGGCCATAAAGTAAGACACCATCTCAAAATATCAAAAAAATAAAATAAGGAGCTGGAGAGATGCTGTTCTTGTAGTTGGCCCGAGATCTCTTCTGAGTGCCCACATCAGTTGGTTCACAGCCATTTACAGCTCCGCTTCTGCGGATCTGACACTTAGTGCTTACATTGGGTTCTGCACACAATGAAGTATATGCATACAGAGATACATGAATAAAGATAAAAATAAATTTAAACAAATTTATGTGGGGCTAGGATGTATTATTAGCTATCGTTATTATCATTATTATTAGCCTATCATTCACAGAGCCCAAACCCCTCACCAAACAAATCCCAAGTCACTTCATATGAACTTAATGATCCATCTTTACCCAAGACAAGTGATTATCCTTATTTCTAGCTCTGGCTGTTTGACCTCTAAAGTTCCAACAAAAACAATAGTAATGTGATTCTGTTATCAGTCCCTAGACTCTAGAATACACGAGATAGACAGCATGGAGCGGCTTGAATACTGCCAGGGCTTGGCAGACATGAACGTTTTAGGTTATACTTACCAGGGCCTCTCCAGTTGCCTTGTATCAAGGATAGCTGATTGTTTTCTCCTGCAGGCAGAGATGGTGCACACAGGCCTGAAGTTGGAGCGAGCTCTCCTGGTTACAGCTTCTCAGTGCCAGCAGCCAGCCGGTGTAAGTTCATTACTAGATGCTTTAGTTTGTTCTGATGCTCAAGGCAAACTTGATATTTCCAAGTGGCTGTCACAACATGCTCTAATAGACCTCTCATACTCTAGTAATGCACACGATGCTTGCACATCAGGTGCCCTCGTGGGAATGTGCCTTGGGTGGTTACCGGTCCCTGTTGACTTTTGTTTTCTGTCATTTTGTCCATAACTAGGGTTGCCCCTGGGACGATGCTGCTTCTGTCAGCAGAGGTGGCTCTGGTGTTTTATGATGGGTGGGCCAGGCCTGTAGCGGAGCACCCAGGCCTCTGGAACTGTGACCCCCTGAAGTCTTGTAGTCTCCCTTTAACTTGACTCTTAATGCAACATTATGTGCTACAAGATATTCAAAGTTGAATTAGAGAAATGAGCGTGTTCTCAGAAGGAAAGAGTCTCCCGTCTTAGGCTTTTTTAGTCATAGGACATTATAAAACAAGTCTTCCTGCTAAAGCTAAAATAAAAATGCTTGATCTGTGTCAGGCCTACGTAATGTGAAAATGATGCAAGGTAATTTAAATATCTGTCCTGAGTCATGAGAATGTTTTATCTAAATCTTTCCTCCAAGCTCATACTTTCCCAAATAAATAAAGCAGCTGAGACAATGTCATGTTTTAGACCAAAGGTTAGCAAAGCCACGGGTTGCAAGCCAATCTGACCTCCCCCACCACCCCATGCATGGAAAGGAAGTTTTTTGTGTTTTGTTTTGTTGGTTGGTTTTTGAGACAAGGTTTCTCTGTGAAACAGCCCTGGTTGTCCTGGAACTTACTCTGTAAACCAGGCTGCCTTCAAACTCACAGAGATCCACCTGCCTCTGCCGTCCAAGTGCTGGGATTAAAGGGATGTGCCACCACCTCCCAGCTGAAAATGTTTTCTGGGAACAAATATTTACTGACTGTCCATTAGAGAGGTTTTCATACTTCTCGTTAGACTGTGTGCATGTATGATCTGGGAACTGACATGGTTAGGAAGCCTAGTTTTGAAGGGAGGATCAAAAAATAAAAACACAAGGTTCATCTGTTTTGCTAAACAGCTTAGAATGGCAGCATCATTGACTGCATTTGAATTACCAGATCTCTATTCAGCAGCTGCTGTGTGGCTCCGGGTGCATTGAAGACAAAGGAGAATTCAGACAAAGCCCATGCCTTTGAACAATTAACAGTAAAGAAAAGCATATTTACACCAGGGTTGGTAGTATACCTTTAATCCTAGCATTTGGGTGATAGAGACAAAATCAGGGGGAGTTTAAGGTCATTCTCTGCTACATAAAGACTAGCCTGTCTGCATAAGACCCTCTCACAGAGAAACAGAGGAAAGGAAGAGCATACATGGGTCCAATGATAGTTTGCAGTGTTGTGTGTGGTCAAGCGCCAAGATTGGTTATATTGACACATGATATGGAAGCATGCAGTGGCTGGGGTAGGCTGCTCATGAAGCATTTGGACAGGTGGAAAAGAACATAAGTAAAGGGACAAAAATAAAGTGGCGTCTTCTCTTAGTGAGCACAAAGTCTCTCCTAAGGAGTTGAAACTTTATGCAGAGGAAGGATGTGAGCAATATTTTAGCCATGTGATTCAAGGCAGGAGGGATGCACAGTTTACCTGTGTGCTCCTTGTAGACTAACAAATTCTTGCATCATCAAGTATTTTGGCACATGGTCATAATTTTAACATTTGAGAGGCTGAGGGGTCTAGGCTATGTAGAATATTATCTTTATAAAGAGGGGGAAAGCTTGCCCTCAGAATCAAGAGTTAATCAGCATATGTAGCTTTTATAGAAATCCTAACCACAGTCATTTCCCATCTCTCCTAGAATAAGCTTTCTGATTTGTTGGCACCCATCTCAGAGCAGATCCAAGAAGTTATAACCTTCCGGGAGAAGAACCGGGGCAGCAAGTTTTTCAATCACCTGTCAGCTGTCAGTGAAAGCATCCAGGCCCTGGGCTGGGTGGCTCTGGTAAGAGGGGAGGGAGGGACTGCGCTGGGCAGCTGGGCAAGGAGTTAAAGCTACAGAGGCTCTCAGTCACCGTGGTCTTCTCCTCCACAGGCTGCAAAACCCGGCCCCTTTGTGAAAGAGATGACTGATGCTGCCATGTTTTACACAAACCGAGTCCTCAAGGAGTACAAAGATGTGTGAGTCTAGCTTGTCCCCGGGTGGGCCAAGGCAAACATGGAGGGGCTGGCTGCTCTCAAGGAGCATTTCTGTGTTGGCTCTGTGTCTCTCCCTTCAGCGCTGTTTTGAGAGGAGCCTGGTGGAGCCTGGATCATAGAAAGTGCATTTCCAAGCAGGAATTATTTCTGCTTCATTTCTTTTTCCACTCTGAATGGCAGATGCTCCTCCGTTTCCCAGTCCTTAGTCTTCCAGGTTTAGGGGTTTTGCTGGAGGTAACATGGATTAATGACCTTTAAGTTGCCCCCCCATGACTGCATTAGTGTTATCTGTGTGGATGTTTTGCCTGTGTGTAAATCTGTGCACTTGGTATATGCCTGATGCCTTCAGAGGCCAGGAGAGAGTTTTGGATCTCCTGGAACTGGAGTTACAGACCTTGTGAGAAGCCATGTGGGTGCTGGGAATCGATTCTGGAACAGCAGCCACTGCTCGTAACCACTGAGCCAGCTCTCTAGAAGTTGCTTGTTTGCACTAGCTTTTGTTCTTCTGTCACTGTGTCTCAGTAGTGGTACCGCTCGCGGCAAAGGGTCAGTAAGACTTAACTAGAAAATTACCTTGCACACTCACATACTCAGGTAAGCTGACAGTAAGGCTGCCTTGCCAACCTTGCTATTGAGTAAGAGAATTGTTGTGTTCTAACCACACAGTCATGCTAATCCTAAGTGACTTCTCCATTGCTAATTTTGAGCTGGAGTAACTACAGTTGCTAACCCTAACCGTGATCAGTCAGTAGACATTTGTTGACTAGCTGTGTAAGAAATGAACCTTCAATTGTTGTGAAGTGTCCCACAACACCACACACTTTCTTTAATCTTTGTAGCAGCCTGGAATTACCCATGCTCTACTTGGAATTTACCCTATCACTTTATAGCTGACGAAATGAGGTCCTAGGCTAAGTAATCACAGAGGCTCCAGCTACTGTTTACAAAGACAGGATTATTCTAAAACACAGTGCAGTGTTTCTTCTATAATAAGTGCTGATTGTCCCTTTTTTTTTTTTTTTTTTTGTTGTTGTTGTTGTTGATTTTTCAAGACAAGGTTCTCTGTGTAACCCTGGCTGTCCTGGAACTCAGGCTGTAGACCAGGCAGGCCTCAACTCACAGAAATCCACCTGCCTCTGCTCCGGATGCTGGGATTAAAGGTGTGGACCACCACCACTCTACTGATTGTTTCCTCTTGAAGAAACACTTTTCAGTTGGGAGCATATTTTGATAGAAGGCACTGGGCTCCTGGACTCCCTCAATTCCATGACAATGCTTGAGAAGTCTTGGCTCTACTGTGGTTTCCTGCACAAATATCTGCTTTTACCAGTTTGCTACTAGGTTCTACGTATGGTATATTTTTAAAAACCCATCTGGTCCTAACAAAAACATGGATAAACACTGCTGTTAAAGATAGACATAAACCCAGTGTTCTGTTCTCCTAGAGTTTGGTCTAATTAGGGTAAGAGGGTAGGGTTTGATTTTTGGTTCTTTAATTTTTGTTTTGTTTTGTTTTTGTGTTTGTTCCAAGACAGGGTTTCTCTAAGTAGCCCTGTCTATCCTGGAACTTAATTTTATAGACCAGGCTAGCCTTGAACTCAGAGATCTACCTCCTCTACCTCCCAATTGCTGGTATTAAGATGTGCACCACTATGCCCAATTTTTTTGTTTGTTTGTTTGTTTTATTTTTTAAAGAAAAGCCTTATTGATAGGCCAGAGAGATGGCTCAGCAGTTATGAGTACTGGCTGCTCTTGGGAAGGACTCTGCTTTGATTTCCAGCACTCAGGTGGAGGCTCACAGCCATCTATAGCTCCAGTTAGAGGACCCAACATCCTATTCTAGCCTCCTCTGGCATTAGGCATGCGTGTGGTATACAGATATACTTGTAGACAAGACATCCATACACATAAAATAAATTAATTAGAAAAAAAAACAAAAAACAGGGCTAGAGAGATGGTTCAGAGGTTAAGAGCACTGACTGTTCTTCCAGAGGTCCTGAGTTCAATTCCCAGCAACTACATGGTGGCTCACGATCATCTATGATGACATCTGGTGCCCTCTTCTGTATACTGTATTCATAATAAATAGATAAATAAATATAAAAAAAACCCCAAACAAAACAAAAACCAACCCTATTATTGTTGATAGGGTAGCTGCCATTGAGCAGAGCCTAAGACATGTTTCAGTAGGTGGATGTGAGCCCTTGGACAGGAGGGTCTGGAGTTGCTGTCACATTGGAATTCTGTTTTAATTTTCCCAGGGATAAGAAGCATGTGGACTGGGTCAGAGCTTACCTGAGCATATGGACAGAACTGCAGGCTTACATCAAGGAGTTCCACACCACTAGTCTGGCCTGGAGCAAGACGGTTAGTGAGCCCTGCTTCCTTCCTTCCCTCTGCTCATCCTCCACATAGCCTTTGAACTTCTGCTCCTCATGCTCCCACCCCCCAAGTGCTGAGATTGCCTGTACATCCCTCCATGACAGCTTTTAAAGAGTACCGGGGGTTGAACCTAGGGGTTCGTGTATACCAGGCAAGCACTCCAGCTGAGGTACATCCCCAGGCCTGAATTCTAGTTGGTTTTCCTAAATACTGGTCGGGGACAGTGATTGATGCTGGAGGACAGGTATAGATGAATGAGTCATGCTATTCCAGCTTTCAAGGAATTAAAAAAATATAGATAATAAATGTGCATGTGCTTCCTTGTGCACATACACACACACACCCCAAATGGAATATAGTTTAGTTGGTAGAGTGCTAGCCTAGCATGCAAGGAGCTCTGGGCTTAATTCCCAACTCATGATGTCCCACATGTGTTATCCCAGGAGATGGAGGCTCCGAGGATCAGAATTTCAAGGCCATCCCTCTGCTACATAGTAACTAACTTCCAGGCCAGTCTAGGATACATAAAACCCTGTCTCAAAAAAGAAAACAAAAAAGAAAACAAAATGTATAAATAAGTATATCTTGCCATATAACAGCCAGTCAGAATCTATTAAAAAAAAAAGAGAGAGAGAAAGCAAGAGAGACAGGCCTGGAGAGATGGCCCAGCAGTTAAGAGCACTGGCTGATCGTAGAGGACCTGGTTTTGATTCCCTAGGCCTACAGGGCAGCTCTCGATTATCTGTAAGTCCAACACCCTCTCTGTTCTCCCTGAGTGCCAGGCACACATGTGGTTCATAGAGATGCGTGCAGGCAAGATACCCATACACATAAAATAATAAACAAGTAAGTTAAGAATAAGTTAAATTAAAAAATTCAAAGACAAGCCCTTATTATAAATTAAATGCTATAATAAATATACAGAGCACAGCAAATAAAGAAAATACAGAGGATAATGAGCAAATAAAGAAAATACAGAGGATAATGAGAAGGTGACTATATTCCCTATACTTCCTGTTCAGGGGCCTGTGGCAAAAGAACTGAGTGGATTGCCGTCGGGACCCTCTGTTGGATCAGGCCCACCTCCCCCCCCACCAGGCCCACCTCCTCCCCCAGTCCCTACCAGCTCCGGCTCCGACGACTCTGCTTCCCGCTCAGCACTATTTGCACAGATTAACCAGGGGGAGAGCATCACACATGGTGAGTACTTGGCAGGAGCAGTTGGTGAAAGCAACTTGTTTGAATTAGACTTCATCAACCAGACACAACAGCCAGTCTAAACCAGAACCCTGGCTTGCATGTGGGAACATTTATTTGGGGTGTCACCTGCCTTCAAGTTTCCCAGAGGGACATCAACCTTATAGGAGTTGATTGAAGGGCCAGTGAGATGGCTCAGGAGGTAAAGGTGTCTGCAGCACAGGCATGGGAACCAATCCCTGGAACTGACCGAGGGGTTGTCCATGCACCCTCACAGGCACACTGTACATGAGTCCCCCCTACTCACAACAGTAATTCTTAATAAAAGAGCAGCTGGCTCAGTGGGTAAAGCAGCCAACCACCAAGCCTAACTGGTGACTAGACTGTGACCCCTGAGGCCCACTTGGTGGACGGAGAGGTCTGACTCCTGAAGGTTATCCTGACCACCCTTTCCCTCCTTTATAAATACTTAACTTCAAAGAGCAGACACTGAACATGGGTCATGACAGTGGAAGTCACTAAGTAGAATATCCAGGGTACCTTCTTTGCCAGCTCAGTACTGGCAATTTTCCCAGAGCCTGTGCCACATAGAAAGTACCACGCAGTCATTGTGCTGGGATGCTGACTTCTCAGAGGATGTACCGGTGTCACATGGGAAATTTGCACAAGAAGCACCTATTGTTGCAGAGAAAGTACTATACCTAGCCGGTAGAATTCTAAATTGTACAACCCTTGCCTAAGAATATACTCATAACAATGTGTAAGGTAGTCTTACACTGTTATTGTGTGTTTTTAATACATAGTAACAAAAAAGTAGACCAAATGCCAACACTTGATTAGAGAGGGGTAGCTGTATGGGAGACTTTTTCTTTTACTAAATTTTCTTCAGTGACATAATTTTCCCTTTTTGTTATGCCATACATACATATTCTATGTGTATATATTTGAGATATACCTTTCTAAATTTGCTTTTGTGCATTTGTATATTCTCTTTTTCCTCACCTTCGACACACACAGTTGGTTTTATTTTTAATAAAACCATATATATAACCTAGAGAATAAGAGAAACCATAAAAGTACCTCTCTAAAACTGCTTGCATTATGGCCTCTCAGGAGTTTGAGCTCTTGGCCTTTCTGCTAAAGGAGTAGTGATAACAGACCCTGTTTTTGCTTCAGCCCAAAGCTCTGGTCTGAAAACCAGGAACAAGGTAGCTGTTGTGTGTCCTTACAGCCCTGAAACATGTATCTGATGACATGAAGACTCACAAGAATCCTGCCCTGAAAGCTCAGAGTGGTCCAGTTCGGAGTGGTCCCAAACCGTTCTCTGCACCTAAACCCCAAACCAACCCCTCCCCCAAACCAGCCACAAAGAAGGAGCCAGCTCTGCTGGAACTGGAGGGCAAGAAGTGGAGAGTGGTGAGTTAAGGAAACCTGGACATTTGGGAACGGGGAAGAGGAACAGTGCTTCGCTCTGTTTTAGCTGAGTGCAGGGTCTGGCTTAAATGAAGAACAAAGGTTTGGGGTAAGGCATTGTTTTTGCTGATGTGTGCTTTGTGGTAAGAATCCTGGGGTGTGTCTTCATCAGGAAAACCAGGAGAATGTTTCCAACCTGGTGATTGATGACACTGAGCTGAAGCAGGTGGTGTACATATACAAGTGTGTCAACACGACATTGCAAATCAAGGGCAAAATTAACTCCATTACAGTAGGTGAGTCCTCCTGGCTGCCCTGGGAAGTCCTGACCTAGAGCCTGGGAAGGCTGGGGCCATTTCTACCCCTTTGTAAATTCTTACACTCCTGGCCTTTGTTCCACTGTTGTTCTGCTTCCTTTCTTCTCCTAGATAACTGTAAGAAGCTTGGCCTGGTGTTTGATGACGTGGTGGGCATTGTGGAGATAATCAATAGTAGGGATGTCAAAGTTCAGGTAACTTGATGTCTTGGCTCCTCCTTTTGGTCCCTGAGGAATTAACTGAGAGACACAGCGGACTCACAGATGTTCCTTGGGCAGGAATCTGATTCTCCAAAGTCTGTAAACTGAGCTGGTTTGGATGTGGCAGAAGTTGGCTCTTTAAGGAGCTCTTTCCAGGACCTGGCCCAGCCCTCCTGTTCCTAATAGCAGTTGTGCACTGGGGGGACTTTTGTGAATTACCGTAATCACTTAAAACAGTGAACTTTCTTTCCACACACCTGCTGGAACTCTGTTGTCTTGGTTTTCTCTATAGGTGATGGGAAAAGTGCCAACCATTTCCATTAACAAAACAGATGGCTGCCATGCTTACCTGAGCAAGAACTCCCTGGACTGTGAGATCGTCAGTGCCAAATCTTCTGAGATGAATGTCCTCATTCCTACAGAAGGTGGTGATTTTGTAAGTAATCTCTCTCTCTCTCTCTCTCTCTCTCATATTCCCAGTTGGCTTCTGCCTCCACAGTGCTAGAATATAACCATATAGCATAGGGCTGTTTGCTGCTGAAGATTGAGACCAGGGCTTTGTTGCATGCTAGGCAAGCACTCTACCAATGTAACTATGTCCCTGAGGAATATGACATTAAAAGCAGAAGAAATAAGTTAAGCCCATATGTAACTGTGGCCCCGTTGTCAGGAGGCTGAGGTAGGAGGAAGCTAAGTTTGAGGCCAACTTGGATTATTTAGTAAGACCAAAGACTTCTTGAATTGGAGAAAACTCTGATGGATATTTGGCATTCTGTAGGTAAATCCCAACAATGTACACAGAGCCAGGCAGTCCTGTGAAGGGAGCTCCATGGAGGGCCATTCCACCTTTCTTAGCTTACACTAAGAATTAGAGTCCTGGCCCCATCAAGCTGGCGTCTAGGGCAGTCTCAGCTTGTCAGGGCAGTAGGTCACTAAAGAGTGTGCAGCACAGCACAGCGCAGCATGGCTGGGTTGCTGGCTTGTCTCCCTCTGTCCTCCACGGTCCTAGAGGTTAAGTGGAAGACGAACATTGGCAAAAGAGGGAAATATAAACAGCCCAGCTCATTTCATAGGCAGGATGCCAGCGTGTTTCCTCCTGAGTTTGCTTTTAGATTTACTTTGTGTTTGAGTGTTTTGTTTGCATTATGTAGTAGTACATGTGTGAGATGTTCCTGGTGCCTGAGGTCAGAAGAGAGCATTGGATCCCCTGGAACTGGAATTACAGATGGCTGTGAGCCACTGTGTGGGTGCTGGGAATCTAACCCAGGTCTTCTGCAAGGGCAGCCAGTGCTCTTGACTGCTGAGCCATCTCCACCACCATCAACTTGTTACCTCTTTTTTACAGAATGAATTTCCAGTCCCAGAGCAGTTCAAGACCTTGTGGAATGGGCAGAAGTTGGTCACCACAGTGACAGAAATCGCTGGATAAGTGAATGCCAGTGGCTCCTGTGCCCTCTCCCTTCACACCATGGGATACATCTGTATGGAGACGGTTCTTTTCTAGATTTCCTCTACCTTTCTGCTCTTAAACTGCTTCTCTGCTCTGAGAAGCCCAGCTACCTGCCTTCACTGATATACCTCAGGCTGAGATTGGGGCGGGACAGCAGGTCAGTGGATCTTCGGCGGGAAGGTGCAGCTGCTTTGCACGAGCACTGCTGCACCCCAGTCCGTGCTCAAGAGCTGGAGGCCCAGATGGGGCATTGAAGCTTTCAGCTTTGGGGGTCATTCTACCAATAAACAGTCCTTAGGGTGAAAGACGTCCTGGAAACAGATCAGAGTGCATACTAACCTAAGAGTGAGCGTGGAGGTAGCAGGAGCAGTGTGATTCCATAGGCTCTATCTAACCAATCTAAGCTTTCAGTGCTGAGTGAGGCCAGGGCTGCACTGGACCAAAGGTGAAGGCTTACCACTCAGCATTCCAAGCAAACTTGTTCCCTAAAAGCATTCCTTCATTCTGCATTCCATCCTGGGGTCAGCCTGAACCACAGAATAGCAGGCTTCTTGCTCAGCTCCATTTTGAGAGAAAGTCTCAAACTTTTCCCCCCGCTGGGATGACTACCTTGGTTCCCATGGGGCAACATTAAGAAAAAAAAAAAAGCAACACACCATTCCAAGGAGTCTGGCGTTCCTCTTTCCTGCCAGCTGCCTGTCATGCTCAGCAGCTTAGGACCTGGCTGCAGGCACCTGAGCAGGACTAAGACCTCCACTGCGGGCTGTTTAGGTGTCTTGATTTACATCCAAATCTTACACAGCATTGCTATTGTAAATCCCAGCTCTCCCTCTAGGACACACTGACCAAAATATGCAACTTTTTTTGTTTTGTTTTTGGTGGGAAGAGAGATTGTCCTGTGATTTCTGCCCATTTCCTGAGGCCTGTGGAAATAAACCTTTATGTACTTAAAGTTATACAGAAAATAGAATAAAGTTAATACCAAACTTGTTGAGTTATTCACTTGATGTGCACTGAGATGTAAAATACTGAGAATGACACCAAAGGCAGGAAACTACTCTTTATTTCAGACAGCCTTGGAAAGTTACTTTCATATCCTCCCGCTTCCTGCCCTTAACCCTCATTTTTTTATTTAAAGAATAGATTTGAGAAAAGGAAAATTTGGCACAGGGTGGATTCTGCAGTACTAACAGGATGCCGTCATGAAAATAGTCATTTTCTCAAACTAGAAAGGATTCATCCAGAAAGTGCTGTAATTTCAGCATGGGTATGCTAAAGGTTCCATGCTCAAAGAGCACAGGAAATGGTCGGCCAGAGTCCGCTGTTAATGTGGGTTGGTCTCCATAGAGAAAAGGAAGGCTACAACATTCTTCAGTTGTTTCATCAAACCAAATCCGCAGCAGCTTATGCCCAGCCCTTGAGACTGTTCCCCGGTTAGCCCAGCCAGAATGGACCGTTCCAGGTGGTGGGACAGTCACTAGCTGGTTTTCACTTCAGCTCCACTTCCCTACTATCTCATGGTACAACACACACTGCTGTCTGTCGGGTGTGGTGGCACAGGCCTTTAATCCCAGCACTCAGAAGGCAGGGGGATGTCTGTGATTTCAAGACCAGTCTGCTCTGAATAGTAAGTTTCAGCCAGCGAGGGCTACAAAGCGAGACCCCGTCTCAAAAAAAGGCATTTCTTCTCTTGAACAATCCTGTTGGCTTTCCCTTCTTTTGTTATTAATTCTGTTACTGAGGATACAAGGTGAGTTCTGTGGTGTCATGTCCGTAGGCCTATGGAGTGACTGCTAGGTGCTACCAGGAGGCAACACTTAGTAGAAAACATTCTTAGGAAACGGCACAGAAACATGCATGCGATGCTGTCTGAGCGCCTCAGGACTGGGTACCACCCGGCTGTTATCTGCTCTAAATTTGTGTGGGTTTTTGCCCTCAGAGCCTGTCTCCCTGCTTCAATTTCTTGTCCCCTTTGGGCACAATCATTGATGTACAACAGCAGACTCCTTTCTTAAGAGGAAGCCTGACCATATCCCAAGGTTGTAAAACAATCTCCCTAGTTATTAGCTAATTAAACTTGAATTCAACACCATATGGTGATAGGAGGCGGCAAAGGATAAGATTCAGATCTTAGATCTTTCCAAGTAGGGCATGTTAGATAACAGAAGGGGACTGCTTGCAAGCTAGATTAGATCAGGGTTGGGCATGAAGAGCTGGAGTCTCCTGAGTTGTGCAGAGTGCAAGGGTTTCACTTAAGAAAGGGTATGATGTGGGCATTAAACCATTCTTGAGACAGTTGAAGATGGTCCCCTTCCTTAGCCAGAAACACCAGCTTTCCTGTTTTGTCCATCTGCATTAGCCCCAGGCGGTCCTGTAGAGAGAAAGGCCATAATGAACTCAGGAGGCTTAATGGGAGGTTTTAGACTAAAATAGAATGTGTACAACATTTAGTCTCAAAATGCACTTTCTCCTAAGTGTCAGGGTAGAATTACATTGTTGAGGGGAGAAGAAAAATGGATGCCTCCTCTCAGGTTTTTGTTTGCTTTGGTCTTTTGAGACAAGGTTTTGCTTTTTAGCCCTAGCTGGCCTCGAACTTGTAGCAGTTCTGCCTCAGCCTCTCGAGTGCTGGGATTTTAGCATGCACTATTATGCCTAGTGCCTTCAGCTGCTTCTAAAAATTAGAAATAGTGGCCCACTCTCTTAATTCCACCATTAGGGAGCCAGAGGAGTTCAAGGCCTGCTGGGCTTATATAGAGAGTTCCAGGACAGCCAGGACATAGAGAGATACAGTCTTTTTTTAAATACAGTTGAGATTGTCTTGGGTCTACCCCACTCCCACCCCCTGCAAGGTGCTAGAAATAAATGCAGGGCCTGCTACTGAGCGTGTGCACCCCAGTGCCTACAGTCAGCTTTCTGAAAAGCAGCGGGGCAAACCACAGGCAAACCTGGCAGGGAGCATCATTGTGAAGTGGGATTGAACCCAAGACAGGAGAAAACTGGCCAAATGTTTTAAGAGACAACATGTCCAATTCTTAAAACAGTGAACTTGGGACCGTTTAGCATCTTGCAGTTAGAATCGTCCCCTGATAGCCAGGATGTCAGTCTCTGGTTGGGAAGAGAAGACCGAGTGGTGGACAGTGCTCCTGCTTGTCTGTCTACCCTGTGGTCTGAATTTTATGATAAGGAAGATCTTGGCTATAATTTCCAAAGCTGCCAGGAACTAGCTCCTCTTTATTTCTACCGCCCTCAAATTGGGACACCACATGTATGAGAAAAGCAGAGGAAAATATGCCTCTGAAATTGTGTGTGGAAAAACTAGTAAAAGGTGGTCCAGGTGTGCTACGTGGGCATTTGTGAGTCCATCTCCAGTGAAAAGTATTCATTCTTTAGTTTGTGGCCAGCCATAACTGGATGTGAACATTTTAACATTGCTTGAGAAACAGGACCTGCCATTAGGCAGCATCCAGAACAGCCCCTTAGATCTTACAGTGGGAGGTTCCCTTGTCAGTGCCAGATTGATCGATTTATTCTTGGTGCTGGAGAACAAACCCAAAAATCATGAATGATAACACATGGTCTGCTTTACTTCAGACTTCCAAAGTCCACACCTTCATTTATGGTTGCCATAGCATGGCCCTCACCCATGTCTGCATTTACTCAGAGGCTTCTAGGATTTGTAGGAAACTCTGCAAAGGAAGCCATCTCCAAACTTTTTTTTTTTCTTTCCAAAAGTAAAACCTTAGAGATGGTGTTTCTCTTTTTGTGTTTAAAAACCATGAGCTGCAGCAAATATCTATAAACCAGCACCTAGGAAGTTAGTGTGATAAGCAATAGCCCTAGTAAGACCTAAGACAGATGGCTCGTGAGCGCTCTGGGACAGGCAAGACTGCTCTACCCACAGAAGGCCCAGGAGCTCTAGGAGCCAAGGATGACAGAGTGTCAGCCTCCCAAGGCAGATCTCTCCCTCCTCACCTCTTTGTATAGAGCGCTCTCCTGGAGGGGAATGGTTTCTGTAGCTTGACCACTTCTGTAAAATCCAAACCACTGCAGGAGAGAAGAAAAATAGGTCAGATTACCCATCCACCCAGCACACTTTCAAAATCATCAAATGCTGGCTAATGCCTAAACTACCAGCGAGTGAACACTAATAGATGTAACACAGCAAACAAGAAGGAAGAATAGGAACTGAGTCTTTGGTTTTGGTGACGTGGAAATCACTTGTGCAGTCTAGGTTGGTCCTGACTGCAAGCTATCTGTCTGAGCCTCCTGGATGCTAGAACTATAGGCATGTGCCATCACCATATAGGCATATCTTGAGTCATCTCATTTTCAAGGTCAATCCTGAGGGATGAACTAATATCTTTCTCTAGTTTCCTATTTCTCAGTAACGTTACTTCCTTGCCTAACGGCATCGGATGAAAGCCCCTGTGCTGCCCCAGTCATTCAAGGATGAATATACAAGCCCTTTCCCAAGAAGCTGCCAGTCTGGCAGGCGCAGGACCAATGCACTGCTTAGTACTGGGTCAGCAGACTTCTGTAAAGGCCAGATACAGAATCACGTGGTTGTGGCTATTCACTTGCCAAATGGAGCAAATGTGAGAAATGATCAAGGATTTTCTAATGAAATACATCTGTAGACATGGAAACTTGGTTTTCGTAGCATAAAATATTTTGATCTTTTTCTCCATTTATATATATGTAAAAATTCTGAGCTCATAGGCCACTCAAAACTATGGTGAGATTGGCCCCCAAGTCTCCCTCTTCCCCGCGATTTCGCCAGCAGAGCTCCAGTTGAGGCTGGTGACTTCAAAAGCAGAAGCAGCTGGTGGTTCCTCACATCTGTCATCTCAACACTCAAAAGGATGAGGGAGAAGGGTCACCGAGTTCTGGGACAGTCCAAGCTACAGAGTGAGAACCCCACTAAAGGAACTGAGCCAGATTCTGGGGGTCGGGATGGTCCTAGAGGAAGGTGGAGATGGTCAGGTGGAGAAGCCAGGGAAAAGCATTCGAGAGACTAAAGTGCTCGAAAGAAGCCTATGAGCGTGCTTGGGGCATTTCAAATACTAAACTATGGGCGAAGACAAAGCTGGAAAGATTGATCATTCGGAACCAAGGCCGACTTGGACATCAAGCTTAGGGGTTTGTGGATATGGGCGGGGCTAGTGATTCTGAACCTCTTTTAGGGCAGATCTCTTTGAGAATCTGAATAAAACTATAGACCCTTCCCCCACAGAGTATGACCACAACATTTTACATAAAATTCGGGATGCAACTTGAGGATTGCAGCTGATTTTCACAGGTGGGTTGGTGGTGAGGCCAGGTTTGCCCAGGAAGCAGCTGGAGCCAGTACTATAGCTTCTTCCTACAGCCCCTTGGCACACTGGCTGCGTGTCTCACCTCAGAGTCTACAGGGTCCACAACGGAATCGTTAAGGAATTTCACCAACACGAACTTCTTGAGGGCCATAAGGTTCTTCTTGTAGGTCTCGTTGACACTCTGGAAGAAAAACAGGACAGTACAGTGGGGTTCTGGCTTCTGCTTGGGGTACTTTTGTAAATGGTCACTGCTGATTTCTCTGATGGTGCATGTTTGGGTGCCTACCCTTTCTTGATTTATGTCTGCCAGGAAGATGCTGTGGTTGCGGTAAACGTCCTCCTTGATGGGGTCATGCCAGTACTGGGCTTGCACCAGGCTGAGGAAGAGAAGGGATGAAGGTGATGAGGTACTTCTTAGTCAGCATGTCCAGGGCATGCCCCAGTGCTGTACGAAACTGAGGGATGCTAAAAGGATGTAAGACCAAAGCCCCCAAGTCCCAGGCTTTGCCTTCTGACAGGGACGACCATGTAGACCTGACAACACGACATCTTACCAGGAGGGGAACAAGCCATTTGGCAGATACAGAAAATCAAACATTTGGGGATTCTCTGTCTATTAAGGGTCAAATTCCAAAGATTACAGCCCTTGGCAGAGATTCATCAATACTTGGCTTCCTTCTAATCACAGGGCCCAGGCTGTCCCTCTTCACAGCCCCACCTTCCTCCCTCCCCTTTGCTTCCTACTCATCCTACAAGATGCCTCTTCCTCTCCTCAGCCAGGGATGGAGACTTAGCCATTCCAGTGTGACTATCAGAAATCAGAATGACACGCTCTAATCTGTTCATAGATGTATCTGGACACAGAGGTGATGGCACCTATCTGTGATATCAGCACTTGGGGAGTAGAAGCAAAGGGGTCAGAAGTTCAAGGTTATCTTCAGCTATGTAGTAAATTTGAGGCCACCCTGGGTTAACATGTGACCCTATCTCAAAAGAAATGTTAGTTCTAAAAAGTTTAATTTCACTGATACTTAAAAATTCAGAGTTATGAGGTAAAGAAATGGCTCAGTTGTTAAGAGCACTGGATGCTTTTCCAGAAGACCTGGGTTTGATTACCCCTATTCACATGGTAGCTCACAACTATATGTAACTCTAGTTACTGGAGATTCATTGCCTCTTTCTGGCCTCTATGGGCACCAGTTACATACATGTTGTACTTACATACATGCAGGCAAAACATTCAAACACACAAAATAAAAATATCTAATGTTAAAATAAATAAAAAAACTTAGAGGCTAAAATTCAGAGATAATAGTATTTGTCTGACCTGCAATGACATTGGGTTTGATCCCCAGCATTGAAAAAATAAATAAATAAAAGTTCAATGGACAATTTATTAAGTACTGCCATTAGTGTAGGGAAAAGGGGCTAGCCAAAGAATCCACCCTGGCCCTGAAACCAGAGCTGGTGAAAGAAACATACCCTGGATCTGGGACCCAAGCCAGTGAAAGAAACACTTTATTCCTTAACCCAGAACCAAAGAAACATGCCCTGACACTGAAACCAGTACCAAAGGAACACACTTGGTTCCTAGAATCAGAGCCAATGAATGAAATATGTCCTGGCCTTAGAATTAGAGTTCAAAAGCTATAAAAGGCCAGTAAAAGAAACAGTTGGGCCCTGAAATCAGAGCCATTTCTGACTCTGACCAACAAAACTAACCAATCCCTTAATAGGAATAACTAAGCAGTCCTTGAATATCCCTGGAGAAACTCCGCCCTTAATAGTCCCTTTATAAACCCGTTTTCTGCTGGAGATATGGCTCAGAGGTTAAGAGCACTGACTGCCCTTCCAGAGGTCCTGAGTTCAATTCCCAGCAACCACATGGTGGCTCACAACCATCTATGATGACACTTAGCACCCTCTTCTTTATACTGTATACATAATAATAAATCTTAAAAAATAAACCCCTGTTTTAACAACTATATAAACAACTGTTCAGTTGTTGGCTGTTCTTTCCCACCCTGGTAGAGGCAGCCATTCTCCTGAGCTCTTCCTTCCCAAATAAATCTTTCTCAAAAGAGTAGAGTGAAGATCTTCATTTGCTGGTGCACAGAAGAACTTGCTGATATATTCCCTAATGGACTGAATAGAAAAACTGCAGAGATGTCCCCTTAGGGGGACTGAACAAGGCGGAGCAGAAAAGGAACAGCTTTTGCTCAGCTGGAGGAGATTGCTACATTTCTGCAGTGGTTTCCCCTTTAGCAGAGTGAAGCAAAGGAAGTAACATCTTGGGCCAGAGAGAAGAGAGCTCGGCTGGGAAGCCCCTTAAGGGGGGAGGAGTAAAGCACAGCTGTTGTGGCCCTCCAGGAGAGCAGCAGGACTGCTATATCTTGGGGGGGTATCCCCCACTGTACCCCAGCTTCAGGTATAGCCTGACTTTCTGAACAGTCAGGATACTTTTCCTCCAGAGCCGAGCTGTCCCATTGCAGCTCTGGCCGTCAGAGTTGTCCTAGCAGCCCCAAGTATAGCCTGACTCCCCAAGTGTAGCCTGATTCCCCAACAGTCAGGATGCCTCTCACCCCCTCCCCAGAGTTGGAACACTTGCTTACGATTAGCATTGGCTTTGCCATAGCTTTAGTATTACTCTCACTATTTTCCCCCTACAGGGCTAGAGGGCCCTCGATAGACAGCAGATGTCTATACGAAGAGTCTGCTAAATGACATGGACTCGCACAGGGTGTGGGACAAGCTTCGTGGGAGCTTGGATTCGGGATGTAAGGAGAAGGGAGGTTGTAGTGGACACTCCAGGTGGGGGCACAGCTTCAAAAGTAGATGAATAAAAGCACCAGGTGTCACAACCTTCCCAGGTGACTGATCATGGCTCACTCACACGGTGGAAAGATGATGAGGAAGGCCTTTGACCCAGTCAGGCCAGCCTCCTGCTGACCCAGACTTCCAGGAGACCAGTGGCTAAGAGGTGGCGTGAGGGCAACTATCACCATTCTGTTTTTGCCATCAAAAGGAGATAGCTAAAAGGAGATGTCGGGAAGATGCCAGAGGCATTCCATCCTAAGGGGCTTGATGTAAGCGGCAGAGTCCAGAGGAGGCGGAGGAGGAACAGAAGTGGAGAGCCTGAAAGGTGGAGGTTCATGAACAGACAGAAGAAAAACAGGTGTGCACTCTCGGTATCAACTTGTTACCGCCAAGGGGTAGACTGGAAAAGGCTAACCTAGGCTTAACCACACAGTAAAGATAGCTCTACCCACTTCCTTTGGTGTTTTGAGACAGGGTTTCACTACATAACCCAAGATAGACCCAAGTGGACAATCTTCCTGCCTCCATATCCCCAGTGCTAGCATTACAGGCCTGCACACTTGACTGTTTCAGTTTGTTTTTATTTGGGAAGGTCTTGCTATGTAACCCTGAGTGGCCTGGTCCTCCTCACTATGTAGCCGATGCTGGCCTCAAATTGCAGCAGTCTTCTGTCTTCACCCTTCTCAGTGCTGGTATTCCAGGGGTGAGCCACCATGCTCTCTGAGGTACTGGGAACCAAGATGTTATGGAATTTCATATATGTGTAAGTATACATATTTGTTCATATAGGTGTGTGTGGGGATGACCCCTGTTCTTGGGGAGGTTGACATCAGGTGTCCTCTATCTCTCTACACCATATTCTCAGCTCTGATAGGCTGGCTGGACAGCAAGTTCCCAGGATCCACCTGTCTCTGCCTCCCAGTGCTTGTGTTGCAGATACATATCATTGTGCCCAGCTTTTTATGTAGCTGCTGGCAATCTGAACCCAGGTCCTCATGTTTGCATAGCAAGCAGGATACCCATCCAGCCACCTCTCAGTCCCATGAATGCCCTTTTAGGTTTACTGTGGCTTGATTTGGTTTCTTTGTGGTCATCACAATAAAGAAACTTTCCTTTCACGATCTTCTGACCATTCCCCAGCATCTTTATGTACTGCGTGTTTGTAGGAAGTCTCATCTTGGCCACCTGTGCAAACTAGGCTTTGCTCATATAAACACTCTTAAAAATGAAAAGGCAAAGGCTATGAATTAGCCCTAAAAGTTAATGAGTGCTAGAAACTCTTGAGAACTCCGGACTCACAGCCTGGGGAGACTGTGCCGTGAGTGCTGGCCTATGTCGCTCAGCTGGTGTCATGAAACACTCCTCAGGTCACCTTTCCTTCTGTTGAACTGTCACCACCTTGGTGTCTCAGCCACCACTGTCTCTCAGCTGAACCATGGCAACAGAGCCTAATGAACTAGTCTCTTGTTTTTCTAGCCCTCTTAGAATCGACTTTCCACAGAGCAGTATCGATCTCAGGTGCCTGTCGTCGCTCACTCCTCAACATTGACTAAGCATGAGACCAAGGCACACAAATGGCTTCTATTACATGTTGTCTATGATGCCTATGACCAGGTCTGGCTAATAATCACTCAGTATTTGATGAAATTATGAATCAAAGACTTCACAACTGCAATTAAAAGAGAAAACAAAATGATAGTTGTAAAGGAAACAGGAAGCTGAATGTTTTAAATAGAGCCCAGCATTACAGCTTTCCAATGGGAACTCAGGCTGCTCTAGATAGCCTGCACTCTGCTTGCTTCACCTTGAAAATGACTCTCCTGTAAGGCATGTTAGTAGGCTCACATCAGAGGTTCAAAGTGCCCAGGGTCACACAGCTAGCTGGTGACAGAATGCCAGCTCTCCAGTGACCCCCAGGAGAACATGGGAGGCCATTTCCTTTCCTTTTATTCTATTTCATTTCCCCTCATACTGGGCTGTTCCTTGGTCAAGCATACAGGACTCAAGGTCAGTGGACAAAGCTCAGGGCCTTCTGGGAAGCAGTGGTGCTGTAGTGGAGTATGCTGCCCCAGGATTTGAACTCTGCAGCTGCATCCTAATTGGGATCCATTCTCCATGCCTGGGGCTTTGAAATTTCACAGGAATGCACTACAGTATGGCTTTGTTTCTGTTTCCTCTCTTCTTGCCTGGGTATTTAGCAAGCCCTTTCAGTTTGGAAGCTCATGCATGGTAACAGCTTAGACATCTTCTTTTATTACTTCTTCAATTCCAATTTACCTTTAGAAAGTCCCGTTAGTCACACAGACATCTTACCTTCTTCTCTCTGTTCTCTTTTCAGTCTCTGTCTTACTGTACTACTGCTATGAACAGACACCACGGCCAAGGCAACTCTTACAAATGACAGCATTTAACTGGGGGCTGGCTTACAGTTTCAGAGGGCTAGTCCATTATCATCATGGTGTGAAGCAGATAGGGATGGTGCTGGAGCAGTGGCTGAGAGCTTGGTATCCTGATCTAGAGAACCTGGGCCTGGCGTGGGCTTTAGAAACCTCAAAGCCCACCCCCAGTAACACACTCACTCTAACAAGGCCACACCTCCTAATCCTTCCCAAATGGTTTATCAACTGGGGATGATTTATACAAATATGTGAGCTCATGGGAGCCGTTTTTTATTCAAACCACCACAAGCTCTTTGAAATTTTGTTTAACTTCTAGAAAATTCTTCAACTTTAGATTCCTATATAACTAATAATTTTTTTTTAAATTGAAGTTGTGATTTTTCAGTTTTCAAAAGCTCTCATTCTGATGGTTGATTTTATTCATGATCTGTTCTGGAGGAATAGAAACTACCTCTTCCTCTCTTTGAAGATAATGATTACAGGTTTTGGAATTTGGACTTCTGGGGATTTTTCTGGCCAGGAATGTGGCCTGGCAAGCTGCTGCTCTGTGAGCAGTGTCTACCTTGGGAAGTGGGAAAGGAAGGCAGGGTCAACAGGCTGACTTGGAAACCCTTCTTCCCTAGGCGGAGCTTGGACAAGAGCTGATGAACTGGTGGTGTAAGCACCCAGTAGTTAGGAGGAGACTTCTCTGAGTCACTTCCTCCAGAGACACACCCCACAAACCCCACCTTGCATGTAACAAGGTTAACTTTAAGTCTGAGTCACTCAATTAGTAAAGCGAGCAGATTCTGCTTCTCTTGCTATGGTGGAGAGAAAGTAGTCCCCTGGGTGAATATGTCACGGAAATGGGGAGTCACACTGCTCCTTCCTCAGGTTTTCAATGAAAAGATCCTGGTTTTGGTCTCACACACTTTACCAAAACCTTCTAAAATACTACACAGTCCTAGTCCTCAAGATGCCTTGGGGCTCCAGAGCACGAGTCACTGCAGTGTGCCTTCTTCAACCTTTCTGGTGTACACATCCTTACATCCTCTGCTTGTTCTTTCCTTCTTTTTAATATTTATTTTTATTTTATGTAAATTGGTGTTTTGCCTGCATGAATAACTGTGTAAGGGTGTCAGATCTTGGAATTACAGACAGTTGTTAGCTGCCATGTGGATGCTGGGAATTGAACTCAGGACCTCCGGAAGAACAGTCAGTGCTCTTAACCGCTGAGCCATCTCTCCAGCCCTGCTTGATCTTTCAAAAACATGTACTGGCTCTTATTTCCTCTCTTGTCCTCTTTGCCCCAGTGAGTTTTATACCTTTTAAATCCTTTATTATTTTTTATTTTATTTTATTATTATTATTTTTTTTAAGACAAAGTCTTACTATGTCATCATGACTGGCCTGGAGCTGGCTACATAGACCAAGCTGGCCTCAAACTCACAGAGATCCTCTTGCCTCTGCCTCCCAAGTGCTGGAATTAAAGGCAGGGGCATCACTTTCTGACCTTCATGGCTTGGCTGTGAGTGATTCTGTCCTTTGATATTCCAGACTAATTTTATTAAATATACAATATATCACCACAAGCAAGGTAATCCCACAGTCCAGACTGGACAGCTAGCCACACTCACCGTGCTTGAACAGCTTTGGAGTAAGCGCCAGCATTAATCATTTTTCTGATGAAGTCACAGATGTGCGAACTCTCTCCTGGGCATCGAGGGAGGCCAAAGACACCTGTGTGTAAATGATAACTATGCATTACTCCAATCATCATAGACTGAATGCCTACTGTACCAGGCATGAGAAAGCAAAAGCATAATGACAAAGAGCTCGAATCTAAACTCATTTACTCCAAAAAGAAAAGGGAAAAAAAAAGCTCAAGTACTGAGGAATAACATTACCACCAACTTCCTCCTGGCACTCTCCCAGGGACCTCTGTCCCAGCCCTGCCCACCGTGGCTGCTACATACAGTGCACGACTGTCCCATGTTCCTTCTTGGAAATCATCTGGTTCCCTGTTCTCATTCCCCTCCCATGTCACACTTTCATCCATGCACTTGCCCTTCCTTTAAATCCTGTTCAAATGATACTTAATACAGTGTAAATGCTCCTGGGATTGTCATTACACTGTGTGGTTTGGAGGGCTGGAGAGATGGCTCAGTGGTTAAGAGCACCCACCGGATGCTCTTCCAGATGACCTGGGTTCAATTCCCAGCACCCACATGGCAGCTCACAACTGTCTGTAACTCCAGTTCCAGTGGACCTGACCCCCATGATAGAGCACCAATGCACATAGCATAAAGTTAAATAAAACAAAATTAAATAAACAAAACGCTGTGTTGTTCAGGGGTGAGCAAAGTCTGTACATGTTCAGTACACATACAATAGTCTCCCCACCCTCCCTCCTCACCCCTGACCCTCTAGTTCTGTTTATGAACACAGATAGGATCTGATATAGCCCAGGCTGAACTCAAACTCTCTGAGGATGGCCCTCTGCCCCCATTGTCAACTGCACACATACCACATGACCTTCCCAAGAGGAGCTCTCATGGATCTTTGAATCCACAGATATGGAACTCAGGGCTCAGAAGGCCAAATGTGTGCTGGCATACAGCTCTGTGGTAAAGTTCTTGCCTTTCACGTGAAGACCTTGGGTTTTATCCCCAGCACACACACGCGCACACACACACACACATGCACAGAGATAGAGAGACACACAGGCAAACACATATAGATCCAGGTCTAGGCCATCTCTGCATGCTGAGGCCTTGCTCTGGGTATGGACTTTAGCATCTGCCTTTCCTGGTAGGTGCACCTCTCACCCCTCATCACAGAAGATTTTTTCTGCAGCACACAGAGAATGATACAGAAACCCACAACCGGGCAACATGCAGAGAACAGCTGACTGTGAGGTACCCAACTGCATCTACAACTTAACACCCCGGGTGCAGGAAAGAGCAGAGCAGAAGAGTGGGAGTCAAGACCAGCACGGCTGCTGCTGAGGGTGTGCCTACATACGTCTACAGGAGGCTACACCCATAAACTCTCAGCAACGCGATCCCCTAAACAAGACCTGCATAAGGACACCATTTGACATGTCAGTGCTGGTGGGGGAGATCTCACAGGGCCCACCTTTAGAGGAAGAACCTTAAGCAATTAATGATGGCAGAGAGCAGGAGAACCAGTCCCTGGCTTTCCAATTTCAAGTGGTCATATACATATGAGAAACACTAAATGGACTCAGTAGCTTACACACACGTGCGCGCGCGCGCGCGCGCACACACACACACACACACACACACACACACACACACACACACACACGGCAGGTATAGTGGTGCATGCTCATGATCCCAGCATCCGGCTGAAGCAGAATTGCTAAGGGTTTGAGGGCAGCTTAGGCTATCAAACAATACCTTATCTAAAATTAAGGGAGAGGAAGAGGAGGAAAGAAAGGAAGAAAGAAAGACAGACATGAAAAAAAATAAAAGAATAAAAAGAAATACAAAATATCTGTTATATGAGTTAGAAAAGAGGAAGAGAACCACAGGACAAGGGGGTGACCACTACCTTGATGTTGTCCCCCGACTGAGATCAGGTTGATCATGGGAGGTGACGGGCATCTCTGGGCCACTGCCCTCCTGGAGAAATCAAAGTTGGTTGTCAGCTCTGAAGGTCAGATTGGAATGTATCAATAGTCATTTTATGGATTATGCTATTTAATACACCATGAGTCCCCAGTCACATTGTTACAGGAGCTTCCTCCCCTAGGCTGAATACAAATCTTATTTCACAGACAACAAATCAAGAGGAGCCGGGAAGATTGCTCAGTCTGTGACTCTATAAGGACCCTAGTCTCGACTGAATGCTCCCCCTTAAAAAAAGAAAAGAAAAAGTCTGAGGCATGGCCGTTTCAGTAATATCAACACTGGGGAGGTAGAAAAAGAGAGTGGGTCCCTGGGGCTTTTCCATCTGCCAGTCTAACTCAATACTGAGCTCCAGGTTCACTGAGAGATCTTTTCTCAACAACAACCATGTTGCCCAGGGAGATGGGCTAAGCACTCACTGCCAAGACTACTGACCATAACTGATTCCCGGGCACCACATGCTGGGAGGGGGAGGGAGACCTAATTCCCCAAAGCTGCATGACCTACATACACATCAAAGCATGCATACATGCATGGGTATACGTGCACACATATAAAGGAAACATAGTTTAAACATTTTAAAGTTAGAGGGCTGGAGAGGTATCCCAGCGGTGAAGAGCTCTTGCTGCTCTTGCAAAGGACTCAGGTTTAGCTCCTGCCACCCACCACCCACACTGAGTCAGTCGTTCATAGTAACTTATAACTCCAGTCTGAGGTCTAATACTTCTCGTGGCCTCTGTGGGTACTGAACTCGCATATACAAATACCCCAACACACACATGGTTAATTAAAAAAATAAAATCTTTAGTGATTTTTTTTTCTGAAAAATGTAAGGTGGAGAGTAATTGAGGTATACACTGAACATTTGACTTTTGGCTTCCACACATGTGCTCACACGTGCACAGACAGAGACAGAAAAGAAATTAGGTTCTAAAAAGCTTCTTACACAGTGACATTTTAAGACTAACTCCCTTTCTTTTTCTTTTCTTTTTTTTTTAAAGACATTTTTATTGTATGTGTATGGGTGTTTTAACTACATGTATGTCTGTAGTCTGTGCCATGTGTTTGTAGAGGTCAGATGAGGGTGCTGGATCCTCTGAAGTTGGGGTTACAGATCGTTGTGAGCCACCGTGTGGTTGCTAGGAATTGAACTCAGGACCTCTGGAAGAGCAGCCAATGCTCCTAACCTCTGAGCCATCTCTCTAGCCTCGACGACTGACCCCCCCCCCAAATAATTACAATTTATCTGAACAGAAGAAATGTCAGTTCCACGTGAGTGGTATCATGGCACAGCAGGGTACTTACAGAAACTGGCCTCCCTGGGAGAAGCCAATAGCATTGTATCCCTGCTGTAACTTAGGATCCTTTTCCAGAATCTGACACACTATGCTTACTTGGGAATTGACATTCAAGAAGAAACTGTTCTCCACTTCCTAAAAAATGAACAGAAAGAGTGAAAAGAAGAAACTGTGTGCAAATAGCATCTTCTCTAAGGCAGGGGCTGACCCAGGTCTAATACCCTCCCTCATACAGCCTCCAGAGTTAGAGCCTTAGCTGGGCACTTGCCCGGATAAGACAGGAAGATCAAGTTCTAGGCCAGTGTGGGCTACACAGCAAAATCCTCCTCCCCAAACAAAATGAGACCAAGGCAATGGGGCTCTGGCTTGCCGCTAAAAATGTGAACTGTTCAGACAGCACACTTTATCCAGCCCGGCAGCAAACCTCTCAGGAATGCACTGACATCTTACCTCTATCATATTCTTCCCAATCTGGAGAGACAGGATATAAATTCCAGGTATTTCCTTCTCAACCATTTTTTTAATGGCACCCATGCTTATGGGGTTACAACAGCTGTCTCCTAGCCAAGGAAAACAATGATGGAAATTCATGAATCAAAACATTATTTAAGAAACAAGAAACATTTATGTCTCACAGGGCAATATCAAGAAGGTGAAAGGGCAGAATGAGAATGGAGAGCCCCTGGAAACAATGGTCCTGCTGCAGGGTTTCTCCAGCTTCCCCACGACACCCTTCCCAACTTAGAAACGCTTATGATACCCCAGCTATATGGATTCATAAGGTATGCATACAAATCAAATATTCACTAGTAATAAATCATTAAGAAATTTAATGTAAGATAATTCTTTGGTACACATAAAATTTTACTATTTATTATGGGCAAAATTAATTTTACAAAATGATAAAATAGATGTATATATTTTCATAGGGAATTACATTTTAATCTGGGCACAGTGGGTCGCCCTCTAAACCCAGCACTTGGGTGGTAAAACCAGTCAGATCTCTGTAAATTTGAGGCCTGCCTGGTCTACATGCTCAGTTTCAGTCTAGCCAGAGCTACATAGTGAAATCCTGCCTTTAAATTTAAAAAGAATTGGGGCTGGAGAGATGGCTCAGAGGTTAAGAGCACTGACTGTTCTTCCAGAGGTCCTGAGTTCAGTTCCCAGCAACCACCTATGATGGCATCTGGTACTCTCTCCTGTATACTGCTGTATACAGTATACATAATAAATAAATAAATCTTTAAAAAATAAATAAAAGTTTAAAAAGAATTGAGGGCCTCCAGTCAGAAGGGACATATGCCTTTAATCCCAGTACTTTAGAGACAGAGGGTAGATCTCAGAGTCTGAGGCCAGTCTGGTCTACAGAGCGAGTTCCAGAACAGTCTGGGCTACACAGACACACTCTGTCTTAAACAAACAACAAACAAAAAGAAGTGAGTTCTGGTTGAATAACTGATGAACATCCTCAGCTTTCTTCATAGCTAATCACTATTTTGATTTTATAATCATTAATACTGAAACACTACTCACATAAATATATAGTACAAAGATCAGAAGTATGTTTGTTTCAGAAACTGTTGGAAGTTCTGTCCTAATCCCAAAACAAAATCACTAATTTTTTTTGTTCTTATTCTTTAGATGAAACTCAAGTCAGCAACTCAAACAGCAATTTTTATATTTTTATTTATTTTAACTGGTGTGTATGAGTGTTTGCTTGCATGTATGTATGTGCACTGCATGCATGCCTGGTGCCTGTGGAGATCAGAAGAGGGTGTCAGAGCCTCAGAAAGTGGAGTTGCAGGCAGTTGTAAGCTACCAAGGGAGTGCTGGAACCACCCGGAGTTCTCTGAAGAGCAGACATTCTTTTAAGCACTAAGTCATCTCTCCAGACCTCTCTAATGGCAATTTCAAAATTAGTGACTGGAAGACAATATGATAGAAAGATAGACTGATCTGGTACTTACACTCTGAAGAAAATATTAAATCTTTGTTTCTGGCAATAAAACCTATAAATATTTATGTTGTATATAGAGTAAGAGCTTTGGGGTTCATAACCTATAGCAGCCTGAGGTCTGAGCAGAGAACTGAAGGCAGCATTTGTTGCCTTCCTGGCAGGACAGCAAGCACAATGCAATGGGCATGAGTTTGGTGTTCAGCTCCAGGGCCCCTATGCAGTGGGAGATGCAAATCCTGCAGAAAGAACTGGATTCATTTCATCCTTCATTTTGAATGGATTTTTGCTCACTGAGTTTTCAGAATACAGTTGCCATGTTTTTCAAGATCCCCATATTTAGTTATACATTCCCATATGGGGTTCTGACCCACAATGTTAAGAAGCTAGAAGCCAAAAGTTAAGACATCAGACTCCAGGCAAATAATATAGTTACAAAATGGAGGCTGGTTGGAGAGAGGATTCAGCCACTGAGAATGCTTGGTGCTTGTGATGGGTTGAATAAAAAATGGTCCCCATAGGCTCATATGCATATTTGAATGATTAGTCAAAGTGTGAAATTCTTTGATAGGATTAGAAGGATTAGGAGGTGTGGCCTTGTTGAAGAAAGTGTGTCATTGGAGGTGGGCTCTGAAGTTCCAAAAGTCCAGGCACAGTCTCTCTTTTTCTGTCTTTCTCTGTCTGCTTGTGGATCAGGATATAGTAGCGCTCAGCTACTGCTCCAGGACCACATCTGCCTGCATGGCACCATGTTCCCCACCATGACGATAATGGACTAAACCTCTGAAACTGTAAACCAGCCCCAATTAAATGCTTTAATTTATAAGAGTTATAAATTAAATATGAGATACCATGTCTTGGACTTGGTGTACTTGACATTCACTTACATAGGCATATAGATATACATAAAAATAAAAATAAGCTAAATAAGAGAAATGGAGAGGCTAGAAAGAAGGATCTATAGTTAAAAGCATTTCCAGAGTTTGTGAATTCAGTTCTCAGGACCCATGTTAGGCACTTCAAAACCAACTATAACTCTAATTCCAGGGATCCAATGACATCCTCTTCTGGTCTCCATGAGCACACATACACATATGTTGTCAACACATACACACACACACAAAAATTAAATCTTAAACATAAATTGGGAAAGGATGAAAAGATATTTCTCCAAGAAGATAGGACTTAGTCAGCAGCATCACTGTTGATAAAACGCAAATTAAAATGGTAAAGTGTCCACCAATACCCACCAAGACTGCTTAAAAACAACTTATTGTTGTTTTTGAAACAAAGTATTACTACATATCCCTGGCCAGCCTAGAATTCTCCACACAGAGCTAGGTGACCTCAAACTCAAGAGATACTTGTTTACTTCTGCCTTCCCAGTGCTGGTGTTAAAGGTGTATACCACTACATCTGGCAAAAAAAATATATTTTTAAAATTAGAAAAGTGTTGGCAAGGACATAGGGAAATAGGTACACTTGTACCCTGTTGGTGAAACTGTACCAATGCAATCTCTGCTGGAAAGTATGACATGACAAAAAAAATTAAGTATATAATTATCAAATGACCCAGCAATTCCACTATCACCTTTATACATAAGAAAGTGAAAACATCTACTCAGACAAAACCTTACACAAATATTTATAACAGTATTGTTGGTATAGCCAAAAGATAGAAACAAGCCAAGTGGCTGTGGTATATTCACACAATGGAATACTATTCACCCATGAGTAGGAATGAAGTACTGAAGCATGCTACAACCTGGATGAACCTCATAGCATAGTCTGTATGATAACCCTACACAAAGGACAAATACTCACTTCTTCACCTGTCCTGTCCAGAATGAGAAAGCCCACAGCCTAGAGATAGGCAGGAGGCCATCAGGAGTGAGGGGAGAGGAAGGAAACAGTGACTTCACCCTATGGAGGTTTGCCTGGGCGCTGACAGTTCTGAGGGCAGAGGGAAGCTGGGGTCGCCTCAGCTGGAGACCAGACTCAACACCACTGAATTGTGCTGAAAAAGGCAAAGCTGATGTCATGTGAATTTCCCCTCAGCAGGAACAGATAAAAGAATACTTCTTGCTTAGCTTTGTGTGCCAGGTGCTAACAAGCTACACAGGCCATGTGGGTCTGGAGAAGTAGCCCTGGTGGCAGAGTGCTTGCCTAGCATGCACCAGGCCCTGGACAGGACCCCAGGATTGTATACACTGGGCAAGGGGTGCACACATGTGGTCTCAGCACTTGAAAGCCAGAGAGAGGATTACAAATTCAAGGTCATCTTTGGCTTCTTCAAGAAGTTTGAAGCTAGTCTGAACAGCACGAGTCTTTGTCTTAAAGCAAAAGAAATAGAAACAAACAAACAAACAAAAAATGAAATCCAGGTGTGGTGTCACTCATCTGTAACCCCAGAGCCTGGGATCCACACATCTGTAACCCCAGAGCCTGGGATCCACACATCTGTAACCCCAGAGCCTGGGATCCACACATCTGTAACTCCAGAGCCTGGGATCCACACATCTGTAACCCCAGAGCCTGGGATCCACACATCTGTAACCCCAGAGCCTGGGATCCACACATCTGTAACCCCAGAGCCTGGGATCCACACATCTGTAACCCCAGAGACTGGGATCCACACATCTGTAACCCCAGAGACCAGGATGAAGGCCCATGAAATACACGAAACAGTCACCATAAGCTTTTGTTGTGAAATGATCTATTTGTACACCATGAAGATGTGTCTTTGCCAATGTGCCTTCGGATTGGTTTAATAATGAGCCAAATGGCCAAAAACTAGTTAGGTCAAACTTCCAGGAAGTGAGAGGGGAAGAGGAGATGAATGGGGGGGGGTGGAGCCACCAGAGAACATGACAAGATACATGGGTACAAGACAAAAGAGGTTAAAAAGTTACACAGGCGGGCTGGAGAGATGGCTCAGTGGTTAAGAGCACTGACTGTTCTTCCAGAGGACCTGAGTTTGATTCCCAGCACCCACATGACAGCTAACAACTGTCTGTAAATCCAAGATCTGACACCCTTACACAGTTATACATGCAGGCAAAATATCAATTCACATAAAATAAAAATAAATATTAAAAAAGTTACACAGGCAAAGCATAGTTTAATATAAATGAGTTAATTTAAGTTTTAAGAGCTAGTAGGACAAGCCTAAGCTATAGGCGGAGCTTTCATAATTAATAGTAAGTCTTCATGTCTGGTTTTTGGTTTTTGTTTGTTTTATGAATTGGCAGCCCAAAGAAAAATCTGCCTCCAAGCTTCGGGAAAAGGTTGGCCTCCAACTTGTATAAACTTGGGAGGGAGTGCCTCAGAACCTCAACCTTACTCCAGGATCATTTCCTTTCCCACAGAGAATCAGACCTAAGAACAGAAAGCAAAGGTGTCTGCTCTGCACTTAAATCACAGCATTTCACCTGGACAGGAAGTTTAAGGAGAAAACCCTATGCCCCAGAGAGACTATTTCTTTCCTAACATCAGCCACCACATTGTAATGAGTAGGGACAAGAAGGAGCCTTGGCTACATATCTAGTTCTATGATAACTTGGCCTACAAAAGATATTGTCTTAAAAATATCAAAGGACCCCAGCCTATTTGCAAATGCCTGTAATCCTAGCACTTGGGAAGGGTAGGGGTAAGACAGGAAGTTCAAAACCACTCTTGTCTAGAAAACAAATGCAATTCTGAGCTGGCCTGTGCTACATGAAACCTTATTTCAGCCAAAAACCAGGTCTGGATGTATGCCTTTAGGGTAAAGATGCCTGCTGCCAAGGGTGACAAGTGGAATTCATGACCTGGGAATTACACGGGGACTTTCCTTAAGAGGAGTCTGCAAGAAAGTCAACCTTCACAGCTAATAAATCCAAATCCCCAAAGACCTTGAGAAATGCCTGTGGTCATCTCTGTAGACAAGCTGCCTGAATTCCCTGTGGTCACAACTGACTCTGTTCCTCTTTCTTTATAATGAGAGCTTCCCTCCAGAGCTCAGAGCCACAGCTTTGGTTTCAGTAACCACTAGAAGGGTCCCCATGGCCATCTAGTGTCACCAATAGAGAGATCCTCTCATTTGATTTTTAACTTAAGCTAAGTATGTATCATTATTTATGGGTCTCCCCATGTAGCTCTGGCTGACCTGGAACTCGCCATATAGATTGGTCAGGTCTCAATCTTGCAGAAATCTTCCTGCTTCTGCTCCTGAGTATTAGAATTACAGGCTCCCACCACGTTGCATTTGAACAGTCTTTTTAAAATGTAAGTTAGGGGGGCTGGAGGGGATTGCTCAGCGGTTTGCTCTTGCAAGGAATAGTCCTCGGTACTCTTGCTCTTGCAAGGAATAGTCCTCGGTACTCAAATGGTGGCTCACATTCCTCTTCTCTTCCCTTGCTCCCTCTGCTCCTGCTACGCTGATCTGGTCACTTAGAGGCTCAGCTCAGGCCTTTGCCCCTGCTGTTCCTGTGACCACACATCATATGGCATCTTCCCTCATCCACTTCAGATGTGCTCAGCTGTCACTCTCTGCTGCATCCTTCCCTAGCCCTGCCCTCTCCCAGTTCACACTCACACCTGCAGCTCTATCTCTTCCAGGCTCTCTGTCTGTCTCCACTGCATCCATTACCAGTTGACACCTTTCCCTTATTTCTTTATAGTATATTTCCCCACTGGAAAGAAAGTTCCAGAAGGGCAGACAATTCAGTCTATTTCATGCTCAGGTGTAGTTGGCTCTGTGTGGTGACTGTATAAAAGACATGGAGGTACCTGGTAGATCTCCATTCAAAGAGTGAAGGAATGATAGCATGAGTGTGCCGCCCAGCTCTGCAGGGACCGATGGCCTGACTGTCAGTTGCTGCTAGCTGATGCCCTAGCTGCTAGAATCTTAACAATGACAGCATAAAACCCTAGCAGTGCACAGCTCTCGCTGAGCATCCACCGACTACACCTCGCTCCTTTCCTTCCAGTGCAGAGCAGCTCTCAAATTTCAAAACATAGGTCAGGCGGGTACTGTGGACCTCTCCCTTCCAGCTCTGCGACGCGAACCCTGGCGGGGAAAGGGTGCCCTTCTCCACACTCACTCACCCATTCCATGCCAGATGACCAGCGGTGGCGGCGAAGGCGGGTTCAGATGCCCCAGCGCCCAGGCGGCGCAACTCCAGGGCAGAAGAGACACAGCCAGCAGCCACCAGGAACCGGGCGACGCCATCTTAGCCCAGTCACATGACCGCGCGCGCGCGCCCAGGACCGAGGCGATCCCGAGGTTTGTAGGGTCCCAGGTGACCACGCCCCCCCGCGCCACACAGTGTCCAGCAGCGACCAGAAGCTATTGTCCAATGGCTTTCCAACTTTAAATTGGCCTGATGCCACTGCTCTCAAGGACAGCCAGGTGACAGTTCTCCCCAAGGAACTGAAGAGATGTCTATTTTCTAGCAACTTTCTTATTTGGGGGGGTTTTGTTTTATTTTGCGTGTGGGCATGTATATGTGTGTGGCAAGTGTGCCACAGAGCACGCAGAGAGGTCAGAGGGCAGCTTGCAAAAGTGAGTTCTCTGTTTTCACTATGTCCGTCTGGGAATTGAACTCAGGACATCAGGCTTGCCTACAGGAGTTTTTCCCAGAGGAGACTATTTTATTTTAGCGCGTGTGTGCATCCTTGTGAGGAAGCAGCTGAGGTCCATAGAGGCAGCAAACTGTTCAGTACTGTGTTGTCCTTACTGCCCTTGCATGAAAAGGCTCTGTGCTGGGATTGGAGAAGGGAGACTTGATTTCCATTTGCTGGCTAGTTAGATCTCGGTGAGTTTTGTTCTGGATCTTGAAAGAAAGAATTCCAACAGGCAAAGATGTAAAAGAGGAGGAAGTTTTAGCTCCTGTGGGGAGAAAGGAATCTTAGCGATCCAGTCAGGGCTTCCAGATAGGCATGACTGTCAAATGTTGAGTGTAGCAGAAAATGGAGAAACATGGCCACTTCCTATCCAAGCTACATCCTTATTTATAGCCAGGGGCTCTTGTTCTACCTGCCTCTGCCTCTTTCCTCTCAGTCCAGGCCCAGCATTTCTATTTGGCCGCAAACTTTGTCCCCCTAGACAAACACTGAAAATGTGTAAATGAACCTGTCAAGATGCTTCCAAGCACCATACATGTGACTCTGACATTAGCTTTATAAAGAATGAAGTAGTATTACAGAGAGTGGGCGACATGAAAAATCTGGAAGAAAAACCGGTTGCACACCTACATGAAACCCTCTGTTCCACACCGTTGAAACTGGTAGTTACTTGGTAGTTGAAAAGCCAATTAAATACAAGATTATGAAGTGTTCTGCAGTGCACTGTTTGATAGGCCTTGGGCCAGCAAGATGACTCAGCTGGATAAAATACTGGCCACTAAACCTAGTGACCTGATCCATTTACTCCTCTTGGGACTGTGACAACTTCAGGAAAGAAGCAAGTTATGCAAGTTGTCCTGTGATTTCTACACACCCACAGTGACATGTCCCCATACACAAACACACAACACATAATGAAAACAATGAAAAGAAAAATAGGCTCGGGGCTGGGGAGATAGTCAGTGAACAGCTTGCTGCAGAAGTGTGAGAACCACATCGACACTAGGAATGTGCACCTGTGATCCCTGTGCTGAGGAGTAAGGACAAGGGGATCCTGGGGCCAGACAGTCTAACCACATCACCAAGTTCCAGGGTTAGTATGAAACTGTCCCCAAAATAAGGTGAGAAGGATTGAGGAAGAATTCTGATAGGTCTCTCTCATGTAGCCAGGTTGTCCTGGAATCTCTGTGTGGCTGTGGATGACCTTGAACTCTTGATCCTCCTGCCCCTGCCTTGAAAGTGCGAGGATCATAGACCTGGAGCACCATACAAACTTTATATGTTTCTGTGTAATTTTTATTTTTAAAACAAGGATATATAGCAAGACCCTCTCTCTCTCTCTCTCTCTCTCTCTCTCTCTCTCTCTCTCTCTCTCTCTCTCTCTTTGTGTGTGTGTGTGCCTGTGCAGCCCAGGAAGTTCTCAGATGTCATTGCTCAGGAGCCATCTACTTACTTTTGAGACATGGTCTCTTACTGACCTAGACCTTGCCAAGTAGCCTAGGCTAGGTGGCCAGAGATCCCCAGGGACCTGCTTGTCTCTGCCTGCCCAGTTGTAGGATTACAGGGACTCACAACCATGCCTAGAATTTGGATTTGCTGCATGGATTGGAGAGAGGGAAGGTGTTGAAGGAATTTTGCAGAATCATTGTATAAATGGGATCGATATTAGAAAGAACAGCTGTTTTGTGTGTTTTTGATTTTTAAAGAAGTACTTTGACCTTGAAGAATCCTTGTGGAAAATGATAATTGTTTCCCGTGATCTGTAGAATTGTTTTGCTGAAGAGCCCTTGCAGCCATTTTAGGACTTTGGTCACAAGATGCCTCAGGCACCTGGGGCTCTTGTATTATTGTGTATCGCACAGATACATGATAAAGGACTGGAGTCTTGGAGGCACAGGATGCTCTGCTTCAGTAAAACAAGTAAATTAAGATTAGAGACCTTGGTATTAGGAAATACTTTGTGTAACTTTCAATAAATATGCCTTTGTATGGCTGTTGGGTTCAGTCCATCAGAAGAGGCTGGACCTTCTTGCTGCCACATAAGCTTTAAAATTTCATCTTGGAGTGCCTTCTTTTTTCAACTGACCTGTGCTACATGGTGTACCCCAACAGGAGAGGGGGGGGGGAGAAAGAGATGGAGGGATGGAGAGAGGGGAAGAAGGTTGTGTGTGTGTGTGTGTGTGTGTGTGTGTGTATGTGTGTTAGATTGAGGTCAATGCTCATGAGGTCAGTTGTTTCTGTTTCTCAGATTTTCCATGTATCATTTGTATTCTTCATTTTTTTTTAAAACTTTATTTATTTATCTATTTGCCTTGGTGTTTGCCTGGAACTGGAACTACAGACAGTTGTTAGCTGCCATGTGGGTGCTGGGAATCGAACCCGGGTCCTCTGGAAGAGCAGACGGTGCTCTTAACCGCTGAGCCATCTCTCCAGCCCTGTATTCTTCATTTTTAAGTTTGGGGAAGACATGCTAAAAATCTTATAACGGTAACAATGGATTTTATAACGGTAACAATGGGTTTTGCTCCCTTTGGCCTAACATCTATTGATCGTCTCATGTTCAGATATTTTAGACAAATGGTTAAAGTTGTCTAGAGGAGAACTGATGGAGTTTTTACTTCTTCTGAGATTGGTTTTAGGAAGAAACATTTAACGAGAGATAAGTACAGTTCTCTCATTTAAGTTCTGATTTTAATAAGGAGCCCTCAAAGCCACAAAGCCTGAATTTCCATGTTAACTTCAAAGAGAATTGAAAGCAATTAAGCTTTCTGCCAGTTCCCCTAATAATTTGCATTGTGCAAGAAAGCATGGGAACTGAAAAGCATCCAAAGAAATTAAAGCGCTTCATAGCTTAAACATTTTAATGATGTCATTTGCAAGTATAGGAACCCAGGCCTTTGTGTATGCTAACAAGCTGTGTGTCAGCTGAGCCACACTCCCCATCCTAGGTCATATGATTTATTTCTGATGCTTGAGATTGAACCCATGGTCTTTTCCATGCTAGGAAAGAACTGTGCCACTTAGGTGATCCTCCAAGTCCTGGCTCAGTTTCAGAGCTAGAATCCCATTAAGTCATTTTAGAGAGAATCGCTCCCTTCCCTTGATATTATCTCACCATGTTTCACAGTCCCTACCCTCAGTGTCTAAGCGCTTGGCTTAATCTTGGCAAGAATCCTATTGTTGTACCTGTGTCAGGGGACCCCCAAAGACCACCGGAAAGCTGGATTCGATGCAAACACATGAGGGCCTGTTTATTGTTATGGACAGGCTCAAACAAACTGGGGTTGAAACCCTTTGTTCCTGTCCAGCAGAGGGTTTTCAGCCCAAGCCCAGAGGTGAAGGGGTTTTTAAAGAAAAGCATACATAAGTGGGATGCTCCACTCTAGGCATTCCAGGATTGGGCAAAGGGGTATGGGGTGCAGCAGCCATTGGCTACTCTTTTGGTGCGAACCCAAGCCCTGAATCTACTGGCTGAATTTTCAGATCAAAACTAACTTTTGAATCTATTGGCTGTCAGGTGCACTCCCAGACCTAGGCTCTGCCCTCAAGCACCAAATGCTCCTTTCCTGAAACAAAGCTTTATAAGGATTAAATTCATGCTTTCATATTTCCCTCTCTGACTGGTCCCTGAGAGTTTCAATCATAGGACTCTTCTGTTTCCAGTTCCATTCAGGTCTGACTCCAAGGGGCCCGTGGACTTCTCGAGGCCCCAGTATCAGCAGGCAAAATCATCAGTAGGAGCCACGATATCATTTTGAAGGGGTTGTCTGGATCTTCCCACCTTCACTTTGGAAATCTTCCTTGAGTGGGAAGTGGTGTGGGAATGATGGATCCAGGTGGCTATGCTACCAACCTTGATGGCTGTGTGCATGGTCAGCAGAAGGGGTTCCAATGGCCCTAGGCGATGTCTCTTAATGTGAACCCAGTCCCATAGTTGAAACCTGTCAGGGTAACACCAGATTCATAGAGGGCCCTGAGCTCAGGCCACATTTCCTTGTGGGCCCACTGGCCTCTTTGTGTAGCATCAAGAAGATCTTGGTCATCTAGTTCTGCCAGTAAATCCACCTGGAGGGTAGGGATGATAGGGCAAGGGATACCAAACATAAATTCAAATGGGGTTAGCTTCATCTGATAAGGGGAGTCCCTAGTCTTGAATAAAGCAAAGGGAGCCACCCAGTCTGCATCAGCAATTTAATTAGGGCCCCTTTTAAAGTATGGTTTATCCTGTCTACTTGCCCTGAACTCTGGGGTCTGTATGCACAATACAATTTCCAATCATTCACCAGAAAGGTGACTAAACTCTGACTTACCTGGGACACAAAAGCCAGTCTATTGTCTGACCCTATCATCGTTGGAAATCCGTACCTGGGCAGGATGTCTTTAAGTAACTTCTTTGCCACCCCCTTTGCTGTTTCATGGTTGGTGGGAAAGACTTCTGTCCATTCTGAAAAAGTGTCTAACAATACTAGCAGATACCTGTCACCATACTTGCCAGGTTTTATCTCAATGAAGCCCACTTCCAGTAGGCTCCAGTCTTCTTCCCCCTGAGTCAAGACCCAGGGTCTTTAGGATTGACAACAGTTTTGGTGAGCTGACAAGCTTTGTAATTGATGACAATGTTTGCAAGAAAATCCTTCATTCTCTGTGTTCCCACATGAGGGATTGATGGATCTTGGTAAGCAGTCTCTTTCCCAGATGCTCAGGCAAGAAGATATTACTGTCTACAGCTCTCCGCCACCCATCTGTGCACTGGGTCATGGGGAGGGTCTTGATCCAGGAAAGACCTTCGTTAGCATACTCAGGACTCTCTGGTTAGGGTCCACTAATACACGTGTAAAGACTACATCAGTCTGAAGTGCCACTTGTTGGTTTTGCATGTGGGAAGAGACACACACACACTACCAGATGCCACACAAGAGTTTATTTTAGAGAGCTATCTAGCGAGTACATGGAGAAGAGTGGGGGAAGAGGAGGGAAGAGAGGGGAGGGACTGTCATGTGGCATTTCTTTTAAGAGAAAAGGTGGGCACGATCCACGTAGCCATGCCTAGGGGCATGCCCTCCGTATCTGCACCATGTTGGCTTTACCACATGGCCGCTACATACCCGGAATTCTTATTTCACCCTGCGCCATGTTGGGTTCATCTGCCAGACTGTTGTCCTTGAGGACAGGTTCATCCCCTCAATGGTGCCCTGGGCAATGAACAGTGGTCATTTTCTTGGGTAACCATAGAGCTTTAAGGAGGGCCAGAATATCATCTTTATTTTTGATATGTTTTCTTTCTGCTGTTGGCAGTTCTCTTTCTTTGTATATTGCCCCATGCACACGTGCCATAGTGGAAGCATACTGGCTATCAGTGTAGGTACTAACCTGCCCTTGCCTTAGTTCTAATGCCTTAGTTGGGTCTGTCAGCTCCACCCATTGGGCAGACATCCTGGGTGGCATCAACTCTGCAGTAGCAACTGCCACTCATGTATACCTTTGGTCATCCTGCATAAAACTGCTGCCATCAATATACCAGGCAACCTCTGCATTGGGCAACATGATGTCCCACAAGTCCGGCCTAATGCTGCTGTGCATCTGGGTCAAGATCCAAGAGCGGTCATGCAGCAGTGCTTCTAGGTTTGGATCGGGCTGATGGGGCAGTAGAGTAGCTGGATTCAGAGCTGAGGGTGCCTGGAAAGTTATTCTGGCAGGGTTAAACAACGTTGTCTGGTACTGAGTCATTCTGGTATTGCTTAGACACCCATCATGGGGCTGTTTGAGAACTCCTTCAAGTGCATGGGGGGTAGTTATGGTGAAAATTTGTCCCAGGATTAACTCGTTAGCAACTTTGACCATTTGGGCCAAAGCTGCTATTGTGTGGAGGTAAGGTGGCCATCTAAACTCCTTCACCCACCTGGAGGTAGTGGGTATGGGAATCTCAAGTTATGTTTTCTTCCTTACGTCAGGAAGCTACCACTGCCCTTCCTTCAGGATGTACCCCAGATATGTTACCTGCAGCTTGCAGATTTGGGCCTTCTTGGCTGAGGTGCAGTGCCCTAGGTCCCCCAGGGTCCACAATAGCTGTTCAGTCTCAGCCTGGGCGGTTTCTCATGTCTGCAGCTACAATCAGCAAGACATATTGATACTGTAACAGACTGATTTCTGAGTTCTGTGTCCTGTACTTACCCAGGTCCTCATGCAGAGCTTCAGGAAAGATAGTGGGGGAGTTTTTCAGTCCAAAGGCATCTCTCAGTTTTTCGTCTTCCTCTCCAGTCACCAGACATCTAAGATGCCCCAGGCGCTCCTCCCATTTCATAGCAGTGCCAGCAGCATGCTAGAGATGTGCTGATCCCCATGCTGTTCCCTTTTGATTCCTTTTTTCCTCTGCACTGACTCTTTCATTGTGTACTTCCCCAGCCACCTTTACTAAATCTCCAACATCCTCAATGAAAGCCAAAGTCATTTCAGCGGCATTTTCTTGGGCCTCAGGATGGCAGGGCATACACCTCCTAGAGGCCTCCTGTATGCATTCCAGGAATTCTGTGCCCTCACCTGTTCTCTGCCCTATGCTACAGACCCTACTCGAATTCGCAGGCCGTCTTGTGGCTGTGTTGAGGCCCACCAACAGATACTGGTGACAGACTAGGGAACTCACCTTACATTAAGCCATATTACAATCCCACACTGGGCGAATTAGGGGAAAAGCCGCATCTATGATAGCCTGGTGGGCTGTGGATTCTCCTGTGATGCTTTTGAACCTTGGTCTGCATCCAATCTGTCTCCTCTGCCATGAAGGAGACCTGTAAAAGCTATGCTCAGTCATCCCATGTAGGGACGGCTGCATCGGATGGAGGGCATGAGGAGGTGTGTATGTGTGGGGGCAACTTCATCCTCTATGCTGCCTTCCTGAAGGATCTCTGGCTTAGGACCCAACAGGGTTTTGGAGGGTGAGCTTCTCTTTGTACCTGCTAGGACCTTGTCGTGTCGGGGCAAGAATGGTTTAATCCAGGAAGGGGAGTCCTTCACTAAGTTTCTCCAGACCACTATGTAGGGCACTTGGTTGGGGTATCCCAGTTGTGGTCTGAAGACCATTTCCTCTACTCTCCCTATGAGAGCCAAATCGAAGGTTTCTTCTGGAGGCCAGTCCATGCCGAGCACTGGCCATCCTGACCTGCAGAAGGTGGCAAATTTAGACTTTTTTTTTTAAACTTTATTTATTTATTATTTATTTATTTATTTGCCTTGGTGTTTGCCTGGAACTGGAACTACAGACAGTTGTTAGCTGCCATGTGGGTGCTGGGAATCGAACCCGGGTCCTCTGGAAGAGCAGAGGGTGCTCTTAACCGCTGAGCCATCTCTCTAGCCCCCAAATTTAGACTTTTTAATCTTAATTGAAAGATGATGAGCATATACATTAACATCCTGGTAATGTGTTAAGAGTAAATCCAGAGGGGAAGAAATCGCCTGCCTCCTGGCACTCTTTACAATCAAGAAAACAAATACAGAGAAACACAGACACCACAGAAGACAGAGGGAGCTCACATCTCAGCAATGGGTTAAGAGTAAATCCAGAAGAGAAATCATCTGTCCCATGGTGTTCCTTACAAATATGGCGTGCTCTGTCCCTATACAGATCTGAGGCTTGCTGTTCTCACAGATACGGGGTACTTGCTGCATCTCTGCCACTACAGATTTTTGAGGTCCCTGACTGCAACAGATACAGGAATGTTTGCTGCATCCCTGCTTGACCTCAACAGATACAAACAGGGATGCTTGCTGTGTTCCCACCACTAACTCCAACAGATATGAATGGGAATGCTCACTGTGTTCCTGCCCTTTGTGACTCCAGTTTTCCAGTGCATCTGCTCTTAACCAGGTCTGTTCACGACCACCGATTTGAGCGCACCTGAGAAACGATGCACCCTAGAAACAATACTCATCAAGGACAAACAGACACGATACCACACATGGACAAAGTGGGGCAGATGCCAGACACCATCCGAGACACTTGCACCACTCAGCGACTCAGCAATAGCAACACTCACTAGTCAGACAGACGCCACCCAGTGACATATCCTCCGATCCAGAGTCCGTGGGGGCTGTGGGAGTTTCCAGGAAATGCACCCTATGTTGTACTCATGTCGAGGGACCCCCAAAGCCCATCAGGGAGCTGGATTTGATGCAAATACATGAGGGTCTGTTTATTGTTATAGACAGGTTCAAACAAACCCACGTCGGAATCCTTTGCACTGAAACTTTCTCAAAAGTCTATATGGTTAGAGGAGCTTATAGGTCCCTACTGCTGTTTTAAAAGACAGAAGTGTTGTCAAACAAAGTGTTTATGTTTATGCTCATAAGTTAGTGTTACTTTCCACTGTGGCCAGCAATCAATGCAGAAACTTATGACTGGTTGAGGTGCTAAAATTAAGTGACTGTTGAGTGCTCAGCCCTAAGTGAAGCATCTCTATTAGCCCTCATACTGCTCTGTGAATAACTCCGAAGATGGATGGAAAAAGTAAGATCTGGGGGATGGGCAGAGCTCTGCAGCATTCTGTCTTTTGAATATGTAGGGCCCTTGTACTCATGGAATCAAGCATCTACAGTCACCTGTACAAGATTAAGTCAGCCAATAATTCCAGCCTGTTTTCGGACAGGCTCTCGAGGCTCTACCACTAGCTGAGGAGCTGTTTGCAACTGCAGGGCTGAGAGGGAGCCTCTTTTCCTCTTTTCTCCCAGATGTGGCTGTTGCTAGGTTACCGATGCTCACCCAGGCAACACTAGTTGGACTTGATGGATTATAAAAAAGGAAGAAAAAGGAATAGGAGGTGGAGAGAGGAAGGAGGGAGAGGAGGGGGAAGGAGCCATTCAGCTCCTCATGATGGAAGGTGTGGCGACACTCGGTGAGCCCAGAGCACTCCTGACAGTAGCAGCTGGAGTGTGCCCTGCAGTTCTGCTTGTTACATTTTGGTAGCTCAAGGGAGGGATAACTCAAGTTGGAAAGAGAAAGGAGGAGAAAGAGGAGAAGGAAAATGAAGAGATGGTGGTGGTCATAAAAGTGTGAGGTACATGTGTTTAAGGAATCCAGAAGAATAGGAGGGAGGAGCTGGGAGTGCATATAATTAACACACACAGGCATGCACGCAAACACATAGGTGTGCACACACACATACTCATATGCATATGTGCACATGAAATTAACAAGAAAATAAATAGAAAAAGAAAGAATAAAATAATCAGTTAAGTCACTTTAACAAGGATGTGACTTACACAGGGGGAGGGCTATTAGCTTTAGGAATGTAATTTAACAGTTTTTAGCAAGGTAGAGGGAATAAGGCAGAAGGGCAAGGCCTGCCAGAGTCACATGGGTAAGTGGGCTAGTCCCTCTAGGCTTTAGGCAAAACAATATTTATTCGCGTTTATGTATGAGTGCTCTGCATGTCTATCTGTATACCAGAATAGGACATCATATCCTATTACAGATGGTTGTGAGCCACCATGTGGTTGCTGGGAATTGAACTCAGGACCTCTGGAAGAGCAGCCAGTGTCCTTAATCACTGAGCCATCTCTCCATCCCTCCTTTTTATTCTTAATTTTTTTTTTTGAGACAGAATCTACGTAGTCTTGGCTGTTGTGAAACTTTCTATGTCACTATTTCTCAACCTGAGGGATATATCAGGATATCCTGCATATCAGATCGTTACAATATGATCATATCAGTAGCAAAATTACAATTGTGAAATAACAGCAAAACAATTTAATGGTTGGAGGTCACCACAACATGAACTGTATTGAAAGGTCACAGAATTAGGAAGGTTGAGAACCACTGTTCTATACAGACCAGACTGGCCTAGAACTTATAGAGATCCACCTTCCTCTGCCTCTTGAGTGCTGACATTAAAGGTGTGCACTACACTGCCCAGCTCATTAACTCTTACTCACTTGGTTCTCTGAGGATCTAACACCAAGTTGTTGTTCTCTAGTTTTCCCTTAATAAGCAATGAGGGCAAGGACACACATTTCGAATACCCAAATCATTTCGAGAACAGTCTAGATTCTAGTCTGAGGAAACCATAGGATGACACCTGGGAGCCTGAAGTCTTCTTCCTAACACTGCTAAGGGGTTGGGTGGGGTGGGGGTCGAGGAGCCAGGCTGCTGTACCATGACCTCTGATAAGGGAAGAAGGTTGAACTTATATAATCATATGGCAATTGAAAGCTTTAAAAGCAAATAGATCATGTCACATTGCTGCTATGTTTAGACTTCAACCATGTCCAATCTGTTGGAATATAAAGAATAAAAGTTGAAGCCTGAGCAATGACTCTGTGGCAAATATCTTATCACACAGCATGAGGACCTGAGTTGAAGCCAGACACGGTGGCTCATGCCTGAGTTAACAGCTCTATGGATATAGAGACAGTAGGCTCCTAGGGCTCTGGCCAGCTGTTCTACTTGGATTTGAAAGCTTCACGTTCACTGAGAGGCTGTCTTAAAAAATTAGGTGAGGCTGGAGATATGGCTCAGTGGTAATAGCAATTGCCACACAAGCACGAAGAACTTAGTGTGATTCTCTGGACACATGTCAAAGAGAAAGCAAGCAACCAGCTCCACAGAGCTAGTCCCTGACTTCCACATGTTGGTATGTTGACTCCTGTCCTCCATGGGCACACAAACACATCGGTACTATTGATTGTGGGGTATTCATCAGAGAAGACTGTTCAGACGTGAGTTTATAATAATAGAAAGTCTCTATTAGCCATCTTTCAACTACACTGGGTGCTGGAGAATCCCTGTGTAGCCTCAAGCACAAAGACCATGTCCTGGGTTGGAGTGCTCATTAATAAGAATGGGTAGGCAGCAGAACTACAGAAACCAAAAAACAAGGTTAGTATATTTGAAGACTTCCCCATAATCACAGACTCGGGTGAATTAGGCCTTTGTTTTAGTTTTGACAGGTGTTGCTGTCTACCTGCTGAGTTTTACACCTGGATGGTGCTTTCCCCATGGAGTCTGTTGTGCTAAGGTCTCTGGGTCTGCTAAGGTCTGGGCCCTGTTACAGTACTCACCTACAAACATGAAAAGAACAGAGTGTGTCTTGTGATCTGTTAGAGAACACTATGTAGACTCAGAATTAACTCTCCAGCTCAGTCTGTGGTTCTTCCTTCCTGCTTCTCACTCTGTCTACTGTGTGTTCCTTCTGAGTACATGTTACTATTTTGTATTATGTTATCAAAATTACAGAGACAATTAACATAGAGAAAAGTATGTCACAAATGGCAGGCTTTTAAGCTCAATACTCAGAAGACAGAGACAGTTCAACGTCAGTTTGGTAAATGGTATCTGCCCATTTCTTCTAGGTTTTCCATTTTTATGGAGTATAGATTTTCAAAGTATGATCTGATAATTCTCTGGATTCCATAGGGGTCTGTTGTTATGTCCCCCTTTTCATTTCTGATTTTCTTGGTTTGGATACTCTTTCTCTGATTTTTGGTTAGTTTGGATAAGGGTTTATCTATCTTGTTGACTTTCTGAAAGAACCAACTCTTTGATTCATCGATTTTCTGTATTGTTCTTTTTGTTTCAATTGTGTTGATTTCAGCTCGAAGTTTGATTATTTCCTGCTGTCTATTCCTTCTAGGTGAGTTTGCTTCTAATTGTTCTAAGGCCCTCAGCTGTGCTGATAGTTCTCTTGCATGGGATTTCTCTAGTCTTTTCATGTAGACATCTAATGCTCTGAAATTTCCCCTTAAGACTGCTTTCATTGTATCCCATGAGTTTGGGTATGTTGTTGATTCATCTTTGTTCAATTCTAGGAAGTCTTTGATTTCTTTCTTAATTTCTTCCTTGACCTAGAGGTGGTTCAGTTGAGTGATGGTTAGTTTCCATGAATTGGTAGGCTTCCTATAATTTTTGATGTTGTTGAACTCTAACTTTAGACCATGGTGATCTGAAATGATACAAAGGATTATTTCCATTTTTGTATCTATTGATATTTACTTTATGACCTAGTATTTGATCAATTTTAGAGAAAGTTTCATGTAGTGTTGAGAAATATGTATATTACTTTGCATTTGGGTGGAAGCTTCTGTAAATATCTGTTAAATCCATTTGCATCATAACCTCTGTTAGACCCCTTATTTCTCTGTTGAGTCTCTGTCTGGTTGACCTCTCCAAGGGTGAAAGTGGGGCATCGAAGTCTCCCACTATTAGTGTGTCAGGTTTGATATGGGTTTTAAGCTTTAGAAGTTTTTTTTTTTTTAACATATGTAAGTGCCCTTGTGTTAGGGGCATAGATATTCAGGATTGAGATTTCGTCTTGGTGAATTTTTCCTTCCTGGTTTCTTTTTATTGATTTTAGTTTAAAGTCTATTTTGTTAGATATTAGAATGTCTACAACAGCTTGTTTCTTAGGGCTATTTGATTGGAAAGTCTTTTCCTAAACTCTGAGCCTGTGTCTGTCTTTAAAGTTGAGGTGTGTTTCTTATATGCAGCAAAAGGATGGTTTCTGTTTTTGTATTTATTGTGTTAGGGTGTGTCTTTTCACAGGTGAATTGAGTCCATTGATATTAAGGGATATTAATGACCAATGATCAATATTTCCCATCATTTTTCTTTCCCCAGTTCACTCTTGGTTAGTTCTTTGTTGACTTAGTGAGTTGTCGGTCTGAGGGCTCTTAATCAGCTATGTGTTCAGAGGGTCGGCTGTTCTTGTGAGGATGCAGTGTTATGATGCCAGTGGTCACCTCTTGACCTCTCACCTCTCAGCTGTGTGTCCAGGGACTTGGCTGTTCCCCCGCTACTATTACATCAACCATGTTCTGTGTGGGTTGTGCTCCGTGTTCAGGTGTCCGAAGAAATTCTGTATTTTTTAAAATACATTTGGGGTAAGGTGTGGGTTAGTTCCCACTCATGAAAGGCACTGGAGATGAGATTTTTTTAAAAAAAGAGAAAGAGAGAAAGAGAGGCCACATATCATTGCTCTTTGGACTGCATTTAGAGGACAAAAAGGTCTCAGGGGCCTACATGGCTATTGCAAGCAATAGTAATTTTCAATCCTTTGTATTGCTGCCTGGGGCCCAGCCTCCATAGCTCAGGGCTCAAAGGGAAACGCACAGGGCCAGTGAGTTCTAGACTTTTTTTTTTAAATCTGAGGTGTCAGGGAAAAAGACACTGGCACACTCTCTCCATGGTTTTCTTCAGATCTTTTCTTTATTCTTCTTTTGCATTCTCTATTCTTTATTTTCCTGGTGATTTCTTTCTTTCATTCTTGATGTTTCTCTTCTCGTTCCTCCTAACTCTCTCGTTCTTGATGTTTTCTGCTGTGGGAATTTGATGTTGTACACTGTAAATATTTGTCACCTGTATTGGTTTAATAAAATGCTGACTAGCTAGAAGGCAGGTAGAAAATACGGGCAGGGCTACCAGACTAAGAGAACTCTGGGAAGAGGACGAGAGAAGCCCTCCAGACACAGAGGAAGTAAGGTGAGAATGCTGCTCTGTGAAAAGGTATCAAGCCACATGGATAAACATGGATAAGAATCATGGGTTAGTTTAAGAGTAAAAGTTGGCAAGTAATAAGCCTGAGCCATAGGCCAAACAGTTTATAACTAATATAAGACTTTGTGTGATTATTTGGGACTAAATGGTTGTGGGACAGAGAAACTTCTGACTGCAGTTTGACTCCTAACCCTCATTCCTGATGGTTTTTACTAGCCCATTTTAACTCTATCTTCATTCTTTTTCTACAGCTTATCATACCTCAGCAAAATCTTCTTCTCAGTCAGGTATTTTACTGGCAGGCTGCAATTTTGCAGTTACAAAGAATGGGCCGATTACTTTATTACTTATTTTGAAAGGTAATCTTACAAGGAATCACAGACCTAAACTTTTGTATATGAAAAAGAATCAGTCAGCTCTACTTTAAATCGGGTACATTCCCATTCATCAATTCTTTCTTTCTTTTTTTTTTTTTAATCAGGAAATTGAGGGCAGAAATGGGCACAAAGAATTAATCATCACCTTTGGTCATCAACTAATCCTAGCAAGAAAAGAATGCCAGCTAGTAAATAACTGGGCTGCTTTGTTCTTGTTCCCTGACCTTAAAGAGAAAAACCACATAATTATCTCCTTAGATGCTGAAAAAGCCTAGGATAAAATCCAATACTCCTTCATGATAAAAGTCCTGGAGAGATCCGGAATACAGGGGAAATACCTAAATATAATAATGGTGATATACAGCAAGCTGACAGCCAACACCAAACTAAATGACGAGAAACTCAAAGCGATCCCACTAAAATCAGGAACAACACAAGGCTATCCTCTCTCCCCTTGTCTATTCATTACTGTTCTTGAAATTTTAGTTAAAGCAACAGGAGAACAAAAGGAGATTAAGGGGATACAAATGGGAAAGGAAGAAGTTAAACCATCTCTGTTTGCAGATGATATAATCATACATATAAATCACCCGCAAAATTCTACCAGGGAACTTCTACAGCTGATAAACACCTTCAGCAATGTAGCAGGGTACAAGATTAACTAAAAAATATCAATATCACTCCTATACACTAAGGATAAAAGGGCTGAAAGAGAAATAAGGGAAACATCACCTTTTATAATAGCTGCAAATAGCATTAAATATCTTGGGATAACTGTAGCAGACCTGTTTGACAAAAACTTTAAGTCACTGAAGAAGGAAATTGAAGAGGATATAAGAAAATGGAAAGATCTCCCATGCTCCTGGATAAGTAGGATCAACATAGTAAAAAATGACAATCTTACCAAAACAATTTACAGATTCAATTATATGCCTTTCTAAAACTTAAGATTATCTTCTTGGGTCTTTTTTACCACAAGGGTATTTGACAAAACATCTCAGTATAACTTTAAGTTATTTTCAAAGCTTTGTTTCAGCAGTGATGCACACTGAAATCTGTGAACACATCTCCCAACATTAAGGTTAAGATAATTTAAGGCTAACTGGAAATCAATAGTTTTTCTTAATCACTAACCCAAGCCTATAAGGCTCCTCAATAGAAACTCATGTGTTGTAGCAGTGCGTCACTTCCTTGTTTATATTTTTTTAATCAGAAAAACTGTTTAAGGACTGGAGAGATGGCTCAGCGGTTAAGAACACTGACTGTTCTTTCAGAGGACCTGAGTTCAATTCCCAGCATCCACATGACAGCTAACAACTGTCTCTAATTCCAAGATCTGACACCCTTACACAATTATACATATAGGGAAAACACCAATTCACATAAAATAAGTAAATAATTTTTTAAAAGAAAAACTGTTTAAACTAACATTATTAATATCATCATTTAGATAGTAAAGCATAGGAAGAAATTATCTTCATTATAACTCATGAGTAAAAATGTCCAGTAGAACAGAATATTTTCATGAGATAAACACACTATATTACAGGCAGTGGGGATCTCTCTACACCTATTCCTGCTATGCCAGATACCAGAGAAAGATAGACACAGCAAACGTGTAAAGGCACAGCAGAAACAAAGGACATTCTGGGGTCTGTTTGAGATTGACCGAGCTGAGAGTTTCCTCCTGGTAGGCTGATACCTTGAACTTCAATTTCTCCTGCTCCTCTGACACCACCACAAGTACCTTGGAAAGCTGGCATCAAATCTGAGAGTAGTGGCTGACTTTTTCTGACTTTCAATACTCTGGCTCTTGTGATTTTCTAAAACATTAATTTCTCTGAAAAATATTTTTCTGTTTGAGCTTTCAAGGGGTGTTATTTATTTTTCCATGACTGACACAATGACAAAGATAATGAAAGTTAAGAAGATAAACCTATTTTAAAACAAAATTGGTTAAATAAGATTCCAAATCCCGAAGGCAAGAAGTGTGGCTCAGAGAAAGCTGATGCACCCTGGGAAGGGCAGAAGGCCCAAGGCGCCTGAGAGCAGAAGTATTAGGGAATGAGTCTTGACCAGAGTTTCTCAACCTGAGGGTCAGAACCCCTTTCACAGGGTCGAGTAAGGCCATTGGAAAACACATATATTTACATTACAATTCATGCCAGTAGCAACATAAAAGTGAAGTAGCAACAAAAATAATTTTATGGTTGGGTCAGCACAACCTGATGACCTGTAATGGGAAGGTTGAGAACCACTAGTCTAGACTGAAGACTCTTGTGCTTTGGTTGCTACATTGTTTACCTAGCAAGGGTCACAGGGAACTGGACTGAGCCCAACATCTCTTTACTGTGAGCGGTCCCTTTTTCTGTACTTCAGTCAAGATGTCTTTGGCTGTAATAATGCAAAGTCCATCTCAAGCTGGCTCAATAAATAAAGAGAATTTATTAGCAGGGTGTGGTAGTAAAAACCTAGATTCAGAAAATTGAGATGGGGCATCACAAGTTCTAGGACATCTCGGACTCCATAGTGATAGCCCATCTCAAACAAAAATAAAATAAAATAAAATAAAATAAAATGGGACCAGCTCATTGGGTGGCTCATTGGGTCTAAAAGGTACTTGTTGCAAAGCATAATGATCTAAATTTAGCATGGTGGAAGTGGAGAACCAACTCATATGTTGTCTAACCCCACATGCATGTGAGTGCTGTGGCATGGGTGCACCCCTCCCCAGTATGTGCACAGATAAATAAAAGTAAGAAAAACTAAATCAAACAATAAACAAGCAAACAGAATTTATCATTTCACAGGACTGAAAAATGGCAGGCAGAACTCTGTTGAAGCTTGAAATTTGACCTTTTGAGAATGCCTGATCCAGCAGTTCAACATGGATCTAATTCATTTTCATCTGTTAACTGTCCTTTGTTAGAATGACTTCTTTTGTGCTCTTGTGACTAATACACATAGCTTCAAGGCTAAGACCATCTTTCCCACCTTATAGGGTAAAAGTCTTTAGCTTAGCATTCACATGAAAAAAAAATAAAAAAAGAAAGTGAGTAGATTGGATTAGAGGACAGGAAAGCCCAAACCTATCAGCATGGCCAAAAATACCCTGACATCCTCTACCATGGAGTGTGCATCCCTGGACACAAAGAAACATAACAAAGAAATTTCCCCCCTTTTTTAAATATTCATTTTTATTTTATGTGAATTGGTGCTTTGCCTGCATGTATAACTGTGTAAGGGTGTCAGATCATGGAATTACAGACCGTTGTTAGATGCCATGTGGATGCTGGGAATCGAACTCAGGTCCTCTGGAAGAACAGTCAGTGGTCTTAACCGCTGAGCTATGTCTCCAGTCCCACCTCCCATTTTTTTTCTATTTTGAAGTAACTGGTTAACTCAACTTTATTCCTAATTCCCCAGGATTTCACACTTTTCCATTCTGATGGTTGCTCAAAGGAACCTCTTATAGTGAGATGGTTGTTTAGGTCTATGTTGTATATGCCACAGGGAATCAGTACATGGTAGTTACCATAGTGATAGACAGCTCACCTCTCTCAACTGCAGGCCCTGGTTATTTCCTAGGCAAAGAAACTCATTCTCCAAAAAAGTACTAATAAGGAAAGACAGATGCTTCTGCCTTCAGGCCAACCAAGAAGAGGCAAAGCGTAGTTCTTTATATTTCTTGTGGTGGGCTAGAAGTGGTGGAGCTAATCTCAGTGGTAGAGCATTTATTCAGCATTTTTTGGATGCTGGCTTTGGACCCCAGCACTGGGAGAAAAAGATTCTCATGGTTATTGAAATAAATGTCCTATGACCTTGAATTTCACTTTCTCTTTCATCCCAGAACTTACTTTTAATTTATTCTCTCTTGCTTCTTTATTGACAGGATGTCCTTAGCATTAAAAAAAGATTTATTATTTTTTTAGATTTATAATTTTAACATTTATTAAAGGTGAGAGCATATCTGCCTGCTCATGAGGTAGATATATTATTTTTACATAAGCATTAGATCTCAGCTGGATATATTGCAATATGCAGAGCAACTTCTGACTTAACTGATATTTAGATTTTTATAATTGTCAATACTTAGAATCCCCTTTCACATAAATGTAGAAAATATAAAGATGTTTAGGGATGTTTCAAAAATTGTATGTTCTGTCTTTTTAAAACTTTATTTGTTTATTTAAAAGTTTTTTTTTTAACATTCCCACCACTGTTCCCCCTTCCTTCCCTCTTCCCAGTCAACCTCCAGCTTCGTCCCACCCCATCCTCCCATCCATTCCTCAGAGAGGGTAAGGACTCCCAGGGTAAGTCAATGTAGTCTGGCATATCAAGCTGAAGTTGGACCAAGCTCTTCCCCCCTAGTATTGAGGTTGAGCAAAGTATTACTCTGTAAGGAATGGGCTCCAAGAAGACCATCTTACACCTGTCAGAATGGCTAAGATCAAAAACACAGATGACAGCCTTATGCTGGAGGGGATGTGGAGCAAGGGGAACACTCCTCCATTGCTGGTAAGAATGTAAACTTGCACAGCCACTTTGGAAATCAGTATGGTGGTTTCTCAGAAAACTGGGAATCAATTTACCTAATGATCCAGCAATCCTACTCTTGGGCGTATATCCGAAGGATGAATATTCTTAGCACAAGGACATTTACTCAACTATGTTCATAGCAGCATTATCCAGAACCTGGAAACAACCTAGATACTCCTCAGCTGAAGAATGGATTTTAAAAATGTGGTACAACTACACAATGGAGTATTCAGCAAATAAGAAAAAAAAAATCACATCCTGAAGTTTGCAGGCAAGTGGAAGGAACTAGAAAATATCATCCCGAGTGAGGTGACACAGAAAGATAAACATGGTATGTACACACTTACAAGTGAATTTTAGATATAAAGCAAAGGATAACCAGGAAGGGGAAATAGATAAGATCTCCTGAGTAAATTGGGACCTTAGCAGGAGATGAGAAAGAATATGAGGTAATGGGATGGTTGAGTTGGGGAAGGGGCAGAGAGGGAGAGCAACAAAATAGATATCTTGAGAGAGGGAGCCTTTGTGGGCTACAGAGAAGCCTGGTGCTAGAGAAATACCCAAGAGCCCACAAAGATGACCCCAGCTAAAAGATTTAGAGCTAAAAGATTTATTTTTATTTATAATGTATACAGTATTCTGCCTGCATGTACACCTACAAGCCAGAAAAGGGCACCAGATCTCATTATAGATGATTGTGAGCCACCATGGTTGCTGGGAATTAAACTCTTAAACTCGGGTCCTCTGGAAGAGTAATCATTGCTTTTAACCTCTGAGCCATCTCTCCAGCTCTGTTCTTAGCATTTGTTTCCTTGAGCACTACAAACATGCTAGGCTTTCTCTGATCTTAAGCATTTATTTCTGCAGAAGGACATGATAGCACACATGTTTAAAACTGTAACTCAGGAGGCAAAGTCTGGCAGATCCCTGCGTGTGCCAGACCAGTCAGTAAAGCTCCAGCTTAAAAAAAAAAATCTGTGATGAGGATTTCTTGAGTCTAAGAGTCAGGGGCCAGACTAGACAGCATATCAGATGCTGCCTATGAAAAAAGTTAGAGGCTTGTATTCGTTACTTCCCTGTTGTTGTGACGAAATAGCATGACCAAGGCAGTTTAAGAGGGGAGAGTTTGTTTGAGTTTATGGTTCCAGAGGGAGGGTCCATATGGTGAGAAAAGCATCACGGCAGCAGCTAGAACAGGAAGTTGAGGAACTGCATCTTCAACATGAGTTTTTGTTTGTTTGTTTTTGAGACAAGGTTTCACTGTGAAGCCCTTACTGGCCATCTGCCTCTGCCTTCCAAGTGCTGGGATTAAAGGTGTCCACCACCACCGAGCCTAATGGTATTGTGTCTTCAACCACAAACCAAAGCAGGGAGCTCAAAGTGAAAGTAGAGCAATGCCTGACACACTTCCTGCAGTCAGGCTGCACTGCCTTAACCTGACCTATGAAAACTGTAACTCAGCAACAAAGGTTTGTACTTTGGGGGCTTCTAAAGGCCTCCTCAGGGCTGTTAGGAGAAACAAGGCTCCCGAGTCCTAACCTGCTTATGTGGTGATTTATTAAAACCTATGGGACCCATAGTGATGTCTCTCCCCTTCCTGGTGGCGCACAGCGAGTTGAGTGTAACCATCCTAACACGGGGTTTCCCATTTGCCATTTATAAACCTCCACTTGCCATGTGCCTAATCCGAGGTCTGGGAGCACCCGCTGTGCAGGAGTGTTCCCTTCAGTGTTTCAAAAGGATCATTGTTTTAAAGGCAAGACTAGTTGGGTTTAAAGGAAAACTTGCACTGATGGACAGTTTTAGGATGTATTAATAGATAAGGTTAAGTTCTAAAATGAAACAGTAGTATTTTGATTAAAAGTTAACGGTTAAAGAAATATTAAAAATTAAAGTATAACTTGAATCCATGCCTGTAATCTTAGCACTTGGGAGGCAGGAACAGGAGAATTATGAGGAATATGAGTTCAGCTTGGCCTATGTAGTGAGTTTCAGGACAGCCAGGTCTACATAGTGAGACTTTGTCTCAAAAGTTAAAAATAAAGGCCCAAATTATTGAATGTCTAAAAGCAAACCTGTTCTAAAAGCACAAGCCTCTCTCCTGAGCTGAGCTTGTGAATCTTCTATTTACCACTGTTTACTCTGTCCATATACTTCCCACACCTTTCCACCCTGATCTAGCAGGTAAACTCAGAAAATGGTCAAAGGCCTCAAACGGACATTTCCCTATAAGAGCCTGTGAAATGATTCTGCAGATAAAATGCTTGTCATTCAAGGCTGGTGACCTGAGATCAATCCCCAGAGCTCTCACCCCCACCCCACCCCAGAGGAAGGAGAGGATCGTATTCTGCAGATTGTCCTCTGACGGCCACACACCAGCTCTGAAACCCTTATACAGCACATGAACACAGAGACACACTAATACTATTAAATAAATAAAATTAAATCTTTTTTCTTGAAGCCCAAGTATAATTTTATTAAAATTTGAGATAAAATTTGAGATAGGACAGGCAAATTGAAAAGTCTCCATAGCCTCAAAGGGCTATGGAGAAATAAAGAAAAGGCATGCCTTTTAAGTTGGGAATGGAGGTCAGTGAAACAGGGAAAGGCCGGAGTGTGAGGGGAAGCAGGCTTAGGCATGCCTAGCCTTGGATATGAGCTCAGGGAATGCCTGTCTCCAGGCTCCTTTGTCTCAGGGCAAAGAATTGCACCATGGACACGTGGTTAGAAATGGAAAGGAAAGAAAAGCACCTGGCACCTCTGAAGCTTCTGAACAAATGGCCATAAACTGGGGTTCTGGTAGCACCTTCTTAGGGTTTAGTAATTTGCTAATGTTCCATGTAATAGGATTTACTTACATGTGAGAGTTTATTATAAAGACTGGAGTCAAGCTGTGATGCCAGCCTTTATTCCAAGCACTCAGAAGGCAGAGGCAGGTAGATCTCTATTAGTTCCAGGGCAGCGTCGTCTACATATTGAGTTCAAGCTCAGCCTGAGAGAAGTGGTGAGACCACGTCTCATAAGAGGAAAGGCTGGATGTCAGTGGTGCATGCCTTTGATCTCAGCCTCAGGAGACATAGATCTCTGAATTCAAGGCCAGCCTGGGCTGTAGAGTGAATTCCAGGACATCGAGGGGTTTACAGAGAAACCCTGTCTCAAAAACAAAACAAAACAAAAAACAAAAGTAAGGAAGAAAGAGAGAAACTGTTGGCCACCTCACAATGGAGATATGCTGATAACAAAGTCTGTGGGAAAGGTCGCTGTTGTAAATGGTTCCTTTCTGGGCCTGGACCAAAGGGTTAGGGTTACTCCTGGCCCTGCTTGGCCTCAATAATCACACACATGCTTGTATTATTTTTACACTGATTGACCTAGGGCCTAGGCATATAACTTGTTAACTCCTTCATCTGAACTTAACCCATCTTGTTCAGCCACTCGGCAGAGCAGCATTTCAGCTTCTTTCCTCTGTGTCTGCTGCAATCTCCTGGTCGTGTCTGTGGCAGCTCTCTGGCATCTGTTTCTGTTTCCTGTACTCAGAGTGTTCTTAGCCTGCTAGCCTCATCCTCGCTTCCTGTTTGCCTTTGGCTAATCAGCTTTTTTTTTTTTTTTTTTTTAACTCCATAGGCTGGACAGATATTTACAACATTACCAGAATAATCCCACTACAGGCCTTTCCTGGTCCACCATACTGTGGCACCTCCACATGATAGCATTCCAGGAGCTTTTTGGTATTTATAATTTTTGTAGTATGTGTGTGTGTGTCTGTGTGTGTGTGTGTCTGTGTCTGTGTGTGTGTGCAAGTGCATGTATTTGTGCAGGTACATATGTGACTGTGTGAAGAGCAGAGATCAACCTCAGATGTTTCTTTAAGACAAGGTCTCTAATTAGCGACTGGGACCCACCAGTTAGACTAAGGTGGTTGGCCAATCAGCTCTAGGGATATTTCTGTCTCCACTGTTCTATTTCAGGGATTACAAGCATAAATCACTAAGTCAGAGTGCCTCAGCTGTAAAAACAGAATTCCTATGAGGTTACAGCTGACCTTGCCCAACTGTTATCAGTCAGCCACAAAGAGGACTGTTCACTGAGACAGCCATTTCCCAAGATGGTCTGTTTCAGCAGAGCAAACAGTTCCAGGAAGAAGAGACCACTAACCTGCACATTTCCCCCTTCAGCTACATCAACTTCCTTATTCCCTAGTCCCGCACCCACTCCTATAAAGGGCTCCAGACAATTCTCTCCCTTTGCAGAATCTCCATTCCATAACCCCAAATCTAACACATCGTACCAAGTTGTTATTTTTTTCTCTGTGAGTGCTAGAGGTTGAATGGAGGTCTGAGTCCAAATTGAGCCCTCCTCAGCCAAAGTTCTTGGATTTTTGATAATTAAATTAATTTCCTCTGTCTTCACTTCTTAAATAATTGCAGTGGGGCTAGAAGATTCAGACTTCGAATGGTCTGGTCTTTGTGACTTTCCCCTATATAGGAGCCCATTAAGAGTCATCTCATTACAACCAAGACTTTTCTATATGCAGGAATTTAGGGAATCTGAGTGATTTAGGGACTCTGTCAGACATTTCTGTCAGTCTAGAAATGACAAATGTCTGAGAATACTTGTGAGAAACTGAGGTCACAGACTAAATATGGCATGCAGGGTTCTCTCAGCACCCTTATTGCCTATGGTTTTTGGAGCTTTGTTTCAGAGCTGAGGCAGAAACACATATTCCACAGTGTTTCATATAGACTGCTATTAAATGATACAGAACAAGCATTGATGAGGGTGTGGAAAAAATACAGTCTTCTGTATCATTGGTAAGGAAGTAAAAAGATATAGACAATATGGGAGGTAATCTGGTACTATCCTCAGAAATTAAAAATAAGACTACAGAGCTAGAGAGCTGGTTCAATGGTTAAGAGCACTAGCTGATCTTCCAGGGACTTAGGTTTGATTCTCAACACCAACCTGACAGCTAACAACCATCTGTAACATCAGGTCCAGGAGATTCAATTTCCTATTCTGGCCTCAGTGAGCACCAGACACCCACATGATACACATAGATAATGCAGACACAGCACCTACACACATAAAATAAAATTTAAATCTAAAAGAATCTAAAAATAGAATTACCATATAACTCAGCACCTCCACTTCTGGGTGTGGGCTCAAAGCAGGTGTTGAAGAAGTACTCAGAGATACATATTTAAAGCAGCTTTATTCACAATAGCTCAGCAATGGATGCAATCCAAGGTCTACCAAAGAATTATGGATAAACACACTGTGGTAGAGACATACATATCCTTCACCCCCAAGCAGGAAAAAATTCTGTCTCACACTACAACATGGACAGATCTTGAGGACATCATGCCAAGGAAGATAAGCCAGGCACAGATAGTCTGACACTGGTTTGATATTTCCTTCATGGGAAGGTATTTACAGAAATAAAAATCAGAGAGACAAGAAGTAGAATGATGGTTACCAGGAAGTAGGAAAAAGGGAGTATATTAGTTACTTTTCTCATTCCTTGAAAAAATATCTGCGAAAGTTGGGCAGTGGTGGCACATGCCTTTAATTCCAGCACTTAGGAGGTATAGGCAGGCAGATCTCTCAGTTCAAGGCCAGCCTGTTTTACAGAGTGAATTCAAGGACAGCCAGGGCTATACAGAAAAAAATGTCTCAAACCCCCTTTGTCCCCAAAAGAAAAAAAGAGAGAACATATCTGAGAAAAACAACTTAGGAAGAAGGGTTTATTTTGGCTCATGATGTCTATCAGTTTGTTTGTCCATCCATCCATTCATCTATCCATCCATCCATCCATGTATATATGTATCTGTCTGTCTGTCTGTCTGTTTGAGGCAGTCTCACTATGTAGCTCTGGTTGACCTGGAACTCATTGTGTAGATCAAACTGGCTTGAACTCACAGGATCTGCCTGCCTCTGCCTTTCTTCAAGTGTTGGGATTTAAGATGTATGCCACCACACTTGGCTTCTTGGCTCACAGGTTGAGGGCACAGTCCATCATGTCAGGGAAGGCCCACTGATAGGAGCCTGAGTTAGCTGGTTACCCAGGAAGCAAAGAGAACAATGAAGGCTGTTGGTCAGATTTCTTTCTCCTTTTTTTTTTTTTCAGTTTAGGACCCCAGCCCAATCTAAAAACTGTCTCATAGGCATGCCAAGAGGTTTGCCTACTAGCCAATTCTAGATTCCAGCAAGTTAACAAGCAATATTAGCCATCACAGAGAAGGAGTCATTGTTGAGTGGTGTCTTAGGGTGACTATTGCTGCGGTGACCAAAAGCAACTTGGGGAGCAAAGGGTGTATCTTGCTTACTCTTCCCCTTTATAGTCCAACACTAAAGAAGGTGAAGGCAGAAACTCAAACAGGGCAGGGACTTGGATCAGGAGCTGATGAAGGCCATGGAGGAGTGATGCTGATTAGCTTGTTCCCCATGGCTTGCTCAATATGTTTTTTTATAGAGCATAGGACTACCAGCCCAGGGGTGGCATCACCCATAATGGGCTGGGCACTTCAATATCAATCACTGATTAAGAAAATGCCCTATAGTCTTGCTTACAGCCAGATCTGATAGATATGTTTTTTTCTCAGTTGAGATTCCCTAGATGTCTGCGGCTTATGTCAAATTGACATAAAACTAGCCAGTAAAAGTTATGGTGGGAATGTTTATTTGTATACAGTGAATATTATTCTGTAAATAAAGGAACTGTTTTGGTCTGTGTGGAACACCATAGAAGTAGGCAGAGGAATCAGAGGAGAGACAGGTAGAAGGAGGGCAGAGTCAGACAGTCTCCATCCAGCCACCAAAGAAGAAATATGTAAGAGACCCAGCTGGGCCATGCCATGGGCCACGTGGCCAGGTAGATTGATGGAAATGGGTTGAATTAAGATGAAAGAGTTAGCTAGCTTGAGGCATAGACCAAACAGGATGAAATTAATACAAGCATCTGAGTCATAATTTGGGGGGAGAAAGCAGCCGCTGGTGGGTGGAACCTCTGACCCTGATGGGGTTGGAAACCTCAGATAACAACAAGTAGGTACTAAATTTGAGTTTTGCAACAATGAAAAAGACCCTGGAGGTGGATTGTGATGACAGTTGTATAATATGGACTCCAGAGCTGAGAGATGTCTCAGCAGTTGAGTGTAGCCAGATGTTTCTGTGTCACCTGGCCCCGCCTAGCCCTGAGGTTTGGACCCCACATCTGCTTGCCTGGTTTCTACAGCTAACTAGTGGTCTGGCTCTGCTCTCTGACCTCCAGGCAAGCTTTACTTGCTAGAGCATACACAAAATATCACCACACCTCTCCACTCATTTTTCTCTTGAACTCACTTTGTTTATTTTTGAGACAAGGTCTCACTATGAAAGCCTTGGCTAGCCTAGAACTCTCTGTAGACTAGGCAGACCTTGAACTCACAGAGATCCTTCTGCTTTTGCTTGCCAAATGCTTGAATAAAGGTACACACCAACACTCAGTTTTTTAAAAAAAGATTTATTTAGTATGTAAACAGAGTGTTCTGTTTGCATACGGTCCTGTATGACAGAAGAGGGCACCAAATCTTACTTTAGATGGCTCTGAGCCATCATGAGGTTGCTGGGAATTAAACTCAGGTCTTCTTGAAGAGCAGCCAGGGCTCTTAACCTCAAAGCCATCTTTCCAGCCTCCCCCACTTTTTTAAAAGAAGATTTTATATTGTTGAGTGTGATGGCTCACAGTACAGAGCAAATTCCAGGACAACCAAAACTACATGGTGAGACCCTGTCTCAAGAAATAAAAAAACTAAGGAAAGAGAAAGAAAACAATTATTTTTATTATGTATATATAAATGGGTTGGGTTGTGTGCATGAGTGCAATTATCCACTGAGGGAAGAAGAGGGCACCTGATTCCCTGGAGCTGAAGGCAAATACTTGTGAGCTACCATGTGGGTGCTGGGAATTGAACCTGGGTTCTATGGAACAGTAGCCAGTGTCCTAAACCTCTGGGTCATCTCTCCAGCACTTTGAAAGGACTTTTGAGAGGTAGTGAAATACCTCTCAAATAGAGTGGTATACTGGAGCCTGGGGCAGGAGACAATGCCCGGCCCTCTCAGAAGCAGAAGCAGGACAGGAGAACCTATATATATGTGCCAGTGTCACTGTGGGGGAGAAGAGAGAAGTAAGGAGGGGTCTGGATAGTCAGGGTGGTAGGTGGGAGGTGTTGAGGTCCTGAGATGAGAGTGTAGGTTCCAGGCCAGTTGGCTAGAAAGCACAGACTGGTAAAGGTTCCACAGGGAAAAAAATTGCCAGAAGAATTAAGGCAGTATTAGTAGATATGGGAAGGCACCAGAAGAGCTTGGCCAATTGTCTTGGACAGTTATTGTATTCTCCCAGATGGAACAGTCATCTGAGAGGCCCGTTCCTGTTAAAGGCTCGGAGTAAAATGGATTGGGAATTGCTTTGTCCTTGAGAGCAAAGTTGAAGGATTGCAATCTCTACTGAGATTATAGCAGAATTCTGCAAGAGAAGATGGGGAGCCAGGGCAGACAATCCAAGGGGAGACAAGGAGGTATGACCTGAGGAGCTATCCAGAGGGCTGGTGGGATAGCTGACGCTGTCTCATGATGCAGCAGGGACCAAAGAGCAGAATTTCCCCATCTTCTATCTGGTCGCCATGGTGGGAGTAAAGGGATCTATGTTTTGGTGTTTTTTGAACAGGCAAAGAAATAAAGTAGAGTTGAACTTGGCTGAAGCTAGATTTTTTCTTCTTTCTGTCAATCTTTATCTTTTTTCTATTATTATTATTTTTGTTATTGTTGTTATTACTGAGATAGGGTCTCTCTATGTAGTCCTGGCTTTTCTGGCTCTTACTATGTTGAACAGGCTGGACTTGAACTCAAAGATCTGCCTCCTTCTGCTTCCCTAGTGCTGTGATTAAAGGTGTGCACCACTAATGCCCAGTTGAGTTTAGATTTTTCCCCAAAGGTATTGAAGGAGGGGATTTAGAAAGACATGAGATATGTATTCAGAGGAGAGGGCAGAGAGGGGTCCCCCAGGGGGAAGTGGAGCTGGTTCCAGCCAGCTGTTGAGAGGCTCCCTGTACTTGACAGCTGTGAGGGGGTGGGGATGGGATGACAGCAGCAGAGGGCATGAGCTGCCAGAGGACAAAGGCCTGCAGATTTGGGGTGCAGAGAGAACAAGGAATGAAAGTGGGGGGAACTGAAGGCATCTGTGGAGATCAGAGACAGAGCATGCGCTGGGGAGACGTCAGTCAGGTGGAGTCTCACTGGGGAGACGCAGGCAGATGGACAGGAGGGAAACTGAGGATTTTAGGTTTGGGTAGACAGGCAGAGCCAGCAGGCAGAGGCCTGTGGGTAATCTGCCTGACTAAAAAGCTTGTGGAAAGACTGAGGAGGAACCTCCAGCTGTCAGAGCTCTGTGAAGGTGCCTGGGAGAGACAATGAGAGACACCAGTACAGGGCTGGGTGTTGGGTGGTCCAGCTGGTGGAGTCTAGGAAGAGGTGCACGCTGGACAGTGGGGTGATTGTCAGAGGCAGATGGCAAAGGACATGGTTCCCAGATGTGGGACACAACATGAGGTCATTGCAGGACTAAAGGTAAGGAGTCAGGTCTTGTGCTGAGAAGTGGCCAAAGATCAGGTGTTTTAAAGGATCAGTTTAGAACCCAGATGTGGTGATTATCTGAAGCAGGTGGATTTCTGTGAGTTTGAAAATATTCTGTCTACATGGCCAGTGCCAAGCTAGACAAACACATACACACATGAAGACACAAAACACACACACACAGACCCACACAGACCCCTCCACACAGACACACACACACACACACAGATCCCCCCCACACACACATGGAAAAAGAGAGACAGAGAGGAAAGGAGGAAGGAAGAGAGGAAGGAAAGAAAGAATGGAGGAAGGGCAGGTGTGTGGAAGGGTTGAGGTTAGACTTTGTGTTGGGGAACATTAAGTCATCTCTTGCTCCCCTGAGGTTTCTCTGAGACCTAGATGCTGGAGGTGAGCATGGGCATGAGGAACACAGATGCTCTGCAATGCAGTGCCAGGAGCTTTGTAAAGGAAGGTTCCAAATGATGCCAGCGCAGCAGTTCTTATCCAGGGATATTTTAGATGAAAGGGACCTGAGGTAGAGAGCAAAATTTTAGAATTTCTATTTGAGGGGTACAGACCAAATAGGAGTAAAATCATTTGAAAGGAAGTGAGACCATTGTCAAAGAAAGGTTGGCTCTTCTCTACACAGCGTGAGAGGAGGCACAGTCCAGTTCCTTGATGACACTCAAATGGTCAACTCCCTGTCCTTTTGTATAGCAAGGGAGCACTGCATGAGATCCTTTGCAGGGCAGAAGAGCAGCTTCTGGACCTGGTGAGCTCTGAATAAATACTTGTCAGCAGTGGATTTGCTGCAGAGACTGCTCTGACTGTGTCTCCTGGCAGGGGCGTGGCCACCCAGGTCCCTACAAACACTCTGGTCGCCACCCAGGGACACAAGCATATGGTAGTGTCACTGAGCTAAGATGGTGTTTTCTGTCTCTTGGTGGTCCCTGTCCCTCTGTCTTCTGTCCTGGTTTAACTACACCTGGGAGCTGACGAATGCGGATTCAGACTCAGAATCCCTACCACTGTCTCTGGTGATCTGGAGTGAGATAGGTGAGTTTGGAGTAGTTGGGCAGAAGGCAGGGGACACTCTTCCTTCCCTGCCTGGGTTCCCATCTGCAAAGCCAGAGCTTTAAGGACCAGGGCAGTGATTCCACAGTCCCTGTTTGACCTGAGGCTTTGGTAGTTGAGGACCCCTCTGCGCTTGAAGGAAGAGAGTGATGTGTCTTTGGTGTATGTTCAGGGAGAGCTGTGCACTGCTAGGGTTCTATACTGTCCTTGTTAAGATCCTAGCAGCTGTGGCATCAGCCAGCATCATCTGACTGTCAGGCTATCGGTCCCTGCAGAGCTGAGCGGCACACTCATGCTATCATTCCTTCACTCTTTGAATGGAGATCTTCCAGGTACCTCCATGTCTTTTATACAGTCACCACACAGTGCCAACTACACCTGAGCATGAAATAGACCGAATTGTCTGCCCTTCTGGAACTTTCTTTCCAGTGGGGAAATATACTATAAAGAAATAAGGGAAAGGTGTCAACTGGTAATGGATGCAGTGGAGACAGACAGAGAGCCTGGAAGAGATAGAGCTGCAGGTGTGAGTGTGAACTGGGAGAGGGCAGGGCTAGGAAAGGATGCAGCAGAGTGACAGCTGAGCACATCTGAAGTGGATGAGGGAAGATGCCACATGATGTGTGGTCAGAGGAACAGCAGGGGCAAAGGCCTGAGCTGAGCCTCTAAGTGTCCAGATCAGCGTAGCAGGAGCAGAGGGAGCAAGGGAAGAGGGGTGGACACATGTCGGGGCTCTAAAGAGAGTGTAAGGACTTGGAAAATTAAAAAATGACATTGTTTAACCAAGATGGGGTAGCTTATACCATGAGACATCTGAGGAGTACTTTGAAAATGTGTCTGTGTGTGTATGTGTGTGTGTGTGTGTGAGTGAAAGAGACAGAGACAGGAGAGACAGACAGAGACAGAGATAGAGAAAGGCAGAGAGACAGAAAAACAGAGAGATAAAGGAGAGATTATTCTTTAAAAATGAACAAACAGTCCTAAGCCAGGCTTCTGGGGAATCAGAAGCAGGAGGATCCTGAGATGGAGGCCATGCTGACACACATAGCCAGACCCTGTCACAAACAAACTACAGCTGAATCTACTTTTGGTCTTACTTATTTAAGAGTTTTTATTGTTGTTTGGAAATTGTGTTTGTTAGTATGGGCTTTTAAAATTGAGTGAGTGCGTGTGCATGTGCGTGCTTTCGTGCGTGTGCGTGTGTGTGTGTGTGTGTGTGTGTGTGTGTGTGTGTTTGTGTATGTGGTTGTATGAACAGGTCAGCACATGTGGAGGTCTGAGGACAATATTCAGGCATCAGTTCTCTCCTCCCATGTGGGTCCCAGGGATGGAACTCAGGTCATTAACCTTGGCAGCAGGCGATTTACCCACTGTAGCAACATGTCAGCCTTGTGTTTTGGCTTCTTCAATCACATGTAGACCATGGTAACCTAGAATTTTCTATCTAGCCTAGGATGCCTTAGAAATCCTATTCCTCTGCTTCTACCTCTCAAGTCCTGGGATACAATCATGTGCTACTATGCCTATAAAATTTGATTTTTGGAGACAATGTTTCATGTAGTCCAGGTTGGCCTTTATTTGACCTGTAACCAATGAAAACCATTTCCCTGTCCTTTTTTTCTATTTCTTTTGTTTTGTATTTTATATTTTATTTTATTTTAAGCCTTATGGCCAACACTGTTCAGGATAGCTTCAAATCCCCAGTGATACCCTTGTCTCAATCTTCTGAATATCGGGATCACAAGAAGTAAAAGGCCAGTGTTCCAAAGGGAATCTTGAACTCCTGATTCTCCTTATTTCCATGTTGTGGGGTTACAAAATGTGTACCACTATTCCCAGTTCATTTTTTTTTCTAGAAGAGAAGCAATTTATTTTAAAAGCAGGCTTAGTGTGTAGTCCAGGTTGACCCTTAATGAAGATACTTCGGCCCCACCCCTCTGGGATGGCTACCCAGCTTTAGATTTATTAAATCTGATGCACATTTTTATACCACTGAGAGGTGTCACAAAGTGTTTTCTTTTTTTTTTTTTCTTAAATGCTTTTCTTTTTTTTTTTTTTAACTTTATTTACTTATTTGCCTTGGTGCTTGCCTGGAACTGGAACTACAGACAGTTGTTAGCTGCCATGTGGATGCTGGGATTCGAACCTGGGTCCTCTGGAAGAGCAGACAGTGCTCTTAACAGCTGAGCCATCTCTCCAGCCCCCACAAAGTGTTTTCAAAGATGAGGACTTTAGTTCAGAGCCATTGGCCTCTGGATTAAATTTAAAGTCCTCTGCTGAGATAAGGTGAGCCCATTAGTGAATGTGCCCTGGACAGGGACATAGCTTCTGGAGTTGGTGGAGCCTATGAGGAAACACCCAGGAGAGAGACAGGAAGGAACATGCTGAGGGGTGGAGGGAGGTCAGCAGAGTTCAGTGTCCTGGAGCCACTGAAGAGAATGTTCCCTGAAGAAGGAAACAAGCCAAGAGTAGTCATGGCTGACACCTGCAGCCCTAGGGCTGAGGAGGCTCAAGGAGGTAGATGGCTGGAAGTGGATTGTTCAGTCAGTAGTGAGATTCTAGTGAGTCCATGCACTGTCTGGAGTGATATTCCACTTCAATACAAACGAACAAACAACAAAAATACAGACAGCAGGTCAGTGGACACAGGCACATACATAGGTCTGTCAGGAGCAGCCTGGGAACTGCTTATTGGCCTTTGCCATGTGAAGACCTGTATCCATCTTGACAGAAGCAGTTTGAGGCTGATCCTTTTGAATGGACTAAGAAAACCACATGGATGAACTAGAGTCCGTGAACACTGACAGCTCTTTGAGGCTGCTGCAGACCCCAGGACTAGATCCAGGCTCACAGAGGATGTGAGACGGGTGTTCCTCATCCTGGTCCTGGCAATTCTCCTGCTTTAGTCTTCTGAGTGATGAGATTACAGATTAGTGTCACCCCACCTGACTTCTTTTGTTGTTTTTATTAATATGCTAAGTAGCCGAGAGTAACCTTGATCATCTGATCCTCCTCCATCTGCCTGCCAAGGGATGGGACCACATGTGTGCACCTTGCCCAGTGTATACAAACCTGGGATTCTGCTCAGGGCCTGGAGCATGCTGGGTAAGCCCTCTATCAGAGAGCCTACTTTTCCAGCCCCACATGGCCTCTGCAGCTTCCTAGCACCTGACAGACAGAGCAACACAGGAAGTATTCATTTATCTGTTCCTGCTGAGGGCCAATTCATGTGATATCAGCTTCACCATTTTCAGTGCACAGTTCAGTGGTGTTGAGTCTGGTCTCCAGCTGAGGCGACCCCAGCTTCCCTCTGCCCTCAGAACTGTCAGCGCCCAGGCAAACCTCCATAGGGTGAAGTCACTGTTTCCTTCCTCTCCTCTCACTCCTGATGGCCTCCTGCCTATCTCTAGGCTGTGGGCTTTCTCATTCTGGACAGGACAGGTGAAGAAGTGAGTATTTGTCTTTTGTGTAGGGTTATTTTTGGAACACGCTTTGAGGTTCATCTTTGGTGAATATTATTCCATTGTATAAGTATATCATGGCTTATTTGTTCATGAATAAACATTTGTCTTGTTTCTCCCTTTTGTTAATATCAGAATACTACTGTAAACACTGTGTAAGCTTTTACATTTTTCTTGACTATAAATGTAGTTGTGAAGTTGTTGGATCATGTATTTGTTACCTTTAGGCATTGCCATACTTTCCCACGGTTTTGCATTGTTATATTTTTACCAATAGTGCACACATCTTATTTCTCAATGTCCTCCAAGTCTGTCTGGTCCTAATCAGAACTTTGCTTTAACTTGCATCTCATTAAAGACTGATCGTGCGGTGGCTGTTTCCTACCCTCTTGGAAACATCTCTTTTCATTCTTTCCCTGTTCTTTTTTTTAAATTTTTTTCTTTCTTTACTTATTTTTTTTAAAGGATAAAACACGATTGGCAAATTCATAACCAAATTAAACAAAAAAGGGAATACCTACTTCAATAACACTACAAATTGAAAGGCAAACAGTATATCAGATATGAATAAAATTCCAGAAAATCATAAGGACATACAGTATAAATTTGTTTCAATAAATTGAAGAATCTGAAAACACTGGTGAGTTTTTAGATAGCAAAATTAAACCTAAATTCAATGAATGATTTTTAGCAATTGCATACTTTGTAGCCTGCTTGAAATACTAATACTCCATACTAAAAATAAAAATAGCAATAACAGAAACAAACATAAGAAAATATGGACTTATTACAGAATTCTGCTATAACTTAAAAAACTAAGACAAATACATATCATATAATTCCATAAAACTTAAAAAATAAACAAAGCCTTTAAAAGTTACAAAGACAGTGAAACCCTGATATTAATCATAGTATTCCTTTTTTATTATGTTTATAGCAGCAAACATAATAGCAAGAACCTGGAAACAATGTAGACGCACCTCAAATGAAGAATGGATTAACAAACTGTGGTACATCTACACAATGGAGTACTACTCAGCAGTGAGAAAAAATGATATCCTAAAATTTGCAGGCAAATGGATGGATTTGGAGAGTATCCTGAGCGAGGTATCACAAACCCAGAAAGATAAACAGGGGATGTACTCATTAGTGGACTTAAAAAAAAAAAAAAGAAGCCATTGTACACAAGAGCTCAAGGCTAGAACATAGTTAAATGACACAGTGCTTCACTTCTGCTTCGAAGGCCTCTGGCAGGGGTGTGGGTGAAGAAGGTCTCACTTTGTTTAACAGGTTAGCCACAGGATGTTTAATTATGCCCCAGTAGATAATTGAACAGTATGAATGGGCTTCTTTGTAAATGGGGAGATCATAAGAGTGGATATGAAACTTAAAGAACTGATAACTGAGTTTGATGGGATGTATGACATAAAATAACCAAGTAATAATAAAGGAAGGAAAAAAGAAAAAGAAACACTATGATTAATATCAGGGTTTCACTGTTTTTGTAACTTTTAAAGACTTTGTTTATTTTTTTAAGTTTATTTTATTGTTTGCTGCTATAAACATAGTTGAGCTAATGCTTTTGAGGTGCAAATGTGCATCTTTAGGGTATATGCCCAATAGTGGTATTGCTGGATCCTTGGGGAGATTGATTCTCAGTTTTCTGAGAAACCGTCATACTGCATTCCAGAGTGGTTGAACAAATTTATACTCCCACCAACAATGGAGGAGTGTTCCTCTTGCTCTGCATCCTCTCTAGCATAGGCTGTCACCTGTGTTTTTGATCTTAGCCATTCTGACAGGTGTAAGGTGATATCTCAAAGTTGTTTTGATTTGCATTTCTCTGATGACTAAAGATGTTGAACACTTTTTCATGTGTCTTTCAGCCATTTGTAATTCTTCTGCTGAGAATTTCCTTTTTAGTTCTGAAGCCCAGTTTTTTGTGTCTTTTTATTATTATGAATAAAGTCACATTTTCTATCTGTGTATATCCTTGTTCGAGGTCCCTTCCCCCTCTACTCCTTCCAGTCACACTCTCTTCTCCACATCTCCCCATCTCCTCCCCAGCAAGGGCAGGAGGTCCCAAAGTCCCAATGTCCCAATATGGCTTAGTTCAGCATCCACTCCTGGCAGATCCAGTTTCCTCCCCTCAACATAGAGACTGAGTAGGGTGTTCCTATGGAGGGAGTGGGATCCAAGGTGCCAGTCCAAGGTGTATCAGATCCCAAGCTGTTCAGTGGATGTGGTTTGCAGCTTGGACATGCTCTGCTTTTTGCTTTTTGCTTTTTTGTTTAGAGTCCACTAAGGAGTGAGTACATCCTCTGCTTATCTTTTTGGGTTTGTAAGACCTCGCTCAGGAGGATATTATCCAAATCCATCCATTTGCCTGCAAATTTTAGGATATCATTTTTTTTTTTTTTACTGCTGAGTAGTACTCCACTGTGTAGATGTATCACAGTTTGTTAATTCATTCTTCAGTTGAGGAGCATCTAAGTTGCTTTCAGGTCCATTTTTAAGCTTTGGGCTCTAGTTTGTTGAGTTCTCATTTCCTTTTTTATGATTTTCCTTATTTTGATGTTTTGGGGATTTTCTTTATTTTATGTGTTTCAGAGTTTTGCCTGCATGTATGTCTCTGCATATGTGCGTGCAGTGCCCACAGAGGAAGAAGACTGTATTTACTGTAGTTACACATAGCTGTCAGCTATCATGTGGGTGCTTGGAGGAGCAGTCAGTGTTTTTAACTGCTCAACCACTTCTCCAGCTGTTTCTCTTTGAGACAGGGTTTCATTATAGGCATAGGACTTGACCTGGCTGGCTTTGTACTCCAAGAGACATCCCTGTACTATCTCCAGAATGTTGGAAGCAAACCATCTACCACTCTGCAAAATTGAAATTATTTAACCTGGGTTTGGCAACATGGCTGAGTAGTTAAGAGCATTAGATGCTGTTGCAGAGGACCCAGGTTGGGTCCCAGCATCCATATGGCAGTTTACAACTGCTCCTGCCTCTTGCTCCAGAGGGTCAGCACCATGTCTGTGACTCTTCAGGTACCAGGCACACAGATTGTGCACATATATACATTCAGGAAAACACTCAAAGACCCAAAATAAAAATAAAAAACATCTTTAAACTTAAATTTATGTATAAATATTTTTGTGAATATCTTGCATTCAGCTTAACCAAGCAACAATCTTTTTTTTTTTTCCTTTATTTTGTATTTATTAAAAAAAAAAACACAGTAAAAAGAATTTAAAATGTGGAAGAGTTAACAATAACTATATAGAGGATAAGAATGATAAGCATGGCTTATCAAGGGTAGACATACAAATAAGATTGCTACACCTATATTTTCTTTGTGTTCATCTTTCCCTCTGAATTTTTTTTTTTTTTC
>PVIH01002126.1:19273-202716 GCA_004025045.1 Sigmodon hispidus
AGCTCTATAGTATAGCTTGAAGTCAGGGATGATGATACCTCCTGAGGTTCTTTTGTTGAGTAAAATTGTTTTGGCAATCCTGGCTTTCCTGTTATTCCAAATGAAATTGAGTATTGTTCTTTCAAGGTCCAAAAAATATTGTGTTGGGATTTTGATAGGCAGTGCATTGAATCTGTAGATTGCCTTTGGTAGAATTGCCTTTTTTACTATGTTGATCCTACCAACCCAGGAACATGGGAGAGCTTTGCATTTTCTGATATCCTTTTCAATTTCTTTCTTCAGTGATTTAAAATTTTTGGCAAATAGGTCTGTTACTTCTTTGGTTATAGTTACTCCAAGGTATTTAATACTATTTGCAGCTATTGGGAAGGGTAATGTTTCCTTTCTTTCTTTTTCAGCTCTTCTATCTTTAGTGTATAGAAGGGCTACTGATTTCTTTGAGTTAATCTTGTATCCTGCTACATTGCTGAAGGTGTTTATCAGCTGTAGCAGTTCCTTGGAAGAATTCTGTGGGTCACTTATGTATACAATCATATCATCTGCAAATAGAGATAGTTTCACTTCTTCTTTTCCAATTTGTATCCCCTTAATCTCCTTTCGTTAGATACTTGCTGTTGGCTTCTTGTAAACCACCTTTATTATATTTAGGTATTGTTCCTGTATTCCTGATCTCTCCATGGCTTTAATCATAAAGGAGTGTTGGATTTTGTCAAAGGCATTTTTCACATCTAAGGATATGATCATGTGGTTTTGTTCCTTTAGTTTGTTTATATGATGGATATCATTTACAGTTTTTTGTATGTTAAACCAGCCCTTCATTTCTGGGATGAAGCCTACTTGGTCATGGTGGATGATATCTTTTATACATTGTTGTATACGGTTTGCCAAAATTTTGTTGAGAATTTTTGCATCAATATTCATGAGGAAAATTGGTCTGTAATTCTCCTTCTTTGTTGTGTGTTTGAGTGGCTTGGTTATTAGGGTAATTGTGGCCTCATAAAAGGAATTTGGCAATATTCCTTCAGTTTCTACTGTGTGAAATAGTTTGAGGAGTAATGGTAGTAATTCTTCTTTGAATGTCTGGTAGAATTCGGTACTAAAACCAACTGGACCAGGGCTTTTATTTTTGGGGAGGTTTTTAATGAGAGCTTCAATTTCATTAAGGGTTATAGGTCTGTTTAGGTAATTAATCTGATCTTCATTTAATTTTGGTAGGTGGTACCTGCCCAGAAAGCTGTCCATTTCTTCTAGGTTTTCCATTTTTGTGGAATACAGATTTTCAAAGTATGATCTGATAATTCTCTGTATTTCCTGGGGGTCTGTTGTTATGTCCCTCTTTTCATTTCTGATTTTGTTGATTTGAACACTTTTTCTCTGTTGATTAGTTAGGCTAAGGGCTTATCTATCTTGTTGACTTTCTCAAAGAACCAACTCTTAGATTCGTTGATTCTTTGTATTATTCTTTTTGTTTCAATTGTATTGATTTCAGCTCTAAGTTTGATTATTTCCTGCCATCTATTCCTTCTAGGTAAGTTTGCTTCTAACTGTTCTAAGGCTTTCAGCTGAGCTGTTAGGTCTTGAGTGTGGGATTTCTCTAGGTTTTTCATATAGGCATCTAGCGCTATGAATTTTCCTCTTAAGACTGTTTTCATTGTGTCCCACAAGTTTGGATACTTTGTGGATTCATTTTCATTAATTTCTAGGAAGACTTTGATTTCTTTCTTAATTTCTTCCTTGACCCAGAGATGGTTCAGCTAAGTGAAGTTTAGTTTGCATGAGTTGGTAGGCTTTTTTGGGTTTTGATGTTGTTGAACTCTAACTTTAGGCCCTGGTGGTTCGATATGTTACAAGGGATTATTTCCATTTTTTTTCCTTCTTTATTTTATATTTATCAAAAAAAACAGTAAAAAGAATTTAAAAATGCCGAAGAGTTAACAATAACTATACAGAGGATAATAATCATAAGTATGGCTTATCAAGGGTGGAAATGCAAATAAGATTACTACACATATATTTTCTTTGTGTTCAGCTTTCCCTCTGAATTTTTTTTCCATCCCTGTATATTCTTATTGAAAGTCTCTTCCCCATTTTTTGTATCTTTTGATATTTGTTTTATGACCAATTATGTGGTCAATTTTGGAGAAAGTTTCCATGAGGAGCTGAGAAATATGTATATTCCTTTGTGTTTGAGTTGAAGCTTCTGTAGATATCTATTAAATTCATTTGCATCATAACTTCTTTTAGACTCCTTATTTCTCTGTTGAGTCTCTGTCTGGTTGATGTATCCAGGATTGAAACTGGGGTATTGAAGTCTCCCACTATTAGGGTGTAAGAGTTGATGTGGGATTCAAGCTTTAGCAGTGTTTCTATTACATAAGTAGGTGCCCTTATATTAGGGGCATAAATATTCAAGATTGAAATCTCCTCTTGACCAATTTTTCCTGTGATGAATAAGTAGTGACCATCTTGGTGCCTTTTAATTGCTTTTAGCTTAAAGTCTACTTTGTTAGATATCAAGATTACAACCCCCGCTTGTTTCTTAGGACCATTTGACTGGAAAATCTTTTCCCAACCCTATATTTGAAGCCTGTGTCTGTCTTTGCGGTTGAGGTGTATTTCTTGTAGGCAACAAAAGGATGGCTTCTGTTTTCGTATCCATTTTGTTATTGTGTGGCGTTTTATATGAGAGTTGAGACCATTGATATTAAGGGAAAATAGTAACCATTAATTCATATTTCCTGCCATTTTTTGGTGGTAACTTGTTTGTATTTCCTTTCTCTGGGGTATTCTTCTGTGGAATTATTGGTTGTTTGTGATTTCATGGGTGTATCTGTGGTCCTTATGTTGGAGTTTTTCCTCTAATACTCTCTGTAGTAATGGATTGGAAGATAGATATTCTTTCAGTCTGACTTTGTCCTGAAATACCTTGTTTACTCCATCTATGGTGATTGATAATTTTGCAGGGTATAGTATTCTAGTTTGGCAGCCATGCTATTTTAGTGTCTGTATATCTTCTGACCAAGCCCTTCTAGCTTTCATCATTTCCATTGAATAGTCAGGCATTATTCTGATGGGTCTGCCTTTATATGTGAGTTGGCCCTTTTCTTTTGCAGCTCTTAAAATTTTTTCTTTGTTCAGTGTGTTTTGTGGCTTGATTATAATGTGGTGCACTGACTTTTTTTGGGATCATATCTATTTGGTGTTCTGTAAGCTTCTTGTATCTTTATAGGCATTTCCTTCTTCAGGTTAGGGAAGTTTTCTTCTATGATTTTATTGAAACCATTATCTGTGCCTTTGAGCTGGTATTCTTCTCCTTCTTCTATTCCTATTATTCTCAAATTAGGTCTTTTCATGGTGTCCCAGATTTCCTGAACATTTTGAGTTATGGCTTTTTTAGTTTTACTATTTTCTTTGACTGACATAACAATTTGAGCTACTGAGTCTTCCACTTCAGAGATTCTATCTTACATCTCTTGAACTCTGTTTGTTGTGGTTCCAGCTTTTTTCTTCAGATTTTTTGTTTCCATCTTTGCCTCATTTTGTGCCTTATTTATTGCTTCAATTTCAGCTTTTAGTTTGTGGCATGTTTCTTTCATAGATTTGTTCATCTCTTCCAATTTTTTTGTTTGTATTTTCTTCTATTTCTTTAAGGCTATTTTCTCTATCTTTGAGAACTTCGATGATCATCAGAAAAGGAATTTTTGGAGTTGCTTCCTTCTGTTTCCTCTTCATTGCTCAGTTCAGGCCTTGTATTTGTAAGATTGCCACTTTCTTATGGAGTTACCTTGTTGTTCTTTATATAATTATGTAAGTTTTTGCACTGACATTTGCCCATGGCTTCATTGGTTCATGATTGGGTGGTTCCTGGTCAGTTGTGGCACTTGGGCTTGTGTGCCTCTTGTCACCATCTGGGCAGGGTCTGAATCTATCCTTCAGGGACCCCTGTAGTTGTCTGTTTGCTCATTTCGATGTGCTGGTGGGTAGCCATGCAAATTCCCTCAGCAGGAGCTGTGGGTATGGCGACAGACAGAGTTTATCTGCCCGTGCTTCAGAGTGTGCTGGGACTCTGCAGACAGCACTTGGCCCTGGAAGCAGAAGTGGAACTGGAACCAATGGTAGCTCAACTCTCTCTCCCTGGCTGGGATATAGGTGCTTGGGCCTTGTGACCCCTCCTCACCTCTGGGCGGGGTCTGAGTCTGTCAAGAACTCTAAAAAAAATATTTTGGGATTTTGATGGGGATTGCATTGAATCTGTTGATTGCTTTTGGTAAGATTGCTATTTTTACTATGTTGATCCTACCTATCCAGGATCATGGGAGATCTTTTCATTTTCTGATATCCTCTTCAATTTTTTTATTTGGTAACAATTTTTTTTCAAACAGATCTGTTAGTGTTCAGTGCGTAAAAGCAAGTACACTCTAACAAGGCCACACACTAGAGTTTATTAAAGAAAGGAGTCCCAGGTGGGTAGAGACAGAGGAGCAGAACAGAAGTCAGGGAACAGAGAAGAGAAGGAACAGAGCACATGTTCACAGCTGCTTTTTTTTTTTTTAACTTTATTTTATTTATTTCTTTATTTGCCTTGGTGTTTGCCCGGAACTGGAACTACAGACAGTTGTTAGCTGCCATGTGGGTGCTGGGAATCGAACCCAGGTCCTCTGGAAGAGCAGACGGTGCTCTTAACCACTGAGCCACCTCTCCAGCCCCTAACAGCTGCTTTTAAGGAAGGGGCGTGCACAAGTATGTGTCATGGGTCCAGGGAGGTGCTTCTGGGTCCAGGGAGGTGCTTCTGTACACAATGACACAGGGTTTATGTAGCCATGCCCAGGGGCATACCTCCATACAAGATGCATCACATATGAGCCGAGGGGCTCAGCTAAGGAATGTCAGGAATCCTTACAAGGTCTGCTACTTCTTTGGTTAGATTTACTCCAAGATATTTAATACTACTTGCAGCTATTATAAAGCAAGATGTTTCTCTTATTTCTTTCTCAGCCTTTTTATTCCTGGTGGTAGGAGAGCTATTGATTTTTGTGGGTTAATCTTGTACCCCACTAAAATGCTGTAGGTGTTTATCAGCTGTAGGAATTTCCTGGTAGAATTTTGGGGGTCATTTATGAATAAAATCATATCATCTGCAAATACAGATAATTTGACTTCTTCTTTTCCAATATGTATCATCTTAATATCCTTTTATTCTTTTCTTGCTTTAGCTAAAACTTTGAGAACATTTTTGACTAATGAGTTTTCTTAGGCAGGTAAGACAACACTTCTTTACATCATTAAACAGATGCAGTATTAACAAATGTAACACATTTTTGTTTAGGTGTACTATTATTCCAGAACATGTTACTATTGCACAAATTCTATTTGATATTTTAATAAATTCCTTGGGCCAGATTTTGAGGAAAAGTTGAAATATAAGAGAGACAATGAAACCAACCACAGCTACCTCTCACCAAGCCAACTCTTCATGCCAAAATAGATAAATCCATTTTCCAAGATTCCTCAGATTGAATGCCTCAGTCCTCAGCAAAATGAGTACTCACAAAAAGGGAAATCTGTCTTCTCCATGACCAGCTATTTCAATTTCTGGTTATACTCTCCCTGTGCTAGAATTAAAGGTGTGTGTCACTACATATCTTGTTCTGTTTGGCCTTGAACTAAAATAGATCCAGAGTATCTCTCCTTCCTGAGTGCTGGAATTAAAGGCATGGTTACCACTTTCTGGCTTGGCTCTGTGGGTGTCTCTGTCCTCTGATATTCCAGGCTATTTTTATTAAATATCACCACATGTAACCAACAGTCTTGTAACCTGTCTACGATTTCTAAAGACCCCCCTTTTCCTTTCTTTTTCCCCTTCCAACATTGAGTCTCTCAGAAAATATGATAAAATATTCTATCAGGTACAGAGACAAAATATCTCATATGAGCCATGGCACCTTTAGTAGAAGAGTTGGGATGGAAATAGAAACACCAGATTTTGCAGTGGAATGAGTTGTATTACTGGAGGGAATTTAGAAGCAGGGATTGGGGGGCAAGTGTATATTTTTTTATTTGGAACCTGAACACATTGTTATAGTTGCATATTTTTGATAATTGTATATACCTATGTGAGATATTTTTATTATATCTGTCCCCACACTTCCCTTTATCTTTTCATTAACACTCCATTGGAGAATATCATACTTTGCAAGTAATTGAAATTTTCTTTTGTCTATAATTACAGGTTGAACATCAACCTTTACCCTAATCCTATTCTACCTTTTCATTTTTCTTTCATCTCTCCCCTTTGCTGCCTAGACAGTTTCACTTATATTTTTATTGAAATCTCACTTCTAAGGACACAAATGCTTGAGTAGCTCTGTGAAAATTAAAGTCAATAGTGAAGGACCCTCTCTAAGTAAGATGATGGCCGTTCCGAAGACTCCTGTCATGGTAGTGACAGTTGTAATATTGAATTTTCTAAAACAAAGCTTGCCACATAAAGTGGTAAGATATAGTGCTGATACTTATGGTAGAAGATGCTACTAAATGTTTCTTTGACTTATAAAGATCCCACACAGTATTTTGCTTGCAATTTTTTTTTATTTGTCTTGATTAGGTCCCTTTTTTTTTCCTCCTTCTACCTCTGAGTTCCTTTTTCTTTTTTTTTTTCCTAGTGGAAGCATAGTATAGCTCAGTAAAAGCACAAAGTTTTGGCTTAACACTCAACAAAACAAAAATAAGTGATCCCAGAATCTAAACAAAAAATACAGCAGCCTTAGAAAATCCTCAGGGGACTTCTTTTTTTATTATGAATAAAGTCATATTTTTTTATCCATGCATCCCCTTGTTCAGACTCTCTTCCCCCTCCCATCCCTCCCAGTCACTTACCCTTTTCCCCATCACCTTATCTCCTCCCCAGCAAGAGCAGGAGGTAGGAGGTGCCTCTGAGTTCTTTAACTGCAACTCTTTGAGTATTAACTGCAGTTAATCTTTTTATAAAGCACTTTTTTTTGCAGGCATTTATGTGAGTGTGTTTTTTGTTCTTTATTATTTAAAACAATTTTCCAATGCACATCTGCACATCACTGCACCCCCACCCGCCCCTTCTCCCAGTCATCCCCAAGCTCCATGTTTACTCACCAAAGAAGGCACAGAATCTCAAGTTGATTGAACTCAGTCTGGCATAGTCAGTTGAGGCAGGACCCAGTACCTCCCTCAAGTTCAAGATTTTTAAAAGTTTTTCCCTGAAAGGCATGGGCTCCAATAAGCCAATTCATGAACCCAGAAAAGATACTGGTTTGAGTACAGGAAGCCCCACAAACTGTCCATGCCTTTTGACAGTCATCTACATTCAGAAGATCCAGATCCTCTCTTTAGAGGCCCAGTAGCTCTATCCAGTGTTTAGCTATAGATCTCTGTGTGGATTCATCACCTGGTGGATGAATGTTCTATAATGACAATCTGATAATAACTCATATGGTTATAGGAAAAGATCACTTTAGGCACCCTCTCCACTATTGTTTGGAGTCCTATATGGGCCCATTTATGGGTTCTTGGGTGTTCCCAAGCACTAGGTTTCTCTCTAATCCCAAAATGGCTCTCTTTATCGGAACATCCACTTCTTTGTTCTCCTTTTTCGTTGGTCATCCTTGCTCAATCATTCCATTCCCTCCTCTTTTCTTCTCACTGCCTCTCATGCTTCCCCATAATTAAATTTTCTCAGGAGATCTTCTCTATTTCCTGTTTGGAAGGAATCTATGGACACACACATGCACCCCCCCCACACACACACACACAGTTTTTTAAATGTAAAATAAAAGTAGCTCATAGACATCAACCAAGAACAGTTACATCAACAACACAATGACTTGCAAACTAAGTTCCATGCCACTGTTAATTTCTAATTTGACAGGACATAGAAAATCAATCCATCCTTTCTCTACATCTGAAATTTACCATTATATCTAAAAATAATTGGTTTTAATTTTGTTTCTCTTACTTATAAGATTTAGCTATCATTTTTACAGTTTCTTCAATATATGTGAAGCACAACATTTAGACAAAATTTAAGTAGACATTTTCCAAATGCCATCATATCTTTAACAAAACAGTGCTTGTTCCAAGGACCTGATACAGGCCATCAGGATGAGAATTTGGCCCAGCTCTAAGTAAATAATAAAGCACTGTTTTATAGAAATAATTTTTTTCCACTGGTAATCTCATAAGGACATATGTACTACAATGCATATTTTAATTTTATTATTTTTTATTTATTATGAATAAAGTCATATTTTTTATCTGTGTATATCCTTGTTCATGCTCCCTTCCCCCTCTCACCCCTTCTAGTCACTCTCACTTCTCCACATCTCTTTATCTCCTCCCCAGCAAGGACAGGAGGTCCCAAAGTCTCAAGGTGGCTTAGTTCAACATGAACTCCAAGCAGATCCACTTTCCTCATCCAAACAACTGGGTCAACATCTGGAGAGAGTGGGATCCAAGGTGCTGGTCCAAGGTGTTTCAGATCCCTAGCTGTTCAGTGTTTGTGGTTTGCAGCTTAGACAAGCTTTACATAAAATAGTGTCTGACAATGGCGGGGTACTGTACTGTGGCACTACTATATATATATTTAGTGTAGGCCTTGCATCATCTCAGAATTTTTACCTTCTTTATTTTAATTTTATGTATTTTCAAGGCATTATGTTTTGCACACATCTGCTGATTATTTTATCTTAGTACTAACTATAAGATTATAGCCATACCTACTACCATAAATATATTTTTAAAATAATACATTTTAGTGAGAACATAAGTAGCTATTGTAAGCAAAGCAAAATACTATCTCTGTGAACATAAAACATTCATTATCTTACATGTAACTTATTGATCTAAACTATTTTATTTATAGGTTTTATAAAATTTGTAAATCCGTATTTCTTTAGAAAATTACATAGATTTGTGTGTGTGTGTGTGTTTGATGCATATGAAGAATTCAGAGACCCACTTGGAAGTTCTTACATTTTTCCAGGATGTTCCAACATCAAATTGGCTTGTTTGTTTACTCACAAATATAGTTACATATAGAGCCATCTCCAGGCCCCATTTTTATTTTCTTTACGATATATATGATAAAAATGTATATATATATATACACATATATATATAGCAAATATTTCCAAATAAACCTTACATATATAAGAAGATGATTCGTACCTTTTTTCTTTTTATATTAAGTTTTTTCTTATGACTAAAGTCATATATTTTTATCCTTGTATATCCTTGTTGAAGCTCCCTTCCCTTTCTCACCCATTCTAGACCCTCTCTCATCGCCATATCATTTAATATTAAATAAAAAACATTTTATTGATAGAATAACACTGTTACACATTAAAATTGTCTAAATCTAATTTTATTTCATTTTTACATTTTAATTTAACTTAATTTAACTTTCCTAATTATGTGCTAGTTTGTTGAAGCAAGAGTAGTTTCTTGTCCAGTGTCTAACTTTTGCTACAAAAGAAAGTAAACTCAATATGGCATTCCTTAATACTCATCATCCTCTCAAAAAAAGATTGGTGCTGCCAGGAGCTGACAAGTTGGCTCATGTTCAGAAAAGTCCAAGTTTTTAAAATATTTTAAATTTCATATTCTGTAGGTATTGGAGTATTTGAAGATTCACTAAATGAAGTGTATCTTTGTACATCTAAGCAAAATCTACCTAATATAAATATAAGTTTGATTATTATAGATGACTATTAATCCATTTCTAAATAATTTATTACAGTTATGAATTTATTAAATAAATTGCATGAATATAAAGCAATAAATAAGAGTAGAAATATACATTATAACAAAAATGACCTTAATTTGTATCAAGCCAAAATCAATATCAATCTAAAGTATTTCAAACAAGCAGATTTTTTTAAAAGTAAGTTAAATAATCTATAATTTTTCCTACTGTATTTATATCTAACTTTCTTTTTTAGAAAGAGATCAATATTCAAAACCTTTAATCAAAAATAACAATAATCTCTTTTGGGAGGAAATGTGAGAATGTGGGTGTAGCTTTCTAGTCTACTTCCTGTTGACTGGGTATGCTTGTAATATTTGAGAGACCCTGAAGCTGGATCATCTTAGTCAGCATCCCTGAAGCTGATGTGAATGTTAGATCATCTTGCACATCTCTTCTCATCAAAGATTTTTTCAGGTGATCTTTCTCAGTCAAATCATATTAGCTTGGAAGCAATCCATAGGCTCTCATCTTTTGTGGAAACAAAAGCAAAGCCTTTTTTCCAAAGCAATATATCTTTATATCCAAATTTCAAAGTCAAAATTCCTTTAAAATACTTGTTGATTTAACTTAGAAGTCTTTACAATCAAATGTCTTTCTGCAGTAAGCTCATTAACAGTTAAAAAATAAAAAATCCTAATAATAAACATAATTCAGACTCTTTTTTCCAGATGTATTTTTCATCTTTACATGGCTATTTTTTATATTACTTTACTGTCTCTTTATAGACTTTATATTTTAAATTATTTATTTCTTTACTGCTTATATTTCTTTTCCTTTCTTTTAAACCTGTGTAGATTTTACACACATTGTAAGCCATTTAGAGGTTTTCTCCATTTGAATTTGTTTTATTAAATATTTGTAATTATGTCTTTTTAACCAGATGAGTTTTTAAGTTGCTAAATGTATGGCTTGGACCCTTGGCTTCTGGCTTCATTCTGTTTGGCCGTTCGATACGGAGTCATGATTACCTCCCCAATTCTTGAAAGCATTATTAAGTATCCAGCCCAGAGTTGTGCTCCCAAACATGCTAACAGTGGCTGGGAGAAGCCTCTTTGTACCATGGCCATGAAGGAAACTTTGGAAAATGGCCATGTTGCTTAGCTCCTGATAGCTGGCAGCTGACTACATCTCTGGCATGAAACTGTGAGACTAAGAAGGCCTGTGTGACTCCATTTCTGTGTCATTAGAATCTTTTAAAAAACTTTTTTATTGTCTGATTTTGAATGTCATTTGTAGCTTAAAGTTTCTCCCCTGGCCTAATTCCAAGTTTCAGACTCACCTAGAGCTTCTCAGTCCCAAATAATCACACAATGGCTTATATTAATTACAAACTCTCTGGCCTATGGCTCAGGCCCATTACCAATCTACTCTTGCAACTTTACCCATCTTTATTAATCTATTGTATTGCCACATGACTAGTGATTTACCTATACTTTTACACCATGTCTCTTTGACTCTGCCATTTTCCTTCATCTCTGCTTTGATTTTCCACCTGCCTCTGAGTTGCCTTGCAATAGGCCAAAACAAATTCTTGATTAACAAATGTTAATACATTTATTCGCAGTATACAAAAAGACATTTCATATCAAACTTTAATTTGAGTTCTAGCATCCAAGAATGATGGCAGAGAACTTATAACCATATACATATATATATGTATATATATACCACCCTCACACACATCCACTAATACCAACCTTGGATCTGTTAGTTCATTTTACATATTTTTCTATTTGTTTTCAAGTTCCACATTAGGTGAGAGAAAACACCTCTTAATATCCTTTTGTAATTTTACTCTATGCAATTTCCTCTTCATAATTTAATATGTATATGCATGTATACATAGAAATAAAATTTCTGATTTTTCTTCTGAAAATTGAAATTATTTCTCACTGGACACATCTTTCCTGGAATTGTGTTATCTGCCTTTTAGATATTTGACACTTCAATGGGTAGAAAATAATGGCCATGGATAACAATAACTAATTGATTTTTTTTTTAAAGAATTAGTAAAGTTGAAGTCTTTTCAACTCATGAGCTTCTTTGTTTTCCTTCTGCTGTTTCTTCATTAAATCTGTCTTTTTAGGCTAGAGCATTCTGTAGAGAATCAACAACCTACAGAAGGGAGCTGTTGCTTTCATCTCCTTTTGTTCTTGACATTGATGAGTGTTTCTGAAGCAAACAATTAAATTTAACATTTAATTTTTTTATACAACCTTTATCAAATGAAAGAAGCTCCCATCTAATTATACTTATCTGGACGCCTTTTATTTCAAAAATGAAAGTTTAAACACTGTCTTTTTCACCGCTTTCTGTTTCCTATGAAGAATTTTTTATTGTACTATTCTTGATACAGCACAGCTTTCAACAACTTTCTGATGCTAAGTTTTCTAATTATGTTTCAAGCTATTATGTAAAACTCTTCTTTTATTTTATATGTGATTGTATTATGAGTAGTTTCTTGACTAAGAAAAGTTTTTATTAAAGTTTATGTATTCTATTAAAGCAAAAAATTTCTTTTTTTAATTCTTAAAAATTCTTCTACTCAAATATCTAATAGATTTTATAACATACTAACAATATTCTCTTAGTGTTTTTGTTTGAATAACTACTGTTCTCTAACAGATTTGATGCAGGGTTGAGGAGCTTGTACATGTACCAACTAAATGTGCCTGGCTTTATTGACTGCATGGGTAGCCTTACATTTTTTAACAGAGGATGAAAGGATGATCAGTAAGCCAAGTATTAGAAAGGTTGAAGGGCTAGCAAGAGGAAGGATGAAAAGTGAATCTGTGGTTGATATTTAAAAATAAATAAAAAATGAGTACTGCCTCCCAAAGATGTAGGTGTTTGAAAACTTGGTACACAGTTAGGAGAGACTTGCTGGAGCAAATGTGTCACTGGGGTAGACTTGGAATTTTTAGCCTATTCTTATCCCTGTTATCTTTTTCTGCCTTCTTTGTGCAGATAAAGATGTGATCAACCAGGTTCGTTTTTTCTGCTGTAATGTTGCTGTCATACTTTTCTACTTTGATAGATTTTTATCCCTCTGAACTGAAAACTAAAATAAATAGTTTCTCCTAAAAGTTGCATTTTGACAGGGTATTATATCACTGCAACAGTAAAGTAAGTAGTACACTTTGAATTTAAATTATTTTTAGAATTTCAATCTATGACATAAAGTACTGAAAATCGTGAATTCCACTTTTATAATGAAGTATCAAGATATGTTTATTAAGCCTGAAACATGAGATGGAGCACTATAAGTGGTATGAACTATAGGGAATAGAAAACTGTGGGAGGGAATAATGGGGGAAACATTTCCAAATGGCCAGTCTCCTGATGTCCACAGAAATTCACAATACACTGGTTGATAGTGTCAGCTGAAAAATTTGCCCCATTGAGTAAGACTCCCATTTAAGATATACATTATAATTTTTAAGAGTCTTAAGGCAAAATATTTTCAGTGTCCTAAGAAGATACCCCAAATGTTTATTTAATGGACAATAGTAAACATTGAGTTATAAACAATAGGATTCAAACAACAGAATCTAGAATAAGATAATCCAGACAAAGGATACAGAACAGTAAATAAGGACAGCAAAAAATAAAGAAGCATATTTTATACCCTTTTACTTTTAAACATGTTTGGGCATGGGTCTTCTAAAATTTAATTTAATCAATGTATGAAATAAAGAAGCCATTGCTTTGGTCAGGATTGTATCCAAGAAAAGACTAAACAGGACAAATAAAAATAAATTTGCAATTTTGCTCAACAAAGGAATGTCAGGAGAAATAAAAATAAATTTGCAATTTTGATCAACAAAAGAATGTCAGGAGGCATCACCATCCCTGACTTCAAGTTATACTATAGAGCTATAGCAATAAAAACAGTGCCATAAAAACAAACTTGTGCATCAATGGAATCAAACTGAATACCCATACAATAATCCACACACCTACGAAACCTGACTTTTGACAAAGACTCCAAAAGTATTCAATAGAAGAAAGATAGTATCTTCAACAAATAGTGTTGGCAATAGCTGGATGGTAGTGTATAGAAAAATGTAAATAAATCTAAGCCTATCACCCTGCACAGAAGTCAAATCCAAGTGGATCAAAGACCTCAACATAAACCCTTGCTACACTGAACTTGATAGAAAAGAAAGTGGGGCATACCCTCCAATGCATTGGCAAAAGTGTCAACTTCCTAAATATAACACCAGTGGCACAGACACTAAGAAAAGCAATCAATAATAGCATTTTCTTAATATAAGTTTTTCCTTCTTAAATAACTTGAGTTTGTATGAAATTGAAAGAAAACTATGCAGTATAGATGCTAGGCAAAAATTCTACAGGCCTACAGTTGAAAGTATTGTTTAAAATAATTAATTCAACTTTAATCAACCTAACACTAAGACAGACTGAGCGATACATAAACACAGTAAAAGTTAGCTTCTCTAGCACAAAGAGCATGGATTTGAGTTTTTATTTCTTATTACAGAGACAGGGAATCTAGGATAAAATGTTGTTCACTGGAAGACAATTGTAACATATAATTATTATAATCTTTTTTAAATGTATAGTATCACAGTTGATCCTAGAATGTCAGTATTTCTTTTCTGGTCAGATTTTATTTCCTTGGATATTTAAAATAAGCCATATAGTTAAATAATAAATCTCTTTTAAGTTTTTGAAGACATTTAATTCAATTTTTGCCAATGGTTGCGGGTAACTTATATTTTAATCAAAAGCATACACAGTATCTTTTTCCTGCAATGAAAAGGAAATATAAATTTAATCTTTGGACAACAGCCATTTTGACAGGCTAAAATTGGTATCTAATGATAGTTTTGATTTTATATTTTCAGTAAATAGTATTAGTTAACATTTATTGTTATATATTGCAATCTATAAATTTTCTTTAAAAATATCTGTACAGTTCTTTCACTAACATTTAAATTTGGCTATTAATTTTATTGCTCTTGAGTTGATTATATGATTTTGATATAACAATATTTCAGATGTGTAATTGAGATACACTCTCCTCATATTTTTTTATTTTATTTTTTAACTTTTTTCTTCTTTATTTTGTATTTATCAAAAAAAACAGTAAAATGAATTCAAAATGCTGAACAGTTAACAATAACTATAAAGAGGATAAAAATCATAAGCATGACTTATCAAGGGTGGTAATGCAAATAAGATTGCTACACATATATTTACATTGTGTTCAACTTTCCCTCTGAATTTTTTTTCCATCCCTGTATATCCTAATTCAAGGTCCCTTCCCCCTCCTACCACATCAGGTCAATTTTCTTGTCCTCAACTCCCCATCCCCTCCCTGGGCAGGGAGCAGACAGTCCTATGGTCCCACTGACACAATAATGCTTGAATCAGTCTCCACTCCTGGCCAAAACCAATTTTGTCCCCCCTCCCTCAAGAGTGAGGCAGGTGTTCCTCTAGGGGGAGTGGGATCCAAAGGGTCAGTCCAGGGTGTTTCTGATCCCAAACTGTTCAGTGGTTGTGGTTTGCAGCTTGGGCATACTTGGCTTTTTTTTTCTTGTTTGTTTGTTTAGAGATCACTAATGAGTGAGTACATCCCCTGCTTATCTTTCTGAGATTGTGATACCTCACTCAGGAGGATATTCTCCACATCCATCCATTTGTCTGCAAATTTTAGGATATCATTTTTTCTTAATGCTGAGTAGTATTCCATTGTGTAGATGTACCACAGTTTGTTAATCCATTCTTCAGTTGAGGGGCATCTAGGTTGTTTCCAGGTTCTTCCTATTACAAATAATGCTGCTATGAACATAGTTGAGCTAATACCTTTAGACTGCGAATGTAACTCTTTAGGGTATACACCCAGAACTAGTATAGCTGGGTCCTTGGGGAGATTGAATCTCAGTTTTTGGACCGCCATATTGCATTCCAAAGTGGCTGAAAAAGCTTACACTCACACCAACAATGGAGGAGTGTTCCCCTTGCTCCACATCCTCTCCAACATAGGCTTAATCTGTGCCTTTTATCTAGGCATATCTAACAGGTGTTAGGTGGTATCTCAAAGTTGTTTTGATTTGCATTTCTCTGATGGCTAAAGATGAAGAGCATTTTTTCAGGTGCCTTTCAGCCATTCGTAGTTCCTCTGCTGAGAATTCCCTTTTTAGATCTGTACCCCATTTTTTGATTGGGTTATTCAAGGTTTTGGGCTCTATATTCTTGAGCTCATTATATATCTTAGAGATCAGCCCTCTATCACTTGTAGGGTTGGTGAAAATCTTTTCCCATTCTTAAGGCTGTTGTTTTGTCCTATTGACAGTGTCCTTGGCTTTGCAGAAGCTTCCTAGCTTCAGGAGATCCCACTTGTTGATTGTTGGTCTTAGTGTTTGTGCCACTGGTGTTATATTTAGAAAGTGGTTGCCTGTGTCAATTTGTAAAAGTGTATTTCCCATTTTCTTTTCTATCAAGTTCAAAGTGGCTGGGTTTAAGTTGAGGTCTTTGATTCACTTGGATTTGAGTTTTGTGCGGGGTGATAGGCTCGGATCTATTTGCATTTTCTACACAATTCCATCCAGCTATGCCAAAACCATTTGTTAAATATGCTATCTTTTTTCCATTGAATGTTTTGGGCCTCTTTGTCAAAGTTCAGGTGTTCATAGGTTTTTGGGTTAATGTCTGGATCCTCAATTCTATTCCATTGATCCACAAGTCTCTTTTTATGCCTGTACCAGGCTGTTTTTATTACTGTAGATCTTTAATATACCTTGAGTCAGGGATGGTGATACCTCCTAAGGTTCTTTTGTTGAGTAAAATTGTTTTGACAATCCTGGCTTTGCTATTATTCCAAATGAAATTGAGTATTGTTCTTTCAAGGTCCAAAAAATATTGTGTTGGGATTTTGATGGGCATTGCATTGAATCTGTAGATTGCCTTTGGTAGAATTGCCATTTTTTACTATGTTTATCTTACCAATCCAAGAACATGGGAGAGCTTTCCATTTTCTGATATCCTCTTCAATTTCTTTCTTCAATGATTTAAAATTTTTGGCAAATAGGTCTGTTACTTCTTTGGTTATAGTTACTCCAAGGTATTTAATACTATTTGCAGCTATAATGAAGGGTAATGTTTCCCTTATTTCTTTTTCAGCTCTTCTATCTTTAGTGTATAGAAGGGCTACTGATTTCTTTGAGTTTATCTTGTATTCTGCTACATTGCTGAAGGTGTTTATCAGCTGTAGCAGTTCCTTGAAAGAATTTTGTGGGTCACTTATGTCTACAATCATATCATCTGCAAATAGAGATAGCTTCACTTCTTCTTTTCCAATTTGTATCCCCTTACTCTTTTTTCATTCCCTTATTGCTTTAGCTAAAACTTCGAGAACTGTATTGAATAGATAAGGGGAGAGAGGACATCCTTGTCTAGTTCCTGACTTTAGTGAGATTGCTTTGAGTTTTTCTCCATTAAGTTTGATAGTGGCTGTCAGCTTCTTGTAAATCGCCTTTATTATATTTAGGTATTCTCCCTGTATTCCTGATCCTTTCAGGGCTTTAAGCATAAAGAAGTGTTGGATTTTGTCAAAGGCTTTTTCCGCATCTAAGGATATGATCATGTGGTTTTGTTCCTTTAGTTTGCTTATATGATTGATAACATTTACAATTTTTCATATGTTAAACCAGTCCTGCATTTCTGGGATGAAGCCTACTTGGTCGTAGGGGATGATATCTTTTATACATTGTTGTAAACAGTTTGCAAAAATTTTGTTGAGAATTTTCGCATCAATATTCATGAGGGAAATTGGTCTGTAATTCTCCTTCTTTGTTGTGTCTTTGAGTGGCTTGGGTATTAGGGTGATTGTGGCCTCATAAAAGGAATTTGGCAATATTCCTTCAGTTTCTACTGTGTGAAATAGTTTGAGGAGTAACAGTAGTAATTTTTCTTTGAATGTCTGGTAGAATTTGGCACTGAAACCATCTGGACCAGGGCTTTTATTACTGCGGAGTTTTTTAATGACAGCTTCAATTTCCTTAAGGATTATAGGCCTGTTTAGGTAATTAGTCTGATCTTCGTGTAATTTTGGTAGATGGTACCTGTCCAGAAAGCTGTCCATTTCTTCTAGGTTTTCCATTTTTGTGGAATACAGATTTTCAAAGTATGATCTGATAATTCTCTGTATTTCCTGGGGTTCGGTTATGTCCCTCTTTTCATTTCTGATTTTTTTGATTTGAACACTCTCTCTCTGTTTTTTGATTAGTTTGGCTATGGGCTTATCTATCTTGTTAACTTTCTCAAAGAACAAACTCTTAGATTCATTGATTCTTTGTATTGTTCTTTTTGTTTCAATTGTATTGATTTCAGCTCTAAGTTTGATTATTTCCTGCCATCTACTCCTTCTAGGTGAGTTCACTTCTAATTGTTCTAAGGCTTTCAGCTGCGCTGTTAGATCTCTAGTGTTGGATTTCTCTAGGTTTTTCATATAGGCATCCAGCGCTATGAATTTTCCTCTGAAGACTGCTTTCATTTGTCCTACAAGTTTGGATACGTTGTAGATTCATTTTCATTAAATTCTAGGAAGATTTGATTTCTTTCTTAATTTCTTCCTTGACCCAGAGATGGTTGAGCTGAGTGATGTTTAGTTCCCATGAGTTGGTAGGCTTTCTTTGGGTTTTGATGTTGTTGAACTCTAACTTTAGATCCTGGTGGTCCAATATGTTACAAGGGATTATTTCCGTTTTTTTGTATTTGTTGACGTTTGCTTTATGACCAATTATGTGGTCAATTTTGGAGAAAGTTCAATGAGGAGCTGAGAAATATGTATATTCCTTTGCCTTTGGGTGGAAGCTTCTGTAGATATCTATTAAATCCATTTGCATCATAACCTTTTTTAGACTCCTTATTTTTCTGTTGAGACTCTGTCTGGTTGATCTATCCAGGGTTGAAAGTGGGGTATTGAAGTCTCCCACTGTTAGGGTGTAAGAATTGATGTGGGATTCGAGCTTTAGCAGTGTTTCTTTTACATAAGTAGGTGCCCTTATGTTAAGGGCATAAATTTTTAAGATTGAAATCTCCTCTTGACCAATTTTTCCTGTGATGAATAAGTAGTGACCATCTTGGTCCCTTTTAATTGCTTTTAGCTTAAAGTCTACTTTGTTAAACATTAGGATTGCAACCCCTGCTTGTTTCTTAGGACCGTTTTACTGGAAAATCTTTTCCCAACCCTTTATTCTAAGCCTGTGTCTGTCTTTGCGGTTGAGGTGTGTTTCTTTTAGGCAAGAGAAGGATGGCTTCTGGTGTATCCATCATGTTAGTGTTTGATGTTTTACAGGAGAGTTGAGACCATTGATATTAAGGGAAATTAGTGACCATTGATTCATATTTCCTGCCATTTTTGGTGATAGCAGGAAATTTGTTATTTCCTTTCTCTAGGGTATTCTTCTGTGAAATTATTGATTGTTTGTGATTTCGTGGGTGTATCTGGGGTCCTTAGGTTGGAGTTTTCCCTCTAATACTCTCTGTAGTACTGGAATGGTAGATAGATATTCTTTCAGTCTGACTTTGTCCTGAAACATCTTGTTTACTCCATCTATGGTGATTGATAATTTTGCAGGGTTAGTATTCTAGTTTGGCAGCCATCCTCTTTTAGCATCAGTATAACTTCTAACCAAGCCCTTCTGGCTTTCATCGCTTCCATTGAATAGTCAGGTGTTATTCTGATGGGTGTGCCTTTATATGTGAGTTGGCCCTTTTCTTTTGCAGCTCGTAAAATTTTTTCTTTGTTCTATATGTTTTGCGGCTTGATTATAATGTGGCATGCTGACTTTTTTGGAGGGTCATATCTATTTGTTGTTCTGTAAGCTTCTTTTATCTTTATAAGCATTTCCTTCTTCAGGTTAGGGAAGTTTTCTTCTATGATTTTATTGAAACCATTATCTGTGCCTTTGAGCTGGTATTCTTCTCCTTCTTCTATTCCTATTATTCTCAAATTAGGTCTTTTCATGGTGTCCCAGATTTCCTGAACATTTTGAGTTATGGCTTTTTTAGTTTTACTATTTTCTTTGACTGATATATCTATTTGAGCTATTGAGTCTTCCACTTCAGAGATTCTACCTTCCATCTCTTCAAATCTGTTTGTTATGCTTGTATCTGTGGTTCCAGCTTTTTTCTTCAGATTTTCTATTTCCATCTTTGCCTCATATTGTGCCTTTTTTATTGCTTCTATTTCAGTTTTTATTTCAGCTTTTAGTTTGTGGCATGTTTCTTTCATAGATTTGTTCATCTCTTCCAATTTTTTGTTTGTATATTCTTCTATTTTTTTAAGGCTATTTTTCATATCTCCTTTGAGAGCTTTGATGATCATCAAAAAGGATTTTTTGGTGTTGCTTCCTTCTGTTTCCTCTTCATTGCTCAGTTCAGGTCTTATATTTGTAAGATCGCCACTCTCTTCTGGAGTTACCATGTTGTTCTTTGTATTATTATGTAATTTTTTGCACTGACGTTTCCCCATGGCTTCAGTGGTTCACGATTAGATGGCTCCTGGTCAGTAGTGGCACTCGGGCTTGTGTGCCTCCCATCACCTCTCTGGGCAGTGTCTGAATCTGCTCTTTAGAGACCCCAGATGTTATCTGTTTGCTCAGTTCAAGGTCGAGGTGGGTAGCTGTGCAAATTCCCTCAGTAGCAGCTGTGGGTATGGTGACAGGCAGACTTTATATGCCCCTGCTACAGAGTTTGCTGGGACTGTGCAGATAGTACCTGGTCCTGGAAGCGGAACTGAAACCGATGGGAGCTCAACTCTCTCTCCCTGGCTGGGATATAGGCTCTCGGGCTTGGTGACCCCTCTTCACCTCTGGGCGTGGTCTGAGTCTGTCCTTCAGGGACCCCTGTAGTTATCTGTTCTCTCAGTTCCAGGTCGAGGTGGGTAGCCATGCAAATTCCCTCAGTAGCAGCTGTGGGTATGGTGACAGGCAGACTTTATCTGCACCTGCTACTGAGTTCTCTGGGACTTACTCTGCAGACAGCACCTGGTCCTGGAAGCAGCTCTCCTCATATTTTTAAGCTGTCTCTTTAAAGTGTTGATTCTTTTCTTAGCTTCATATAAAGTAATACAAGCAATGCTATTTTTTATATTACCATTTATTTCTGGGTTTTAGGTTCATGTCAAAATTATGACCAATTTTAAAGAAACTGTTGTATATCTCTTCTATTTCACATTCACATCCTGCAATGAGTGTCTTAGTTTGTGAAAATTGTGCGTGATATGAATTTATGGTCTAATTTTATTCTTTTCATAACTATATTCAGAGTTTTAAATATTATTATGTACTGAAAGGATTGTTATTGTCCCATTAAATGACCATTGAAATTTTATTGAGGAGTAACTGCCTAAATTTGTCGATGAATTCTGAGTTGTCTACTTTGATTCATTTTATGTCTGTCTGTTTTTCTTTCAGCAAAGGTGTTTTCTACTTTGAGAACCTTACAATGTTTATTTGAAATCAAGAAGTAAAACCATTATAGCCTGCTCTTGCTTAGGATTAGTCTGGAAATTTAAAATGTTTTGGAATTTTGAATTAATTTTATAATTTTTTTCTGTTTCTAGAATTACATATGCCGCACATTAAACATTCAAAGTGTTCAAGAGATTGCAATCTTTTTAATAATATTTATAAAATCAAAATATCTTAGCATTTATTTGTCACATTTTTAATATATTATGATGACAATTTTATAAATCTCTTATCTGCTTGGATAATATTTTACCATGCTTTTTATGCAATGTTATTGTGAATTCAAAAGCTCAGATGTTTTCTCAAAGAAGGTTTGTTTGTTTTATATAGAAACAAGATGGAGATTTTACATTTTGTGTCTGACAATTTTGCTGAATTCCTTTAATAACAGTGATATGTTTAGGGAAAAAAATGTACAGAAGATTCAGTAATCCGTAATTAGGAACAATTTTACTTTTATCTCTTTTTTCTATATTTTTATGAATAAAGTCATATTTTTTTATTCATGTATACCCTTGTTCAAGCTCCCTTCCCCCTCCTGCCCCTTCCAATCACTCTTTCTTCTCCACATCTCTTTATCCCCTCCCCAGTGAGAAGAGCAGGTCCCAAGGTCTCAATAAGGCTTAGTTCAGCATCTACTTTCCTCACCCCAACATCAAGACTGGGTTAGGTGTTCCTCTGGCAGGAGATTTGTAGGTCTATAACGTCTTTTTTCTTATCTAATTTTTCTGCCTGGAACTCGAAGAACTGTATGAAATATCAGCAGATCATTGACAAATATCTTTGAAGAAAGCATTTTAACAATTTCTTTTAGCTGGATATAGTTTCTGCAATTAACTCTTCATATGCAACATACATAGCATCAAGATGTATTCTTACTTGGTTAAACTTTTACTTTTATTTATGGATGCAGAATTTTGTCAACAATTTTTCTGAATCTATTGCTATGGCCATAAATATTTTATCACCAATTAGGGAGCTTGATTAAGGATATACACAGCTAAAAAATATAACTTTATTCATAATAAAAATAACAAATTAGTTTATTTGTATATCTTTCACTATTCTTTTATGTCCTGAATAAATTGATTATGATCATGAAGTAAAACCATTTTAAGATTTAGCTCAGATCATTTTTATAGAAATTTGTTGAGATTATTACTTTTTTTATCCAAGTTGTTTTTTCAGACATAATCACATTGAATCTCCATTGCTGAGACAGTCTTTTATATGGCTGATTTCTTCACAGTGATACAATGTGTTTCTTGAAAGCAATTTAAATTATGTCTTTTAATATCTTTCTTAATTTTTTTGTCATGAATAAAGTCTCATTTTTTATCCATGTATCCCCTTGTTCAAGCTCCCTTCCCCCTCCTGCTCCTCCCAGTCACTCACTTCAGTATTTTTCAGAAATGCTTGCTTGCACTTTCCTTGTCTAGTTTTGTTACGAAGGCTAATGGTAGTTTTAAAACATATTTTTTTAACCATTCTTTTTTAATTGTTTTTTGAAAATCAATATAAAACTTTATGTAAAAAAGAAAAATATTCAGGATAGCTAAACAAACAAACAACAACAGCAATGACAAAAAAACTCCTCAAGCCAGGTTAGGCTCAGGTAAAGAAAACACAATAGGTCATAACTAATGCCCATGGATGCACTATGGCCACCACAAATTTCTGCTAAGAAAGGAAAAAAAAAGTATATTTATTAACAGAGAACACAAGACAATGAGTGGTGGAAAAGCAATTGCCTAATCTTTATAAATCTCTAGTTTCTGTTTTCACCACCATAACAAACTTGAATAATTAGACATATTATATAACAAAATGTACATGACACAATAAGGGTGTAAAATTAAAATTTACGGTATAAAATGTATATGTTAAAAATAGTATTGCATCAAAAAAAGACCTAAGTCAAAGTGGAAGGAAGTGAAATCCACAACAGACAATCAGTTTAAAAAAAGAAAAAAAAACAAAATTAAATTAAGCTGCTTTTAAAAAATACAAAAAATTAGAATTTTTTTACATTTACATTACAAAAAGATATATTAGAAATATTAAGGCACACTAAGTAAGGTAATCCATAAATAATGAATGAATGTCTAGTGGCAGATAATGTGCAAAGCCTTCAATATGAAGAGAAGATAAATCCTTTCTTTCTGAAAACATCATTAGACAGACAAATGTCATATACAGAGCTGCTGCACTGCAGCCTATATCTAAAGTTTCCTGTGTTAGTTAAAACATTACAGACAACTAAGGGAATGCTAACATGAATAACTAACACAGTAAGGAATGAAAACAATGCATTTTTTTCTCAAGTGAATGGGACAAGAGATGAGTACGATATGAAGTCTCTACTCTTCTTTTAATTATCTTCCTCCTGCCTTTAGTTTGTATGCTGTTTGTGTCTAATTTGCTTTGTTGTTCATTTTCCTATGTGCCTCTGCTCCTAAAAGGGGCTCTCTTCTGTGTTTATTGAGCAATTCAGAAAACATGGCATGAGAGAGGTGACTTGTCTTCTTTCCAGAAACATTTAACAGAATGTTTACAAGGGAAGAAATTATTTTACTTATTGCAAGTGGCCCAAAAGTATTTAGTATGGAGAGCATGTTATCAACTTATATCCATATCATTTCCAACATTTATGATATATATTTTTTGAATAAGTTTCATTTCAAACTATTGGGTACTTTCAGAAATACATAAACATACAAAAATATATCATTTTATGTAAGGGGCATGGGAAAGTATAGTTTAACATCACAGCTGTGCATGTAGTTTAGACTGTAAAAACTAATAGGAAATCCAAAGCATAGGAACGTTTGTTACAAGGTTTAGATTTGAACAGGCCAAATACATCGTAATATATAAGATTATATATACAGTTTTAAATTATCTTAAGGGGTATGATTAACTTCCATTGAGGTTAATAAAAGCTCAGTGTTTGGGGAATGGAGACAAGTGCTATTGTTTTTATCATGAGTTAATCTGAGTTGATCTTACAGCCTGACTACCTGTCATGGAAGTATGTTAGACAGGAGCAGATGCCTCGGTTCCCAGATTCTGATATGCTATTTTATAAGAACAGATATCTGTGTTCTAGGGCCCTGGGACTATATTTGAGGAGGATCAGGGACCTGGTTGCTTTTGTGAGGGATGAGGGACTGGATGTGTAAAAAAGATCAAGCTTGTTTTAGCATTCATTAAGATAGATATGATAATTTGAATGATAGGCATAAGTATCTTATGTATAGGTTTGTAGGACTGACTCTGGCTACTGATTATGAACACTAGTTAGGCTTATCTTTTATAGTGGGCTTGCCTATTGCACAGGTTTGCAGAAGTTGGCATGGAGCCAGGATCCACTAATTTTTTCTTTATTGCTTGGCTGGAGATAAAATAAGTGTCGTTAAATGCTAAATCTTCTAGCTTTATCTCTGCTTTCCGAGTCTGCTTCTACTTCTTCCTTCTTTTTTTCCTCTTTTTGTCTAATTTGGAAAATGCAGAGGCTTTTGTGGTCACAGATAAGTCCTGGAGAAACTAGAAATATTAAACACACAGAGCTTCCTGCTCAAAAGGAGAGATGCATGACCCTCCTTCATATATAGAGCAGAAATGGTAAAAAGCCTGATGATCTTTCTGCCATCTGTATGTAAGAGACCATACCATACCCCCCTCAGACCCTTAATATGCCATGTATGCTTTACAATTAGTTTTATTGTGACCATTTCTTAACCTTTATTGTACAAAAGGGATTGGATTATTATCACCAGAAATTTTTTTATCCAAATTGTGTTGTATTAAATATGCCTAAAATAAACTGCCTTGTGTCAGACTTTGAAGTCTGAACAAGCACCGGCGACAGAGTCCTGTAAAAACAGGACTTCTTTTTTATGTCTTACAAATTATTACCATACTGGCTTTGGTGATCACAGACATATCTACATTCATACTGGACACAAATTTTCCCACCTCTGGGCATCCAGAATTTTTCTTTTGCATGTCATTGAAATTGTGCATGTAGTTGAATATACACATACTTTGTAACATAAATTGTGTTGAGTTATTGTTCTCTTTAGAATATTGTTGATTGACTTATAGATTAGCTTACTTCTTTTGAGTCTTGTTGTTAAGTTAATCCATATGTGGTCTGTGAAAACATATACTTTTGAGTCAATTTAGGCCTTCATCAAAGATTAGTTTTATTCTGATAGATCTATACAGAAAATCTATGTTAATCTTATTATTTCAGTCAAGGTTTTCAGAACTCACTTAGCTTCCTGTGTCAAGGTGAAATTTTGAAATTTCCCCTTCAAATATCTTGGTCCATTTAATGTAACTAGCTTGGCTTCCCAGTCAAACATTATCTTGGATTCTCCTATGGTGGAATTTAGCAGAAATAGGTGAATGGTGAATTTGGTTGGCATTTATGCAACTGACATTATCTAGGTAGGATATTCTAAACCCAGGAGTTATTGTTCAGCTAGGTAAAGAAGGGGTAACATTTTTCTTTGTTAGAAATTATGCAAACATCTTGACTGTGAACTGTGCATAGCAACCATGTGTCAAGAAAACTCTGAGATTATATAGGTTCTGAGAGTGGTTTAAGATTTATAAGCATTATAAAACCTTTGGACTTGACAGAAACCATAAATAATTGTTTCTGAAAAGAAGACTCATATGCTTTAAATATGTGCTACTCTTCTATAGACCCTCAGATCAGGTCTCACTATTCACAAATGCCTGTAATTATAGCTCCAGGAATCTCCTTTTGATTTTTGTGGTTATTTGCATACACATGAAAATCCACACTTACATAAATAACTAATGAATATGTCTTTTGAAAAAAATATTTATGTTAATATCTTGGTAGCTTGGAAAAAATGCTTGAACACATAAAAATGTCCAAAACTAGGTCTTTAACCTTTTTGTCTGCAGAGAAGACCCTGGACAGAGACACGGATGTCCTTATACCCATACGCCAGTATCCTATAGATTGTGAAATGTTCTCTTCAGATTCTCAGTGTTTGGTAATGTATTCTTAAGATTCAGTAAGTTATTCTTCACTCAAACAGATCAGTAGGTGAGCAATTATTCTTGATTGAGACATAAATAATTTCCCATTACATATTATAGCTTAAACACCAGTCAAATTTTCAAAGGGACACAGGACGATCAGTACAGCCTACTCTATATGTGGAAGTGGGTGTTTTGCTTATTGTGTACAAAATGTGAGATGATTTAACAACCTTTAGCTCTGTTTCTTGATTCTTCAGTAAGCAAAGACAATAGGAATCCTATTGTTTCAGATTCTCCATCCTGACCTTGATTTGACCTTGGTGTTGCTTCTTATGTGAAAACCAAAGGAGAAATTCTCTTTTCATTTCATTTCTTTCTTTCTTTTCATTTTTTACTTAAATAGCTCTTATGGGAACATGATATAAATAAAAATGAGGTATAATGGAATTTTAAATTTGAGAACTAGTTATTCAGAAAAACTGCAAACTAGAGATCTCCTAAACAATCTGAGAGTGGATAATGGCATGGAACCAGAGACAGTGCTTGATTGGCTGTAGTTGTCCTAGATAGTTCCTAATATGGAGAGTAGTCAGTAACTTCTATTTGGCTGGCACAAATTTTGATTTTTATTTAATAAATGGATTCACTAAACAAAAATGTAAACAAACACATGAGGTTAGAATTACTTTTATTTTTAATTTTAGCACCATGCAAAAATATGGCCTTGGTTTTATCTGCTCAAGGAAACATTAAGCCTAGTCTCCATTTCAATTTGCATTAAAATAGAACTTAAATATTGTACAAACATCATGTTTGTTGGTATTTTTGTGTAGAAGGTTCTTGATTTTTAACCATTTTCAATAATACATTCCAAGTTTGAATCTAGAATAGTCTTAAGATTTTATCTTTTATTGATACAATGCAACTCTAGATATATTAGCTAGTTCATTGTTTTCAGAAATAATTTGTATTTTTTTCTTTTTTTTTACTTATTCATAAACTCAAGTCAGCAACTAATAAACAACTAATTAACACCAATTTTTCAATGTAAACATTCTATTACAGTAAATCCAAAAATATATTACTTTGATATATGTTGGGGGATGACAGTGGGAAAATATTGTCTTTGTTTTCTGTAATGAAAACATTCTGTTTCTACAAGAGCAGACAACTTCACATATGCAGTAAAGCACTGCACTCATAACATACAATAATCTCAAATCTGGGCAGTTTTTTCAAAGCTAGTTTGATTTCCTTAAATATTTTGATATACTTATGGTTAATAACTTTCCCAAAAAACTAGGGAAATATCTCAAATGTTGAAAGCATACACTGCTTTTATAGAGGAAAAATGTCTGGTTTCCAGCAGCCAGAGTTAACAAACACTTGTAATGATTGTTTAAGGGAAAAATCTAACAATTCTAACAACTAATATTAGAAAATCTTATTATGCATAGCTTATCATGTATTAAAATTATTTTATTATTACAATCTACATACTGAAATATTTGTAAAACAAGGAATGTTTTGTAAAACTAAGATTTTTGGATACTCGATTGTTCATGTCCATTTCTGTTCCCAACAGACAGTCTTATGTATTCATCCTTTGGTGCTTCTTGTCATAGATTTGTTTTTTGGCAGATTTGGTGGGTGGTCACATCTGTTATTCTGTGTTTGACACTGAAAAGCAATTTTATTGTGCTCACTTCTGAAAAATGTTATCCTTAGGTATAAAATTATATGTAAGAGTTATTTTCTTTTAGCAGCATGAAGATATTACTCCATTTATTTTTGGCAGCTATTGTGGAAAAAGCCGGGGCCTCCATCATTTGGTCACTACTTGACTATTAAGTTGTCTCTTGTTCTTAGAAAAATTTCTAAATTATTTTATTCTTAAAGTACAACATTTTCATTATGTCATACCCATCCAGAGATTTACTTATTCTGTTTTCTACTTAAAATGCATTTTTTAATATATATAATTACTTCTCTCCAATTTTGGAATCTGCAAAACATCCTTATCTAAATATTGATTTTTTTTTTTATTTTCTTAGCATTTGAAGGAATGCAGAGGATTTTCATTGCTCCTTAAAAGCATTCACACATTTTCTTTCTTCACAGTGGTTATCTTAATTATTCTGTGTAGATTGGTTATTCTTACTATTTTCAATTTATCTGTTTTTTTCTGGTACCTTCCCAGAATAAAAATTCACAAATATTGCTTTTGAAAAAAGGTCATTATTAGTGAAATAATAATTAATTATAATTATAATACTATGTTGAATGTGTAATATTTACATTTATAATATACTGCCTTCAATTGTAACTTAATAATTTACATTCACATGTAAAGATAATTATAGGTTTAAAATAATTTATAACATACTTAAATATGATTATGTTTAAGTATAATAAAATCTTGCTTTCTTTGCATATTTTACTGATAATAATTTTCCACAGTTGTTGGTATATTAGTTTTTAACATTAGAATAGATATTTTGTTCACTATATTCTAGTTATTGTTTTCTGCTCAATATAAAACTTATTTTACTATGTTTGCATTTACAAAATTGTAGAAATAAAGGAAGAATAAAAAGTATATAGTCCCTAAATGTGTTTCGATTTTTTGTTTATTTGTTTGTTTGTTTCTTTGTGTGTATGTATGTGTACATGCATATGTGGATGTGGATATTCACAAGTGTTAGGTGTGAAGAACCTCAGATGCCATCATTTGTCATAGCTTCAACCTCTGCTCATTGGCCTTGACTCAGTAATTACCACTCAAACACATTTTGGAAGAATTAACATTTTATAAGTTAGCATAAGTACAAAGCCATTTGTTTGCAATTGCTTTATAATAGCAAATATTATTTAAAGTTGCATCATTAAAAATCCTTACCTTGATGTTATTCATGGACAAGTATGTTTTACATGGAAATATACTTACATTGTTAATCTTCTTACCAGTCATTTGAATATTGTTAATCAGAAACATAAATTAAATTGAATTAAAACTGAATCCACTCGAGGTGAATAATTCTGCAGACATTTTGATTGCATTCTGTAGTCTTAAATTCTGATTGTATGTACAAGCTGTACTCTCATTAAGCTAGGGATCCTCAGTTAATCTTGATTTTATATATGTTCATATATAACATATATAATATATAATTTTATTTTTTGTAACAAAGATGAGACAATTAGAGCACTCAGTTTTAAGAAATTGATTAAAAATCCTATTAATCAGTATAAATAATATGTATAACTTACTTTATCACCTTGAGATTATCATAAACTTTTGGGTATTGGAAATACCAGAAAATGTTTTTTTAAGCCATGGTTTTAGATCTAAGTAACTACTTTTCCTCACTAACTCTATTGGATAATAAATCAAAATAAATACAAACACTTAAAGAAATTCTAAATAACCAATGATTTTTAAACATAATTTTAAGTCTAAGTCAGAGACTGTGAAGACTCCATTTTCAGAGCAGACAGGAGTCACACAAGCCCTTTAACCACAACTGAATAAGAGCTAAGTGAGAACAACTGAAGCAATGGACAGAAGCCAGTGCAAGAATACATATAACAATATAACAAACAACAAGGCAACAACAGAAGTAACTGGTGGCTGTAAAACACCAAGACCTGAATAGAGTGATGAAGAGGAAACAGAAGGAAACAAACTCAAAAAAATGAAGATTAGAGAAGCTTTAAATTAGTATATAAAAAATTCCCTTAAAGGATATACAGGGATGGAAAAAAAAATTCAGAGGGAAAGCTGAACACAAAGTAAATATATGTGTAGCAATCTTATTTGCATTATCACCCTTGATAAGCCATGCTTATGATTCTTATCCTCTTTATAGTTATTGTTAACTTTTCTGCATTTTAAATTCATTTTACTGTTTTTTGATAAATACAAAATAAAGAAGAAAAAAAGAGATAGAAGAAAATACAAAATTGGAAGAGATGAACAAATAGATGAAGGAAAACAAAGATAAAAAAAAGGAATATCAACAAGTGAAAGAAACATTCCAGGAACTAAAAATTGAAATTCAAATAAAAAAGGCACATAGTGAGGCAAAGGAGAAAATAGAAAATCTGAAGGAAAGTTCTGGAAGTACAAATGCAAGCATACCCAACAGAATCCAAGAGATGGAAGAGAGAATCTCTGGAGTGGAAGACTAAATAGTGGAAATAGATACACGAGTCAAAGGAAATACTAAAACCAAACATGAAAAAAGCCATAACACAAAATGTTCAGGAAACTGGCACACCATGAAAAGTCCTAACCTGAGAATAATAGGAATAGAAGAAGGAGAGGAATTTCAACCTAAAGGCACAGATAAGGTATTAAATCATAGAAAAAAAACTTTCTCAACCTAAAGAAGGAAATACCTATAAAGTTACAAGAAGCTTACAGAACACAAAATAAATTAAACCCCCCCAAAATTCTGCCCCCCCCCATAATAATCAAGATACAAAACATTAAGAACAAAGAAAAACATTTAAGAGCTGCAAATGAAAAGTGCCAAATTACCTATAGAAGCAGACTCATCAGAATAATTCCTAACTATTCAATGGAAACAGTAAAAGCAAGAAGGTCCTAGTCAGAAGTTATACAAACACTAAAGGAGCATGGCTGCCAACCCAGACTACTATATCCAGCAAAACTAACAATCACCATAAATGAAGTAAACAAGATATTTCATGACAAAGTCAGACTGAAACAATACCTATCCAAAAATCTGGCCATTCAGAAAGTATTAGAGGGAAAGCTCCAACCTAAGGATCCCAGATACACCCATGAAACCAAGAAAGTCTATAATCCCACAGAAGAAAAGCCAAAAGAAATGAAACACATACGGGCTACCACCAAAAATACCAGGAAACATCAATCTGTGGTCACTAATATCCCTTAACATCAATGGACTTAATTCACCTATGAAAAGACACACACCAACATGATGGATGCATAAACAGAAACCATTCTTCTGATGCATGTAAGAAACACACCTTAGCCTTAAAGACAAACACAGGCTCAGGGTAATAGGGTGAGAAAAGATTTTCCAATCAAATGGCCCTAAGAAACAAGCTGGGGTTGCCATCCTAATATGTAACAAAGCAGACTTCAATCTTAAGTCAATTAAAAGAGACCAGGATGGATATTACTTATTTATCTCAGGAAAAATTGATTAAGATGAGATTTCAATCCTGAATATTTATGTCCCTAATATAAGGGCACCTACATGTGTAAAAGAAACACTACTAAATCTCAAACTATACATCAATACCTACATTCTAATTGTGGGAAACTTCAATACCCAACTTTCACCCTTGAATAGGTCAACCAGAAAGACTCAACAGAGAAATAAGGGGTCTAACAGAAGTTATGATGCAAATGGATTTAATAGATATTTACTGAAGCATTCACCCAAATGCAAAGGAATATACATATTTCTCAGGACCATATGGAACTTTCTCTAAAATTGACGACTTAATTGGTCATAAAGCAAATATCAATAGATACAAAAAATGGAAAAAAATCCCTTGTATCATATCAGACCATCATGGTCTAAAGTTCAACAACATCAACAATCATAGAAAGCCTACCAACTCAAGGAAACTAAACACTCAACTGAACCACCTCTGGGTCAAGGAAAACTTTAAGAAAAAAAGTAAAGTCTTCCCAGAGTTTAATGAAAATGAATTCACTACATACCCAAACTTATGGGACACAATGAAAGCAGTCTTAAGAGGAAAGTTCGTAGCACTAGATGCCTATATGAAAAACCTAGAGAAATCCCACACTAGAGAACTAACAGCACAGGTGAAAACCTTCAAAGAATTAGAAGCAATCTCACCTAGAAGGAGTAGATGTCAGTAAACAATTAAACATAGAGCTGAAATGTAGTATTATGGGTTTTTTTGGTGCCTGTTTTGGGTCTGGGGAGGTTTGTGACCTGGCACGCAGCAGTGGTTGGAATCTGGTTTGTAGCAGCTTTTGTCCCCAAAAGAAATGAATCATACACTTATATCTTTTACACTGTTTGGCCCATGTCTCAAGCACATTGATAGCTAGTTTTTTTTATCTTAATTTAACTCATTTTTATTTATTTTTTCACCATGTGGCCTGTATCTCTTACATGTCTGTTTTCTTTGGAAGTCGGATGGAGACTGGCTAACTCTACCCTTCTTTCTACCTGCTTGTGTTCTGATTCTCCACCCACTTCTATGGTGCTCTATATAGGCCAAAACAGTTCCTTATTTACAAAACACAAAGAGCATTCTGACCACATCTCTTCTTTTTTGTCTAATTAAAAAGGAAGGTTTTAATTTTTATATAGCAAAATTTCAACAGAACAGCTCTCAAGCAGGAGTTATAGTCACAATATTTAGTCTATTTGCATTCACAAAATTACAAAGAATATTTTATTATCTACTTTATCATTGTGAGTCTAAAGTTTTATATCTAATATATCTATTAAACCAAAAAGAACTATATGTATAATTATTAAACCTTCAACGACAACAAAGACCACAGAAGGATATAATATTATGCAAAAAACAGGAAGTGCAAGCAACTTCTAAAGTCTATAAGATGACACTTGTCTGCCTGGACAGTCACCCAAAGTTTTTGTAACATTGGGGCATTAATCTTTAGCCTATAGGCCCAAAGTCTCTGGCATACCTTTTAGTGATGCAGGAAATTTGACACAGTCTATCAGTTGTTTTTCCTTGTGTCTTGAAGAATGTCTGGCAATGTTTTTTGCAAAGCAGGAACCTGAAGGACTATCTCAGCTTGTTTTGCCAATCAGAACTCACTTTTCTATGGAAACTGCATGTCCAGTTTATACAGCATACTATCAAGCAGTCAATATTAGAAGAATGTTTTGTCTAGTGGCTAACTGTTACCACAAAGTAAATTATACATGAAGTTTTTTCAATGTCCATAATTTTTTTGAAATACATTGGTGCTGCCAGGAATAGACTTGACTCACTGTCCAGAAAAGTCTAAGTTCTTAAAATATTTTAAATGCCATATTTTGTGTGTCTTTTAAGTATTTGAAGACTACCTATGTAATTGAAATATATATTTGTATATCTATAAAAATTTAACTAACATGACTATAAGTTTCGTTATCATAGATGACTATTGATCTGCATTTTTCAATTACACAATACAATTTTAAATGAGTTACATCAGCATCATATCTTAATCAAAAGTAGAAAAATATATACAACATAGCAAAATTGATTTTAAGTTTATATCAATGAATCAAAATCTATTTTTAATCATTCCTATATCATATCCTTCCACCCCTTTTTTTAAGATTTACTATGACCATTAACCATTTATAATGAAAGCAAACATTAATAAGTAATATTTTGGGGCCCCACATTAGGCGCCATATGTTGTAATGTGTTTCTTGGCCCCTTTCTTGCCGGAGCTTGTAACCTGGTGGGGTGGCATTTTGGAACTTGGTTTGCATGACAACTTTTGTCTCTGAAAGAAATGAATCACATGCTTATATCTTTTATACTTTGTTCCATATCTTAAGCACATTATTAGCTAGCTCTTTCATCTTAATTCAACCCATTTTTATTAATCTTTTACCACGTGGTTCAGACCGTGGCTGGCCTATATCTCTTACATGTCTGTCTTCTTCGGAGCTCAGATGGAAACTGGCTAGCCCTACCCTTCTTTCTACCTGCTTGTGCTCTGATTCTCCATCCACTTCTATGGTGCTCTACATAGGCCAAAACAGTTCTTTATTTACAACACACAGAAAATACTCCCACCACACTGAAATCAATACAATTGAAACTAAAAGAACAATGTAAGGAATCAATGAATCAAAGGGTTGGTTCTTTGAGAAAGTGAACATGATAAAAGTAATTATTTGCTCTATTAGAAGAACGACAACAGAAAAAGAACTCAGATTTATACTACTGTGTCCCTTGAGGTTGTTACATATAAATTTTATTGACATTAGTTTAAAAATATTTGGTGTCTATGTTGACTAAACAAGGGAGGCCTTATCTCCTTTGAGTAGTTGATAACAGTGAATGAACCAAGTTGGGGGGTGGGAAGGAAAAACAAGAAAAGGGGATGTAGCAGAAAGAGTGGATGGTGTATTTAAAGAAATAAGTTTAAATAAAACAATATTTAAAAATAATGTTTGATTTCTCACTTTACTTCCATTTGTTCTTAGTGTAAAAATTCATGAGTCTAAAATTATCTTACATTTTAAAAACTACTGTTAAGGGAATTGTGGCCTCATAAAAAAAATTTGGCAATATTCCTTCTGTTTCTACTGTGTGAAATAGTTTGAGGAGTAGTGGTAATAATTCTTCTTTGAATGTCTGGTAGAATTTGGCACTGAAACCATCTGGACCAGGGCTTTTATTTTTGGGGAGGTTTTTTTTAATGACAGCTTCAATTTCCTTAAGTGTTACAGGCCTGTTTAGGTAATTAATCTGATCTTAATTTAATTTTGGTAGGTGGTACCTGTCCCCAAAGCTGTCCATTTCTTCTATGTTTCCATTTTTGTAGAATACATATTTTCAAAGTATGATCTGATAATTCTCTGTATTTCCTGGGGTTCTGTTGTTATGTACCCCTTTTCATTTCTGATTTTATTGATTTGAACACTCTCTCTCTGTTTTTGGATTAGTTTCGCTAAGGGCTTATCTATCTTGTTAACTTTCTCAAAGAACCAACTCTTAGATTCATTGATTCTTTGTATTGTTCTTTTTGTTTCAATTGTATTGATTTCAGCTCTAAGTATGATTATTTTCTGCCTTTTACTCCTTCTAAGTGAGTTTGCTTCTAATTGTTCTAAGGCTTTCAGCTGAGATGTTAGGTCTCTAGTGTAGGATTCCTCTAGATTTTTTATATAGGCATCTAGCGCTATGAATTTTCCTCTTAAGATTGCTTACATTTAGGTCCCACAAGATTGATATGTTGTAGATTCATTTTCATTAAATTCTAGGAAGATTTGATTTCTTTCTTAATTTCTTCCTTGACCCAGAGATGGTTGAGCTGAGTGATGTTTAGTTTCCATGAATTGGTAGGCTTTCTTTGGGTTTTGATGTTGTTGAACTCTAACTTTAGGCCCTGGTGGTCCAATATGTTACAAGGGATTATTTCCATTTTTTGTATCTGTTGATATTTGCTTTATGATGAATTATGTGGTCAATTTTGGAGAAAGTCCTATGAGGAGCTGAGAAATATGTATATTCGTTTGCATTTGAGTGGAAGCTTCTGTAGATATCTATTAAATTCATTTGCATCATAAACTCTTTTAGACTCCTTATTTCTCTAATGAGTGTCTGTCTGGTTGATCTATCCAGGGATGAAAGTGGGGTATTGAAGTCTCCCACTGTTAGGGTGTAAGAATTGATGTGGGATTCGAGCTTTAGCAGTGTTTCTTTTACATAAGTAGGTGCCCTTACATTAGGGGCTTGAATATTCAAGATTGAAATCTCCTCTTGACCAATTTTTTCTGTGATGAATAAGTAGTGCCCATCTTCATCCCTTTTAATTGCTTTTAGCTTAAAGTCTTCTTTGTTAGATATTAGGATTGCAACCCCTGCTTGTTTCTTAGGACCATTTGACTAGAAATTCTTTTCCCAACACTTTATTCTAAGCCTGCGTCTGTCCTTGCATTTGAGGTATGTTTCTTGTAGGCAACAGAAGAATGGCTTCTGTTGTTGTATCCATCTTGTTAGTGTATGGCATTTTATAAGAGAGTTGAGTGCATTGATATTAAGAGAAATTAGTGACCATTGATTGATATTTCCTATCATTTTTCATGGTAACTTGTTTGTTTCCTTTCTCTGGAATATTCTTCTGTGGAATTATTGATTGTTTGTGATTTCGTGGGTGTATCTGGGGTCCTTAGGATGGAGTTTTCCCTCTAATAGTCTCTGCAGTGCTTGGTTGGTAGATAGATATTCTTTCAGTCTGACTTTGTCATGAAATATCTTGTTTACTCCATCTATGGTGATTGATAGTTTTGCAGGGTATGGTATTCTAGTTGGCAGCCATGCACTTTTAGCATCTGTATAACTTCTGACCAAGCCCTTCTAGCTTTCATCATTTCCATTGAATAGTCAGGCTTTATTCTGTTGGTGTGCCTTTATATGTAAGTTGGAACTTTTCTTTTGCAGCTCTTAAAATTTTTTCTTTGTTCTGTATGTTTTGTGGCTTGATTATATGCTACTCAGTGACAAAACAAAGAAGGAAAATTACAGACCAATTTCCCTCATGAATATTTGAAAATTTTTGTGTGAAAATTCTCAACAAAATCTTGGCAAACTGTATACAACAATGTATAAAAGATATCATCCATCACGACCAAGTCGCTTCATCCCAGAAATGCAGGGCTGGTTTAACATACGAAAAACTGTAAATGTTTTCTATCATATAAACAAACTAAAGGAACAAAACCACAGGATCATATCCTTAGATGCAGAAAAAGCCTTTGACACAATCCAACACTCCTTTATGATTAAAGCCTTGGAGAGATCAGGAATAGAGGCAGAATGTCTAAACATAATAAAGGTGATATACAAGAAGAAAACAGGGAGTATCAAACTTAATGGAGAAAAAGTCAAAGCAATCCAACTAAAATCAGGAACTAGACAAGGATATCCTCTCTTCCTTTATCTATTCAATATAGTTCTTGAAGTTTTAGCTAAAGCAATAAGGGATTGAAAAGAGATTAAGGGGATACAAATTGGAAAAGCAGTAGTGATACTATCTCTATTTGCAGATGATAAGAATGTATACATAAATGATACACAAAAGTCTTCCAAAGAACTGCTACAGCTAATGAACACCTTCATCAAGGTAGCAGCATACAAGATTAACTCAAAGAAATCAGTATCCCTTCTATACACTAAAGATTGAAGAGCTGAAAAAGAAATAAGGGAAACATTACCCTTTATAATAGCAGCAAATAGATTTAAATACCTTGGAGTAACTATAACAAAAGAAGTAACAGACCTATTTGACAACAATTTTAAATCACTGAAGAAAGAAATTGAAGAGGATATCAGAAAATGGAAAGCTCTCCCATGTTCCTAGATAGGTAGGATAAACATAGTAAAAATGGCAATTCCTCGAAAGGCACTCTAAAGATTCCATGCACTGACCATCAAAATACCAACACAATATTTTTTGGATCTTGAAAAACAATACTCAATTTCATTTGAATAACAGGAAAGCCGGGATTGTCAAAACAATTTTACTCAACAAAAGAACCTCAGGAGGTATTACCATCCCTGACTTCAAGCTATACTATAGATCTACATTAATAAAAACAGGCTGGTACTGGCATAAAAACAGACTTGTGGATCCATGGAACAGAATTGAGGATCCAGACATTAAGCCCAAAAGTTATGAACACCTGATCTTTGACAAAGAGGCCCAAAACTTTCAATGGAAAAAGGATAGTATATTTAACAAATGGTATTGGTATAGCTGGATGGAAGTGTGTAGAAAAATGTGAATAGATCTGAGCCTGTCACCCTGCATAAAACTCAAGTCCAAGTGGATCAAAGACCTCAACATAAACCTTCATGGAAGGCTTGACATTAGTGTGATTGATTTAAGGTTTCTGCTTATATTGAACAGAAAGGAAACAGAGTTTAAAAAGGTTTTTCTGGTAGCAGCATTTCCTGAGTCCATTCTGGTTGTCAGCAGCGGCAGTGGCAGAGATGCTCTGGCTCCTCCACCATATTGAAAAGCCGCCAAAAGAGAAGTCAGCAATTAAAATGATATCAACATTTTAAAAGCTCTTTGGGTTAGAAAATGATTAAAAATTCTCTGTATAACAAATCTAGACTCACAAAACCTCTAAACAGGGTACATTGTATGTAAAATACACATTGGCTTCAGAGAGAGAGAGAGAGAGAGAGAGAGAGAGAGAGAGAGAGAGAGAGGGTAGAGAAAGCCCTTTAAGAAAGAAAAATAGGAAATAAAGATAAAAAAGCCACAAAAGATGGTAGATAATCAAAGAGTCTGGATTACAGTTATTGCGGTTTTTTTTAAATTTTTTTTTAACTTTTAATGAGCTAATTGCAGAGAGACAATTGATTGCTAAGGCTGCTAAGTTCATCAAATACATATACTTTAAAGATATCTTGACTTTGAAATCTGTTTATAAGAATATATTACTTGGGAAAAGAGTTTCTGCTTTTGTCTCCACAGAAGATCAAATCCTGTGGATTGGTTCTAGGCCAATGTGGTTCCATTTTCCAAGGCCACCTGAAATTCTCTGATGGGAAGATCACCTTCCAAGATGACAGTTGAGATGATCCAGGTTCAAAACCCCATGAGATCATCATCGTCCTTTGACAGCAGGATGTAGTAAAAGAAAGAAAGCTATGTCCAATTTCCCCAAAATCTTACTTATTAAAGTTTGTCAATCTTAAAAAAAGGGGGGGAGGTGGATATGATATAGGAATGATTAGAAAAGATAAGTGGATTTTGATTTTGATTTATTGTTATAAACTTAAGGTCAATTTTGTTATGCTGTATGTATTTCTCCTCTCTTGATTAAGGTATGATGCTGATGTAACTCATTTAAAATTGTAATGTGTAATTGAGAAATGCAGATTAATAGTCATCTATGATAACCAAACTTATAGTCATGTTAGTTAGGTTTTTGTAGGTATGCAAAGATATATTTCAATTAAATATGTAGTCTTCAAACATTTCAAAGACATGCAGAATATGGCATTTTAAATTATTTTAAGAACTTAGACTTTTCTGGACAGTGAGACAGGTCTGCTCCTGGCAGCACCAATGTATTTCAGGGCATTGAAGAAACTTCATGTGGAATTTACTATGTGGCAAGAGTTAGCCACTGGACAAGAAACTGTTCTGGTATTGACTGCTTGGTAGCATCCTGTATAAACTGGACATGCAGGTTTCATAGGAAAGTGACCTCTGAACTTTGATAGAACAAGCCGAGATGGCCTTCAGGTTCCTGCTTTGAAAAAAACTTCGCCAGTCATTCTTGAGGACACAAGGAGAAGTGACTGATGGACTGTGTCAGATTTCCTGCATCACTGAAAGGTATGCCAGAGACTTTGGGCCATATAGGCTGAAGATGGATGCCCCAACATTACAAAGGAACTTTGGGTAACTGTCTAGGCAGACAGGTGTCATCTCTGTCGTTTTCTAGACTTTAGAAGTTGCTTGCACTTCCTGTTTATTTGCATAATATTATATCCTTCTGTGGTCTTTGATGTGGTTGAAGGTTTAATAATTATAGGTATAGTTCCTTTGATTTAAAAGGTATATTAGATATGAAACTTTAGCCTCACAATGATAAGGTAGATAATTTTGTGAATACAAATAGACTGGGTATTGTGACTGTAATTCCTGCTTGAGAGCTGTTCTGTTGTAATTTTGCTATATGGAAATTGAAACTTTCCCTTTTAGTTAGACAGAAAAGAGGAAATGTGGTAGAAATGTCTCTGTATGATGTAAATAAAGTAACTGATTTGGCCTATGTAGAGCATCATAGAAGTGGGTGGAGTATCAGAGGAAGAGACAAGCAGAAGGAAGGTGGAGTTAGTCAGTAGCCATCCGACCCCTGTAGGAGAGTGGAGTAAGTCACTAGCCATCTGACCCCCAAAGGAGGAACATGTAGAGGTACAGGCTGAGCTATGGGCTAAGCATCATGGTGGGAAGATTAATGGAAATGGGTTGAATTAAGATGAAAGAGCTAGCTAGTAATGTGCATAAGACATGGGCCAAACAGTATTAAGTTAATATAAGCATGTGATTCATTTCTTTAGGAAACAAAAACCACCACGGACCAGGTTCCAAACCTCAGCCGTGCGCCTCAGGTTACAAACCTCCGGGCCCAAACGGGCCCCCAGAGAACATTCTCCAACAACTTTGTATTTCCAGTTGGGAATATAAAGATGGATGCTGATTCTTAGCTCATTTCTTAAATTTTTATTCAATCAAGTACCCAAGGCCTCTTCATGGTGTTGCCTACAGTTAGAGCAAGTTTACTGAATTTATCATACAGATGTGATCTGATTATCCATTCTTTTGAAACTCTAGATTATTTTAAATTGAGTATTGTTCTTAGCTACCCCACTTATACATATAAACTCATATTTTATTTTTAAATTTAATTCATAATATACATATATGTGTGTGTATAAAATGGAACTTGCTTGTTTCTTATAAAATATAGTTCTAATATACTTAAGAGCTATATTGGTTTTAATTAGAGACTACAGAGTAAATTAAATCTCAGTGAGTCATGTGAGCATTTTCTTGTGTGTGTGTGTGTATGTATGTGTATGTGTATATGTGTTTTCACAGGGGGTGTTTGTATTCTACTGTATTCTTTTAGGTGTGCAATAAACAGTATTATAATCAAAATTATATATATTATGTTTTAAATAATTTATAGCTACAAAATTTTCACTTTGGAGTTATAAATGATGGAGCCCTTAATGATTTCTAGCAGCTTTGTTGTTGGAGAATCTTGCCTTGATCTGGTGCATAGATTATAATGGTAGTGCCTGAAGATTAGGGTCATTGTGACTCTTTCTTAAGTGAAACAGCAATGAAGTCACAATGACAGATGGCTTTGCCTTTCACAACAGATTTTCTATAGCATAATATGATTGTTGATATTTTCACATCAGTAGAACTTTTCAATATCAAGCCAATCCTTTCAGTGTCTGTTACTGCCTTTTTCTTATCAAGATATCCTGAGAGTTCTCATTGAAATGTTCTTTCATCAGTTGAAGCAATCAATGTTATTAATTGTAAAAAAAAAAAAATCCATTTCTGGAAAGTACTTGCTTTGCTGCTTATAAAGAAATACTCTTTATCTGTTGAAGTTGGTCACAAAATTTCAGAAATTAACTCACATTTTAGATCACATTTATAATTGTCCTTGCCTTGTTCTTAGTCTAATTTGTTGTTACTTACTCAGTAAACACATAAATCCAACAAATGACTTAGGAAGGTTGACATGAACTTATTTCAAACTCCTCTGAATGAGTTGATTTTTTAAAAAAAAAAGATGTCACAAAGTACACCAGGGCAGTGAGAATATGTAAATCAGAACCAAGGTAATTTGATGAAAGATGTAGAGAAACTTGAGCTTTCTGCTTTGTAGTAAAAATCCAGTATGATGTTGGAATCTGAACAGAAGTCTCTTAATGAGCTACCAATAGGGCTGGGAAGAAGGCTCAGTTGATACACTGTTTCTTATACAAGCATAAGAAGTTCCCTGGTGATCCAGTGGACATTTATAAGTTCAGCTTCAAGAGAGCAGGGATATAATGATCACTGGCCTTCACAAGCCACTCAGGCTAGTCAAGTTGATTAATGCCTACACACACACACACACACACACACACACACACACACACATATATATATATAAATGACAGGTGAAGACATTAAGCATTGATCTCTGGTTTCTACATATACATATATATATATTAATATGCACACATAGATACACAAGCACACACAAATATCAGCCTATGGAAGTTAAGGCATTATTAGTTATACTGTTTTTAAAAAGATGCATTTTACAGTTGTATTTGTACTTTTTATTTGTGTATGTGCATGTGAACTATAACATGCACCTGTAGGTTAGATGACATCTTGTAAAAGTGTCTTCTCAACTTCTACCATGTATATTCTAGCAACTTAACTCAGGTCCTCAAGCTAAATTGGAAATAATCTTTACCCACTAATTCATCTTGTAATCTCAATATTAATTTTCTTTAGATTCTCAAATTTATAATGCCAGTCCTCATGTATTTTTTTTAAAAAAATGATTCCCTATATTTTAGCCTTGAGCTCTTGTGAATCATTTAAAACATAGTTAAATGCCACAGTGCTTCACTTCTACATTGATGGTCTCTGGCAAGGGTCTGGTTGAAGAAGGTCTCACTTTTCTTAAGGTGTTGGGCACAGGGTGTTTAATTATGCTCCAATAAATAAATGAGCAGCATGAATGGGCTTTTTTGGAATGGGGGGTGACAAGAGTTGGTATAAAACTAAAAGGACTGATAATTGAGTTTGAGGAGGTATATGATGTAAAATCACCAAATAATAAGAAAAGGAAAAAAAAGAATTCCTTAATAAAATCAGTGTACAATAAAAAGATTCACTTTTACCCATTTTTTTAAGTTTTAAATGAAGCAAAAATTTGAAATACCATATTTAAATGAAATTACTGGGCTCTATTGCTTTTACTAGTAAGCCTCACTGATTTCAAAGCTTTGCTCAAGACATTGGTGAATACTAAAGAATTTATATTACCAACATGTTAATAATACATTCCCTTATGTCTAAATAAATAATTTAAAATCAAGATGTTTCTCTGGCTTTGTAACAAAACTGGCTATTGATCATTCCAATTCTCATGTTCTACTGGTTCTCGACTCTTATAATCTATGGTTCTACTTATGGTTTAGTTGCTTTTTATTATAAAAATACTATTTCATAAAATAGACAATTGCATTTTATATATATATAACTAATGCAGCATCACAAGCACCATAGATTTTCTCAAAAGAAAATAAAATTTTATTCTCTTTTGTCTTATGCCTAATGCCATAGAAAGAAGAAAACATATAATTGGGAGTTTCTAAGAATTGCCTATGTCCATCAGTAAAGGCACACTTTACTTCTTCTAAATGTTTGCATAGATGGTCCAGATTTCTGAGTATTATATCTCAGTACACCCATAGGGTGCTCATGAATGGAAGTAGCACCCAAACAAGGAGAATTAGTAAATCAAGTAATATAATTACTAAGTCAGCTCTCAGTGTTCATGAAGGATGGGCATCATCAATGCATGGAAACCTAAAGGGCAAAAAGTAGTCAAAGCAGAGCCACTTTATTCTTCCCACATACAGACATAAGCTAGAGATTAAAAGGCTCCCTGCATTTGAGATGTTAGTCCTTCCACTGGTTTCTATATCCAGTCTGAACCATAGACACAAATGTGATACCTCTCACATTCTGTAATTACATAGATTCTTCATTACAAAATATAGTATGTATTAATACATTATGCATTCATGTATTTGTACATTTAATATTTAAATCAATAGAGAGCATTGAGATAACATGTTTAAGATGTGTTTGTCTTATGGTAATTGTACATTATATTGGTAATGTTCAGTGTGTTGTCATGTTTGCTTACTACATCTACAAGCTCTGAAATAATATTAAAACTGACTTAAATTTCATGACATAACCATGACTTTACTTGTTACTTGCATTTTTTATATATTTATTACTATTAATTATATTATTATCATTGTATATTTGGCATGTCTGCCTTTGTGTTTGTGTGTATGTATCTGTGTGTGAGTTTAAGGTTCATGTACAAGTGTAGAGACCAGAGGACAGCCATAGTTTCTGTGCTGGCCAAACATACTCTTTAATCTGTTCAACCACCTACTGTCTACTGGCTACATGTTTTTGATGTTCATATATTAATAGTAATGAAAATGATCAATATTTAATAGATTTCAAAAAATATGCTCAGACTTCAAATTTAAATGAAAAGCTGTTTTTTGTATATATAGAAATGAACTTTATGTATATTTAACTTTATATGTATATACTTATAATTATAGATAATATTTCAACAGCATGTTTATATACAGCCACTGCATACTTTTTTGTTGTAAGAGAAATATATATTTTGGCTCTTACAAAGATAAACATTTGAGTTTATATGCCACATATGGAAAAATTTACCTATGTATGCATATGTGTTCATGTGTGCTCTTCTTTATGGCTGTCTATACCTTCACACATATCTCTTCTTTACAGGTGCCCAAGAGAGAGCCAGAACAGGATGTAGATCCCCTGAAATAGGATCCATTAGTATATTTCAATGCTCTTATGGGTGTTGGAATAAGAATTTAGCTTCTGTAAGAGATGCAAGTGTTCTCAAGTGATGAGATATCTCTCCAGTCCTATTTATTTATATTTACTTATAAAATTATTAATTTAAAAAATTAGAAGGCAATTTCTTCACTCCCTTAAAGCTATGAATCATTACATGTTTAAATGCACTGAACTGAGAAGCAATATCTGGCATGAAAAAGGATGTTCAATGAGCAATTTATTTATTTATTTTTTTCCTTCTTTATTTTGTATTTATCAAAAAAAAGTAAAAAGAATTTAAAAATGCCAAAGAGTTAACAATAACTATACAGAGGATAATAATCATAAGCATGGCTTATCAAGGGTGGAAATGCAAATAAGATTACTACACATATATTTTCTTTGTGTTCAGCTTTCCCTCTGAAATTTTTTTTCCATCCCTGTATATCCTAATTGAAAGTCTCTTCCCCCTTCCACCACATCTGATCATTTTTCTTCTCTGCAACTCCCCAAGATAAAAGGTGAGCAATTTATTTTTATTTATAATAATTTTCACTGTTTGTACTAGGTATATCCTTTCATAAACCACAGTTTGAAGGAAAGTGTGTCAGGAATTTCAAGTGCTGTTTCATTACTGTTAGATTTTATTTATTTACTTTTGTTTTGAAGTATTAAGTGATTAATGAGAAAAATACATCTACAGTTAGTTCATTCTTGCCTCTTTAGGTTTTTCAGCTTGCTGAAAGCCCCAAATCACAAGAAGAGAAAATCTAAAATAAAAAACTGTCTTTGATTTACCTCTGGGCTTGATTAAGAGATTGTCTCTATTTATGTGGGAGGTACAAATACACCATGGTTGATATCAACCGTAGGCAGGTGGATCTGAGCAGAACAAGGGGATACATGGATAAAAAATGAGACTTTATCCATAATAAAAAAATAATAATCCTGATTAAAAACCAACAACAATTTTACAAAAAGAAAACTAGCTAAGCATGAGTCAGGACGAACCACTTCTCAGTGCTTCATATTTGAGCTTCTGACCTGACTTATCTCAGTGATAAACTGTAACTGGAAGTATAAGAGGAAACAATTTCTTGCTTCATTCAATTACTTTTGGTCAGAGTGTTCTATCGCACCAACAAAGGGTGAAACTAATATACTAACAGAATTTACAAAGCCTAAGTTTGTAAAGTTTAAGTCAACTAAAAATACAAATTTTTGAAAAAAACATTTTCACTACAAAATTTTGATGTATATATACATATATATATTCCTTCATTATTATTTTAGGTCATTAATGTATGTAGTGTGTTCTAATCATACCCACTCATTTCTTACTCCTATCCCATTCCAACCTCTTCGGGGTTTGTCTTCACTATTTCTCCAAATTCAAATTTATGTTTTCTTTATATGAACATACATTCATATATAGATATTGATGCATATAAAAGAATATATATATATAAGAATATATACCCAACTAGTGTGTCTCATATGCACATAGATGTAGTGCTAATTAATGAATCATTGGCAACCTACCAGGAACCATGTATATAATGAAAAATGACTGAGCCAATAAATATATTGGCACCCTTAGCTCAACTAGGAATAAGACCTTTTAAGTAATTCCTATCCAACCCATTCTAGATGTTGAATGGCTTGATCATGTACAAGAACAGCAGCTAAAGCTGTTGAAAATTACTGAGTGAAAGAAACATCCCTGCCATGTCCAGAAGATAATATTTTACAACATTCCTCTTGATCCTCTGTATCTTATTTTCCTTTTCATGATGTCTCCTAAGCATTGAGAGAGACAGTGTAATGCATGTGCTCTATTTGGGGATGAGCGTCCCACAGGTGCTTATTACCTTATATCTTGACCTGTTGTGAGACATTTTGTTTACCATCACCCATTGCAGTAAAGCTTTTCTAATAAATGCTGAGAACCACAATAGTTCATGGTATAGGGATAAACAAAGGTAGTCACATGTTTTATCAAAGTACCAAAAAGCATAACACATTTTGTTTTACAATTTATGATACAGCCACAAGTTCTTAGTTCTGTACTTTAATAACCTGTGAATTATATTCTCAATTAACACAAATACAGTTGAATCATAAACAAGTTCAAAGACTAAGTTGTTGAATGCAAAAATAAGATGTAAAAATAATATTTTATAGATTGTGGAAATTATTATACTAAATTAAGAAGTATTTTTAAATAGTAACACAAAATACCATTTATTTTGATATATATGATTTATTCTTTGCATATAAATTTAAATTGGCTGTAACTACATGCATAGGTATTTACAAGATGAAGCCAGCCTAAATCCTAAAATGGTGAGTAGCTAGTGAAGTCTCATCCTTATTGAGGAGCTAAATGCTACCAACAGTTTATGGGACAGGAGATTAAGCTTTCTTCAGGGATGTAGCTGCTACAAGTTTATTCATACTCCAGCAGAGAGTAATACATGTCTTTTAATAAAGAGAAACTTTGGGCTCATGCTGCTTAAGTCTTAGTGATATGACTATAACACATAGTAATAGAGGTTACAGTGCCTGAGATTGAAAAGAATTATATGTTGTCCCAGGATTATATTACATTATAGTCATAATGAAATTGACCTGTTTTTTTTTCCAGCGAAGTGTTGGTGTATAAGGCTAATTAAAATATTCTAGTCTTGTGATTATTGAATTCCTTAAGTCCTACTCTTTTGCTATACACAGATGAAATTTCTCCAGTTTGTTACTGTTCTAGCTTTATTCTGTTACTGGAATAGCACTTTGACCGCAACCTGCTTTTGGAGGAAACAATCTTCCTCATCTTTTAGTTCTCAGGTTACATTCCATTAGAGTGAAGCCATGTGAGAAACTCAGAACTGAAATCTGAGGTAGTGACTTCTTGTTATTCCAAAAAAACCCATCATCTCTGACTAGAGAATTTACAACTGCATGAACACAGCAGACTCCATAAACTGGACTGCTTGTTGTCTTACAGATTCAGGTTTGACTACGTTTCTTATACAAAACAAGACCATCTGTCTAGGGATAGTAGTCTACCATGGGCTAGGACTTCACATATCTATTAACAGTCAATATAATTAATTCCTCACAGACATGCTGGCACACTAACCCAATCTAGACAATTTTGCATTCAGAACTTTCCTCTCTGGTAATTATAAGCCACTTCAACTTGATAAAGCTAATTTAGACAAGTCCTATAAAAATTCATTGTTGTGACTACAAGTCTTTATATATTCTCTTTGCTTCCTTTCTTCTCTCCCACATGAGGAATTTTGAGTTGAAGTTAGTGCCTCATGGTGCCTCTAAAGCTATAGTTGAAGCTCAAGGAAGTTATTGTAGAGTTTGCCCTATACCATCTTTATAATTTTAGAATAAATTAAAGAATGAACATTTTTCTTTGCCCTGAAGTTAGAACGTTCTTCTCAACTTTATCTTCTGCCCACCAGCCTATTGTTAACATCCCACACAGAAGGCTGTACATAAGATAAGTGATGGGGAAAATGAACTATGCTAACTAATTTCTAATGTGAAATGCAATTGTCAAATGTTCCTGAATCTTTTACTCAGAGACAGTGTTGCATGAATAGTTAAAAAGAATATGAGAATGGACTGAAATATTCTGACAAGCGCAATTCTAAACTAGCACCTTCTAAAGGCAGGACATTCTTCCTTCCAGACATACTATCTGGAATCAAAATTAGAATCACAATTTTGTGGTGATAATCTCACTTTGAAAGACAACGTGATCTAAATTTTAAGTGGCATCTCTTAAAAGTAACTTTGGATTACAGCACAATGTAAGTGATCTGGAGTTTTGTTACATTTTTTACTTTGGATCTGTGTACTTCCTTCTCTGAATCATTATGTATGGACATTACAATCCTTTATCTCTATAGAAAGAAATGAGTCTGCATGGGGTAGGCATTGAGGTGGTGGATAAAGCCAATATTATTTTGTCTGAATGAAAACAAAGTAAAAATGGTAACCATACAATGAGAAGAATGATAATATATACAATATTGCCAAAGGATCACTGATTGAAAGATCATGAATTCAGGTGGAGACTGAAAATCATTTTGCCAATCTATAAAATAGTGAATTATGCTTTTTTAATCTGTCCTCTGAGAACAGGTGTTGGAAACTTACCTTTCAAATACAAAAGTATACTTTTAGTGTTCAAAGAGATTTAAATATGTCAATGCTAAATAAAGCTTGTATGGCTAGTTGCTACTCACCTTTTCCTCTTTATCAAGAAGTACCATGGAACAATTAGTTCAGGCCTAGAAGGAATAGATGTACAAAATTCTCAAAATAGCCTGGATTTAATAAAATAATACAGCCAACCTTAGCTGGTTTACAAAAAGTTAGAATAAGTAATCCATAGAATTTGCTGTAATATCACTGAAGGACAGAGATGAAAATCATATGGCAAGATTGTGAGAATAGAGAATTAGAGAGTTCTTGGTTCCATATACATTTGCCTATAATGCACTGACATTTACATAATAAAGATAATAATTGTGAAACGTAGTGTTCCAGTTGTTTTAAAAGACCCACTTATAGATGTCTATATTGCATAAAAACAAAAAAGACAGTAGAACTTCATCTATTGTTCCATTCCAGCACCGTAATATCTGAGACTTTTATAAAATCTCTTTTAAATTTTATAATGAGTAAAAGACAAAAATAACGCACCATCTCAAGTAAATAGCATGGCATCTTCTGATTTCTTCATTTAAAACTTATGCAAGTTGATACATTTAAGAATCAACTTCTTTAGTGGACCCTAAACAAAAATACAAAAAGCAAAGCATGTCCAAGCTGCAAACCACAAACACTGAACAGCCTGGGATCTGAAACACATGGGACCAGCACCTTGGATCCCACTCCCTCCAGAGGAACATCTGACCCAGTCTTGATGTTTGGTTAGAAAAGAGAATCTGCCAGGAGTGCATGCTGAACTAAGGCACATTGGGATCTTGGGACCTCCTGCCCTTGCTGGGGAGAAGATAAAAGAGATGGGGAGAAGAGAGAGTGGAGGGAAGGGACAGGAGGGGAAAGGGAGCTTGAACAAGAATATACACAGATAAAAAATATGACTTTATTCATAATAAATAAATAGATAGACAAATAAATAGATAGACAAATAAATAAATAAATAAATAAATAAATAAATAAATGAAGGTGTGTGCCACCAAAAAAAAAAATCAATTTCTGATTCCATAGAAGAGTTCTGAGCCTTTGAGTCTTTGGGGAAAATAAATCCTTTATATATTTGCTTCATGTTTAATTTATGAAAAATGCTATCGTTCACAAAAAGTCTAGAGAACATAGTGGGCCTTACATTAGCAATATTTCATCTCATCAAAGACTAGCATTTACTGTAGACATTTATTAGATTTAATGTGCAGTACAAGTCATCAAGCTTTCTATATGTAATATTATCAAAATGCTTGGAGTAAAAAACAGTTCTGCTGTATACAATATTTTGGCAAATGAATTTTATGTTACTACTAACTCATTGCAACATTTCAAAATTTTTATTAGAGAACACAGAGTTTCAGGGAAAATATTTGTGTTATTGTTGCTAGCTTTTATTAGTACTAAAGAGAGCCACTGTGCTCCAGGTTGTGAACAAGAACATTTTATGTGTGTCCTTGAGCTGTGTGTCAGAGACAGATGAGAATAATCCTATAATCCATACCTTAATTCTCAATAGGAGAAGATGTGTCTCTCCTCACATTCACTTGTCCTGTCAATAACTGCCACTTGGAAAGCAGCTGCTGAGAATACACTCCTTTCTTAACTTCTAATAACTGAAATGGATTGAAGCCAACAAGGCTAATCTGATTTGTAAAAATAATTGAGGTCAGCATGTTCAGAGTAGAGAGTAGAAGATTTACTATTAACGACAAATGAAATTATAATCTTCTCTATCTGAATGACAAGCTCAGAAAAAGTCAGCAAGAACTCACTTAAAAATTAGACTGCATAATTTTACGAATTAAAAAAGGTAATGCTTTTTTAAATAATGTCTACCTGACATTTCATGGTAGACTTAGCAGAGAGAAAAACATTATTATACCATAAAATATCTCATCATATCTTCAATACTTCTCAGTGAAAGTAATTAAAGTCTTCTTAATAGTTTAATTGCATAAGATTATGGCACATACAAAAGAAATAACCATGTTCTGTAGCAACATAACACCCAAATATTCTTGGACAGCAAGTGCACTGTCAGGAAGACTGTGAGTAAATAAAGTGACAACAGTTGAAAGACAATGTGCCTCTGAAGAGGAACATATAATTGTAAAATATTCCAATACAGGTAATAAAATTCAAGTTTTGGCTTTAAAACACATGTCATCAAATCAGAAAGAGCGCAAGTCTCCACTTATTCATTTTACTGCTCAACACATTGTTTTTGGATATTTCAGTGTATTGAGCTGACTGATGGTATGATATAGTTAATGATATATTTACTGATAAATATGAATAAATGCTCATGATTCTAGTTTATTGAACCCAAGTACTTATACATTTCAAACCTTTTATTATAAATAATATTTTATTACATTTTGAGAGTACCTACAAGATATTTTGATTATATCCACACCCCTCCCTAATAATCCCAGATCCATTCTCCCTATGCTGCTTTCCCTACCTACTCAATTTCTTTCTGCTCATCTCCATTTGATTCCATTTGCATTTCCAAGTACTCCATGAGTGTGATTGATCTAAAAAAGAAAATATCATTAAAAAACCTTAACTTTCTCCCAGTTACTATTAAATATAAGCAGCTGCTTATTCTGGAATTTCATGTTAACCTGCCCTACCCAACCTGAAACTCACTAGAATTTTTCTCTGGCTTGAACTGATTCTGGTCTTATGCATGTGTTATATCCACTGTGAGTTCATATGTGCCACTCCCCTATTTTGTGCAGTAAACATCATTTGATTAATGTTCGCAACCCAGGATTCTAGAATTGTCATGCCCACCATCTGAGAAGAGCCCTTAGCACTGAGGTGAGTGCACAATATGTAAGTACCATTTAGGACAAAGCACTTCCAGGCTCTTACTTTTGCACATTGACCATGTGGATATGTTCATTTTAATTACTATTTATTGCAAAGATACTCTTTGGCAAAGGCTGAGAGATGCATTGATACATAAAATTTTGTTTTAGTCATATATTCATTTAGCATAATCGGTTCAATTAACATAGGTTTTCTCCTACACCTTATGAACTGTAAATCTATGGTTCTTTTCCCTTATTAACAGTGCCGGGTGTGTTATATTTCATGAAGCAGGCTTTATATCCATTCTCAAAGTGATTACTTGTCTAATATCTTTGCCACTATTATAACAGTGAATGTTTCTAGAAAAATTTGTTATGGTTGTAGGTCACAACATTTACACCTATGTAAGCCTGATGATTAAGTTTTTCCCCTGGTAGCATGTATTGCAGCTTTCAGCACTATGACAACCACAAAATAATGATGACATTTTCAGGGGAATACCAACTAGATATCTCCATGTTCTGTGACTCAAGAATATAGTCTTCTACAGTAGAGTTTTAAACCTAAGTTCTGAGGGTAGCCAAGAATAATTTCAGTCTGTAAAACCTTAACATTCATTTTAAATATATTTTTATCAATTCCTTACATGTATTTGCTTCTGATTTTATTCTGAACTTTCTCTTTGCTGGCACAGCTCTTTTATAAGAAAACTTTCAGCTGATCTTCTCCTCATCATGCCTTCCCCACCAGGATGAGATAAATTTCTGCATCTGTGAGCAACAAGGCACACTACTTCCATTAAGTCATTTTAAGCTAGGCAATTTGTAAAAGAAGTAAGGAGGCAACTAATGCATTATTAATCATTTATAGTAAAAAAGTCATTATTTACACAGTATGATTAACAGAGTCAATATACAGTTGTAAAGTTGACTGGATAGTTTTCACATATTCACATGTCACACTGCCATAACTCTACTTCCAAGACTTTCCTTCAGAACAATGCAGCTTCTCCATAAGTCCTTCCATCCCTCCTCTGCAGCAACACTGTCTGGTTCCTGGATATACATGAGTTTGCCTTTGCCTAACTTTATATTCATGTAATTAAATAAACTTGTATCTGGCCTCATTCACACAGTTTCATTATATTTAATTATCATTGAAAAGTATCACATTGTGATGAAGACATCATGCCTTGCTTCTTTATTCATCTCTTGATAGCTATATTGATAGTTTTGATTTGCAGGGTTATTACAAATAAAAGGGGAAAAGAGATTCATGGATCTAAATGTAGCTTCATTATTCTAAGCAAATGCTTGGGAATTGGAATGGCTGCATAACGTTTTGTTTTACTTTTTATTTGACAGAGATTAGGAGAAACACTTATGTTTTGAGTGATGACAAGTAGAAGCTACAATAGTACTAAGGAGTTGAGTCATTTTTGATTTTTATTAGAAAATCACTGCATGCCCATTTCCTCTTTTTCTTCTCAGTATCTCATATTTGCAATTTTAAGTATTTCAAATTTACATAGTGTTAGGATTTTAATTTCTATCTTCCTAATGCCTACTGCCATTGTATATGTTACTGAGTTATCATTTAGCATATGAATTTCATCTTTTCAGAAGAATCAATTTAAAATATTTTCAAAATGTTAGTAGAGGTTCTAATTTTGTCATAAAGTTTTAACTATTTATCAGATTCTCATAATACAGCCCTTTGTGGGAGGTTTTCCTGAAAATATTTATTGTTGTTCAGTTACTTATTTTCCTATGTTCCAAATAGTGTCATTCAAAAGCAATTGTTTTATATCGGAGGAAGTCAAATTTGACTGGTTTTTAAATTAATAACTTTTTGACACACTTTTAGAAATCTCTGACATGAGATGAAAATTCACTAGACATAAGTATATACTTAAAATTTAGTAAGATAAATTTTTATTTGATATGAGTTATGCATTGATTTTCATGTTGTACTGTACTGTAGAATATTATTGTAAGATCTATTTCTGTTGTTTATGCTGTGGAAACTTTGCTTTAATGATGTAAAGATGTGTTTCACTTTTTACATAGCAGTTGTTTAAGTCTGTGAAGCTGTGTTACTGTGCCTGTCTCACACACCTGGTGGTCTAATATAAAGCTGAATGGCCAATATTAAGGCAGGAGAAAAAATAAGCAGGGCTAGCAAGCAGAGAGAATAAGTAGAATGAGAAATCAAAAAAATAAAATATAAAATAAAATAGGAAGGACAAAAGAACATGGAGAAGTCACTAAGGACCAGCCACCCAGCCAGCTACATACTAAGAGCAAGATACACAGAAGAGAATGGTGACAGTCCAGAAGCATAAGAATGATAGAATAATTTTAGAAAAGCTGGCAAGAAACAAGCCAAGCTAATGCTAGAGGTGTATAATTAAGTATGTATAAGCCTCTGAAAAAAGTTATATATATTTGGGAAATTGGTAGTGAATCTCTCAAAAAACAAAGAGGCAAAATAGTAAAGAATAAGAAAAAAAATTTTGGTATTTCAGTGTGGGGCTAGAGTAAAAGAAAAGGCAAAATGGAAGTACTTTTACATCACCTTTACTTTTAAAGAAATCAAGCTTTTCAGATTTCCCTGTATATTTACAGAAACACTTAGTTTTTGATTGTGAGCCAAGCCTTTAACAGCTTTATGCCTGTTTACACATTTATATGTGTGAATGTACCCACCTCCCTCTACAAACAGGTAGATAAACAGATCTGTCACTTTAGAAGATGTTACAGTAATGTTTGACCTTATTTCCAACAGCTGTTTTTTTTTTTTTACTACTAAAAAATTAAGTCTTTGCATTAGGTAATATTAGTCTCCCACATTTGTTGTTTTCTAAATATATACTTTGTATCCTCACGTGTCATTTCCTGTCCGTCCAATTTGTACACAGGCTCTCAAACTGAAACTGTGGAACTCACATGAAACTATACTGACTATAGTTTTTAAGTCAAAGCTCAAATCATATGTCTCCATTACTTAGTCTCCCTTTATTGTTCTCAGCAACATTTTACAGTTTTCAACTCATAGATCTTCATCATATTTATTAAACTTTCTCTTAAGGCATATCTTTTTTGATATTATTATAAATTATACATTGTAGGGAATAGACATATAATTGCATTAGTGTATTGATCTACTTTCTGTGAGTCACTCAACGAGCTTATTAATTCCAGTAAATGTCTAGGTTGATTAGATTGGGGAAATTTATTAATTTTCTTGTTCTTAAATGGGAACATATTTTTTTCTAAATAGAAAAAAATGAATCATCTTTCACTCACCTTAAAATATCACACTTGAGGCCAGCAAAATATCAGGCAGTCAAGGTACTTGGCACAAAAGATGAGGAGCTGGGTTTAATAACCAGAACCACGTGGTGGAAGAAAAGAACAAATTCCCATAGGATGTGTTTAGACAGCCACAACCATGTAATTGGATACAAATTTACACCACAACACACACACACACACACACACACACACACACACACATTAAATACATGTATTTTAATAATGTATTTTCTTGTTTACAAGAAAACCAACCAATTGATGTAGGATGTCATTCTGTATGCTACGAATATCATTGGTTAATAATGTAAGTGTTTTGGCCTATGGCAAGGCATCTTAGAAACAGGTGGAAAATCTAAGCATAGATACAGGAGAAGGAGGGTAGAGTCAAGAGAGATGTGATCCAGCCACCCAAGAAGGCAGATGTAAAGAAATAGGTAAGCCACAGGCCATGTGGCAAGATAGATTAATGGGATTGGGTTGAATTAAAATGTAAAAGCTAGCTAGCAATATGCCTAATCCATAGACCAAATAGTATGTAATTAATATAACATCTGAGTCATCTTGCGGATCTAAGCAGTGGCAAGCATGTCTGGATCATTGGCTAAGATAGGCCAGAAACCTCTAGAACAACTAACTAAACATCTTTGATAATCCCCTGCCAAAATGTAACTGAAGATGAAAGTGAAAGTTCTGAATTATTCCTGATTTTAGAGAAAAGAATATTGATTATCTTAAATAACAAATATGTAAAGCATCAAAGATTTTTATGAGATGAAAGAAATGTGAATGAGTTTTAAATTTTTGTGGCTATCCAATATTTGTCTTCATAATTTATTCTACATATATTGCAATAATTCTAATTATGTTTTCACTTATTCCTTGCCAACATGACAAATTACCTGATAGGAATTTAAATATAAATGAGTTTGAGATAAATCTAATTGAAATAGATTTGTATGGTAAGAAAGGTTATTTTTTGTATGCTCTTTTGAATATTTATATTCTGTGATTGTTATTTTTAGTTATCAAGTTGGAACTACTTTGAAATACCTAGGTAGAGGGTCTCAGTGACTCTCTTGTGTAGGCATGTAGGCAAGTCTGGGAAGAAATGCCTTGTGTTAATCGAGGTGGCAAGACACAGCACACAACACACATTGTGTAGCACCTTTCTCTAAACAGGGTTTTCTGAAATATATAAAAGCAGATTGGATGCACTTAACAGAACCAATATGATTGTTTAATCTTTAAAATTTCTCTCTGCTTTTAACTATGTATGTTATGTGGCTATCTGTTTAAAGTAATTGCCTTGATTTCACCACAGTGTTGTAATTTAACATGGAATAAAACCCAACAAAAATCCCTGTGACATACCAATTTACTTTTTGCCAGTTCATTTTACCAAAGTATGAGGAACAATACTAGGGCATTGGCATTATACAGATTAGGCTATCAGAATTACAAAGAATAATTAATTAGCCTGAAAGTATATAGATCATAAATGGAGATAAAGTATCACTTTAATCCCAAAATAGTCTTATTTTTAAATAAGCACAAATTTTTAGTTATTATATTTTCTCCCATTGAAAAACAGGTGACAAGAACACAAGGTGATTATAAGGATCTTCAGGAGGAAAGGGCTATTAGACCATCTGATAACAGTGATGCTTCTGAGGGAACAATTAAGCTGAATGGCATTTTATTTGAGCAAAGATAAGTTTTAGGTAAAGAATTGAGCTAAAGTCTAATTAAGAACATTACTGAGCAGTGCAAGGTCAAAGCCTTGAACCACCAAATACAATGAGAAACTGAAATATAAATGTTATAGTAAGGTTATTTCAGTTTTTCATTTGAAAACCTTCATGTGGTTGCAAAACTTGAGGGGCTTATCTTACACTTTAGTATTTATAATGATTTTGCTATTGAATATAAAGCAGGAAAGTGAAGATGGTATCCATCTTCTATTATATTAATTCTATATAGAATTGATCTTTACCATCATGGACATTTGGTTTTTTTATGCAACAGCAATCTCTTCATCCCACTATAATGATCTATTGTATGCTTGAATGATTTAATAATATAAAAATTGTTTATGCTTAGAGATAGTAATTGGACTCTATTAATCTGCATAGTCAGAGCCAGCTGTCACACAGGGTTTATATTAAAAATGCTACCTCACTTCTAAAATTGTTATTTTTCTAGGCAGTATGTAAATATTATAATACTTTTGTCTTTGAGCTGATAACAGTACTAAAATCTCATAGCTTTGTGAAACATGAGTCAAAGGACTTGAGGCTACTCTCGGGTAAATTTCTACCTCTAATCAGTGCCCTTACTCTCTACAGCAGGTTGTCAGCTGTTTGTACCTCAGTTCCTGTCTAAGTAATAATGAAATTAAGTATAGGAAGGAGAAGGATTAGTTTACATTCTATGCTCTGACTGTTTGGTCATAAACAATTATGCTCCTTAGTGCCACTCTGCCAAAGTCAAAGTATTATTTTATTTAGTTGTGAATAGAAAAGTAGTAGTAGAGGATAAGAGGCTAAACAAAAACTATAGTTCATTTATTGCTTACCAAGAGGCCATGTTCTAAATTTGCTTGTGTCGCATTAGATCATATAAAAAGTCAGAGCCTTTTAGTTTGAAATCATATGCAGGAATCAGAAAGTTATGGTTGGATTGAGAGATAAAGACTTAAGGTGTTGATATAGTTTTATTATTGTGTAGTACTATATTATGGAATTGTATCACATTTTTTATCCATTCTTTGGCTAAAGAGAATCTAGGTTGTTTTCAGATTCTTGGTATTACACATAATACTTTTATGAACATAGTTGAGCAAATGTTGTTTTAGTATGAATGTACAACCTTTGGGTATATCACCAAGAGAAGTAGTCATGGATCATGAGGTAGTTTGATTCCTAGTTTCTGAGAAACCACTATACTGATTTCCAAAGTAGCTGTACAGTTTACTTTTCTACCAGAAATAGAAGGGTGACCTTTTTACTCCACATTCCATTCAGCATAGACTATCATCAGTGATTTTCATGTTTGCCATTCTGAAATGTATGAGATCATTTGTTAGTTATTTTGATTTTCATTTTTCTGGTGGCTAAGGATGTTGAATAATTCTTCAAGTGTCTTTCAGCCATTTGAGATACTTCTGTTGAGAATTCTTTGTTTATACATCTTGAAATTTATAGGAAAATGAATGAACTAGAATAAAATATCCAGAGTAAAGTAACATAGACCCAGAAAGAAAAACACAGTGTGCACTCACTTACTAATAAGTAGATTTTGGACATAAAACAAACAATAGCCAGGCTATAGTCCACAACCTCTGAGGAGCTAGGTGACAAAGAGGACCCTAAGAGGAACATTCATGAACCCTCATAAGAAAGGAAATTTAGATAAGTTTACCTGAGTAAATTGGCACCATGGAGGAGGGTTAGTCATCTTGGGAAGAAAACATCAGAAAATGAGTTGAATGAGTTGGAAAGAGACAGAGAGGGAGAAGAAGAAAATAAATAGAATAAAATAGAAAGACCTATTTGGAGGCTGAGGAAAAACTGGGTTCTAGGAAAATAACAAACATGACACCAGCTATGATTTTTAAGAAATAGTTAATAACGTGCCTAAATAGCCTTCCCCTCTGATCAAATTGATGATCACCCTAATTGTCATCATAGAACCTTTACTCAGCAACTGATGGAAGCAGATGCAGCGAGTCACAGATAAACACTGGGTCAAACTTCTGATCCAGTCAAAGAGAGAGGAGAGATTATAGGAACATGGGAGTTAAGACTATGATGAGAAAATCCACAGAGACAGCTTACCCAATCTATTGGGAACTCTATGACTCTGGACTGAGAGCAGGAAACCTGCACAGGACCAAGCTAAGCCCTCTAAATGTGGATGACAGTTTTGTGGCATTGGTAGTTTGTGGGGCCTATGGCAGCAGAATCAGAACTATCCTTAATGCAAAAAGAAAAAAATGTCTTTTTGAAACTCATTCCCTACAGGAGGATACTTTGTTCCGCCTTGATACTTAGGGAGGGACTTAGTCCTATCTCAACTTGATATGCCAGACTGTATGGACTCCACTTAAGAATCTTTACCCTCTCTGAAGAGTAAAGGGGGTAAACTAGCTAGTGACTGGCAGGAGTAGAAAAAGGGGGAATGGAGTTTAGTATGTAAAAAAATCTTTTTATATATAAAAAGTACTGATTTCTACTGCTACAAATAATAAAAAAATCTTCTTATAAGATACATATGTATGTTCATTAAAAATTTAACTGAAAATATTATGTAATATTCTAAGTGAGCTTTTATTTTCAAAATATTCTCTAAAGAAGAACCGAAATGAGCTATAGAAAACATGGCATAAATAAAGAAAATGAGACAAAAGGCTGGATAAAGGTGCAGTTGTTTAGGAATGCATATGTAAGAGAGTTAGTGAGGGAAAAAAATCTAATAAATCACAATCACATTGTTCTAGATAACATAATGCTGTCTAATAACTTTCAGGGTAACTTAAAAGTGCATACTACAAATAAACAAAAGAAAGAGAGCACAGGAGAAGACACAAAATTCAGAGTTTCACTCATTCACACAGTCAGGATTCCCATAAATATATTAAACATAAAGCAATAATAAATTTGCAGAGCACCTAGTACAGACACATGCAGACTTGTGTTGCTACTACAGTACATCTGAGTTCATATGAGCTTTACTCAGTTGATTTAGAGGGACTGTTCTCCTAACACTCACCACCCCTCTGACGCTTAACCTCTTTCTGCCACCTCTTCACAGGATTTGCTGAGTTCTGAGGGGATGGATTTGGCAGAGACAATCCTTTTAGATCTGTCTGTCAGATGGTCTCTATATTTGTTTCCAGCTGTTGCAGGAGAACCTTCTCTCACGAAGGCTGAATAAAGCACTGATATTTGAGTATAGCAGAATATAATTAGAAAACATTTTATAATTATATTTAAGGACCAACAGTATTTGTTTTAACTTTAGATATGTTCTCAGTTCTTAATCACCTAAGCAGTTTCTAGTATGGGTTTCATCTGTATAATATACATATCTTAAGTCACATTCGATGTTTGGTTATCAAAAGGGAGTGGATCCTAATGGGAGGATAGGTAGGAAGGAACTGCAAGGAGTAGAGGGAGAGGAAACTAGATACACTTATGAAAAAATAAACACATTTTTAAATGAAGGAAAATCCTTAAAAGAAGAGAAGAGAAAAGGATACATACAACCTTTCCAGGGAACCTGAGTTTGGTTGTGAGCATCTACATAAGATGGTGCATGGGTACCTGTAACTCTAGCTCTAGGAATCCAATGACGTCATTTGGCCTCCATGGATAATTGTACATATTATATACACATAACCTTATTCAGGGAAATGTACACACACATACATATATTTATATACAAATCAATCAAGAAATAAATAAATAATGTTGCATATATTCACAGGGCAAATATATACTTAATTATGTGATTTTATGTGGTCATTATCTATGAAAAGAACAAAACTTTCATCTCTAATGTAAACTATATTTCGTGTTTGAGAAAAAGTCTGGGGTGAGAATAAATGAGACCTGCATTCTGAGCAACTTTAATCTCACATTAAGTAATATTTAATACAGCCATATTATTCTGTGGTATACCTCTAACATCTGCATTGCATAACTGAATTTATGTACCTTGTCATTGATTCAAGTGTACACACACAGAAAAAAAAGTGTTAAAATTCTTAATATAAATTATTTCTGTTATCAAATAAATAATAATTGCTAGGAATAGATATGATGATTCTGAAATAGCTTTTAACTTACAAAGAGAATACATTCAAAGATGAAGCTGAGATTTGATAAGTTTATTGTTTTGAACCTGAGATCTATTTGAGGAATGGGGCAGCTTAGCAGCACTGATACTTTCCCTCCATAAATAGGAAATTTTTTTTCCATTTGCCTTTTTCCAAGTATGTCTTCTTTCATCAAACAAAAACTTTTCTTCACAACCAATGAAAAATATAAGTAGAAATTAAAGGCAGCTTACAAAGTGGAAACATCAAGAGATTAGGACAGAAAATGAGATAATATTCACATTTATCTGCAGAACTTCAATCCAACAACAAAGAAACAATAATTGTAATAATATGATAATGATATTAGTACTTCCAGCATGGGTTAAACATGCACAAAAGTTTTCATTATATTTCTCCCAAGGAAGATATATAAATATATAAATTTACAAAGAGAGTTTCCTTACGAGTAGTTAGAATTGTATCAGGGATGTTAGGTTGCTTTCAATGAAAACCAAAATGTGATATGTACTAGTGTAGTGGAGAATACGTGGGAATCATAAACACTGTTGCTGAGAGTACCTAAAGAGCGATATCCAGTAATACATGTTTCATAGTCACAGTTCTCAATCTTGATGAGGCTCAAGTTTTCACCATTTTGATTGTGTTGTTTTTATTATTTCTATGGAAATAGCCACCGTGCTACTCTTCAGATATAGCAAGGAAAAGAACCATGTATGAGACTACCATAAATTTCAGGCATTCATTCCTGTCATGAGTTATTGTTGTCCCCAAGTTGGGAAATTATTCAGCTGTGCCCCCTTATAAAAATTATTACAGATTTTTTTTTCTTTCACAGAAAGACAGACAGGTCAAGAGATTCTCATGAGTATCCATGTGTTCCCTACCACCTGGTGTACATAATTATACATTAATTTTAAGTGGTCTCTGGAGGAGCTAGAGTATATATTCTGGGGAATTCAGGAAGAAAGCTTCATATGTAATGATAAAGGGGAGGTCTCATATTGCTCAGGAAACTATGCAGGTGTAAGCGTTGGGAAATGAACACTCATATCTCAGTAAGTCATTCATAATCTACAAACTATAAGGTAGACAAGTAATCTTATTGGCTTCCCCAAAATGAATTTTGACAGAATAGTACCATGACTTAACAGTTGATCACTGGTACCTTAGGAAAAGGAATAGGTGTTGCTCCTGTCTTCTTCCTCTGGAAATAAATTTTAGTAACAAATCCACAGCTTCAAAACATTCAACTTGTAAGCAAAAAGTAAGAAAAAATAAAATAAAAAAAAATCACCTTAAAGAATAATGCAGAATAAGAGCAAAATTTTTGGCTAATTGTAAAGAGTCCTTTAAGCACTGCAAACATTCAAATTAAAATGTCAGCTTAATCAACTGGTAAATTCTCTTGGGGTAATTCCTTGGCAGAGAAACTTTACTGGCCAGATGCAGGATTTTCTTCGGTCTTGACACAAACTGTTCTTCCTATTTTAAGCACCTAGGATAAACAAATCAGAATACAAAACTTCCTTATGAAATCAGATATGTTGAAAATCTTCAAGCCAAAGAAATCTCACTATAATCAGATTTTTGCATCATCCTTACAAGTAGAAAAGGTAATATAAGTTAAAAAGTAGATGAAATTAAAGGAATTAAGAACACAAAATAAAGATATGCAAATGTGAGAATATATATAAATATATATTTAGATGTGGGTTTAGGGTTAGGACATGTGCATACATAGGCCTAGGCCATGACATGCATGTGAATAAAGAGGATAATTTGTAGAAAATGGTTATCTCCTTCTACTTTTTGGGTCCTTGGGTTTAAATACAAATCATCAGTCTTAGCAGCAAGCATCTTCATAGACTCGCAAAGCTAAAGGATCCTTATGCCACCAAATAAAATGTCAGATCTCTATTGAGAAGACCAGATAGCTTCCTTAAAACATGAATGTGGAAAGCAGAAACCAAAAAATTAGAAGTGATTTCTCAAAAATCAATAATTGCAAAGACTATTTTTAGAAAAATACAAAAAAATCAAAGACATATTAAAGATAATACAATATAATTCTTAAAATAATAATTATAAGTAATAAGATTTTTAGAATAATAAAACTAGGAAGTATAAAAAACTCATTCTGCATGAGGTAACCATGAAAAACAAACATGGTATATACTCACACATAGTGGATATAAGAGGTAAAAAGTTTGAAAAAGGCTATAGTCCACAACCCTAGAGAAGCCAGGTAACAAGGAGAACCCTAAGAGAGACATCCATGGATCCTCCTGGGAAGGGGAAATAAGTAAGATTCTCCTGAGAGTATTGGGAGAGGGAGGAGTGAGAGGTGAGAAGAAAACATGAGCGGAATGGATGGTGGAGTTGGGGAAGGGAAGGAGAGGAAGCTGAGGGGTAAGTAGAAGGAGGGGAGGGACGAGAAACTGTGATAGCTATGTGAAATAAAATAAAATTTTTTAAGTAAAAAATAATCAAAATATAAAAAGAAATATTATATAAATGCATCATCACAGTTTTTTAAAAAAAACTTGCAGCACAAGAATAGTATTTGTATATGAATATAGTCTGAAAAGAAGCATAATAAAATAAGTGACATAAATATTAGGAATTTCAATGATTAAAAAGTTAAAATGAAAAGCAAAAGAAAAGAATGGGATAAACAGAGACTAGAGAGTTTGAAAGAAATGCATTAGCCAAGAGTCTTATGTCTGATCATGTATACCCCAGCCACTGTCTGGGTTATAGAACAACAGAGTTGTATTTTTGAATATAGAAAGAATCTGAAAGCATTGCATCCATGTACATTTACTAAAATACAACAATTAAAATAAAAATAGCAATCAATTCATGTTTAAAAATATTAATGAATAGTCATTTTCACACAAAATTTTAAAACAGAAACCTAGAATAAAAACATGAATATGTTTGTCACTTTTGGCCACTTGTTAAAAATTGTATTAGAAACTAAAAGCTAAAATATTCATCACAGAAACAAACCTTATAAATAAGAGGGAAATTGTTGTAATAGAAAGTTAAATGTTGAGTGGTATAGCCAAAAGTACACAGCTATGTATCATGTAGGAAATAAGGATAAAAACCATGACCTGTAAAACCAGTACACAGATAATGGTAAAATCTCTCACTTACTGTTCTATTCCTTTTTTAAAAATGCTATTACCAGGGCAATTCTTATAAAAGAAAGCATTTAACTGGGGGCTTGCTTATAGATTTAGAGGTTTAGCTCATGATTGTCATAGAGGGATGAAGACATATGTGGTCCTGGAGCAGTAGCTTTACATCCTGATTTATATTTTTCATAAATTCTAATTGATATTATAATAAAATCATAGAGCTAGATATTGGGGAAATATTGACAGACAGACAGACAGACAGACAGACAGATAGATAGATATTGACACAGACTTTTGAAACCTTATACCCACTCACAGTGGTACACACATCCTCCAACAAAGTTATGTTTCCTGCAACAGGGTCAAAACTCTAATCAATTTCAAGTACTTCAACTAAGTGGTGTCTAGGCATTCAAATGTGGGGAAGGAGTATCCTCATTCAAATGTCATGTACATTTTACTCTCAGGACATATTATTTCTTTTTAATTTTTTTCACATTTTAATTTTATTTATATGTTTACTGTGTATTTCTCTATGGGTTTGTACTCATAATAAAAGATACCTATAAAGAGCCATAAAAGGGTATTAGGTCCTATGAAGCTGAAGTAAGTACAAGTCCTTTACAAAGTGGCATGTGATCATCATAACAGCTGAACCATCTTTCCAGCCCCATAAGCTTCATTTCAAATGTAAATCCTTCTTAACACCAATGTCACAGTTTTTATAAACTACTCACTATATGCTGGTAATTTAGAGATAATGAAATACATCTTTATGAAGACATGTTACTATCAATGAGGTTTTTAACCATATATTATAGAGATAAAAGAAAAGAACGTTCTCTTTTAACAAGTTGGTTATATTATTGGAGACAAATTGTACTGTCTCACTTCTAGCCTCCTACTAGATGCCAATTTGTTTTATCTATAAGTAGTTAGCATGTGCTAAAGATGATTTAGATCCCATTCTTAAAGTCACTAAGTTGACCTGATTGAGGGTATGAGAATAAATTAACTGAAAAACAAATCTGTGATAATAATAGTAAGGGATAATTAATATTAATATTATTATTTCACTAATAGAAGAGTACTAAGGGACATGCAATAAGTAAAGCAAAGCTGTTGTGCACAACATTGAAGGACACTAATTTTAATATTAAAATTTAAAAATTTTGCTGAGGAATAGTTGTTGTTTATGACTGTTATGGGAGGGAGACCAAATCTTAATTCAGCAGCATGGCTTCCAGTATGTATCCTGTACAGGAAGTATGATGAAAATGGGCATCAGTGAATGTTATCAGCAGCATTAATGGGACTCAGTAAGACTTTCTAAGAAGAGGATAAGGATGGCCAACCAAAGAAAGAGGATGAGGAAAAGGAGGAAGAGGAGTTTGGAGGCAGAGGTGTTAAATCATCCAGAAGTATTTGGAGGAGGAGAAGAGATATAATTTAACTATATAGGATTTATATATAAAATTTACCAAAGTAAGCTTTTAAAAATTTAACAATCTAGGATAAATATTTTGATGAAAAATATTCTTGGCAGGGTTGTAATTTTATATTTAACTCTTTATTTTAAAGATTGAATCAAATTATTTGATAGGTTAAGTTCCAGTCTTAGGACCACCTTCAGCTATACTGTAGACAGATCTCTCTGCTCTCTCTGGCCTTGGTCAGAAAGGGCATGTTTGGGAACTTCAGTTGTAGAGTTCTCTATTATTGTGAATATTGCATCAGCATTGCTTTGCCAAATCAAGCTGTATCACTGGATCTCCCAGTCCACTTTTGAAAGAATTGTTCACAGGGTAATTACTTCCAAATGTAAACCACTCAAGGCAATTATGTCTGCATATTGCCAACAGCAAACACTAATTCTTAAATATTCAGATACTTAAAATTTTCCAGGTATGGGAAGGGCGCCATATAGTACCGTGAAAGAGAAGAAAATTACACACACACACACACACGCACATGCACACGCACACGCACACACACACACAATATATATATGGAGAGAGAGAGGAGAGAGATCACAATAAAATTCAAATTAATTTAGAAACTCGACATTAAAATATTGGCACATTAAAATATTTGAATAAAATAGATGAAATCTATGAAAGGTCAGTGAATGTTCAAAATGCATTAGATAATACATGTATTTTGTCTGACTGTGTTGCTGTGAAATCAGCTGTACATAATTTAGTAGTTAAAACTTAGTAGTTAAAAGATCATGACATTTTATCAGTGAAGTGGTAACTGAGTAAAAGTGAATGTTGCAGGATGTTTGTTTACAGTGTGAAGATGTGTCTATGTTTGTCTCAACTGATTAAGGCACCTGCTTGATTTAATAAAGAGCTGAATGTCCAATACTTGGGCAGAAGAGAATAGGCAGGTCTTCTGGGCAGAGATAGGATCCCAGGGAACAAGGAAGGCAGGATTAGGCCAATGGGGATCAAGCAAATACATGGTACTAAGGAGAGGTAAAGAGCCAAGGGGCAAATCACTGAATAATAGAAATGGGTTAGTTTAATTTATGACAGCTAATTGAAAAGAAGCTTTTTTCAATTAAGAGAGGCTTTTTTAATTATTAAGAAGGTGGTCCAAAGAAAGTCTGACTACAGATGTCTATTACCAACCTGGGCCATCTCTAGTAACTTGTCTTTTGACTTCCACGGGTACACCATGGCATCAGTATACACACACACACACACAGTACAATAACTAAATGTAAAAGTATCTGTCTGTAGCTGTTTATTATCTATATATAATGAGATTGGTTGTGCTGAGATGTTTTATGGAAATCTTATACACCTCTAGGAGCTATTAAGGCAACTTCAAGACATAACCTCTCTAATCTGTTCCATGCATTGTTACTCAAATGATCTAGTAGAATTTCCAGGCAACAGCATACTTTAAAAATATCTAGACAATTCTACATAGCAACCAGATTTAAGGTTGGACATTTAAGCCAGAGATTTTCCCAAAAACATGGATTTTGTTATCACCAGACTCTGTTTCAAATTCTGCTATGTTTCCTATGCCAAGATAGAGATAATTTTTAAAAATCTCTTCACATTGCCACAGCGGGAATGGAGTTTGAACAAGGATACACACGGATAAAAAATATGACTTTATTCATAATAAATAAAAAATAAATAAATAAAAATAAGACAAAATAAAAAATACACTAATTTAGGACAATAGAACTATGTAAGTACATAATTTCTAAAGTAGATAAAGAGAAAATTTGTTTATTTCAGATACTCAATAAAACCTATGACATTTACACATTTGAAAATATATTATCTATAGCTTTATTAGTTTGTTGTGTTATTATCAGTACTGTTACTTAGAAATATTAGTCATTTATGATTCAGCTGAATTTCATTTATCATGAATACTTGGTGGTACTTTATGCCTGATACAAACACAACTCCACATTACAACAGAAAGAAGGCAAACACATAGGTGCTGTGTTTCATAGAGCAACCAATGTCATTCAATAAAGTGTTTTCTTTTCCCTATTATATATTATTTCACACTGTAGAATATATGCATTCTCTACTGCTGCATAATAACACTCTCCTCCTGAATACCACAATTCTTTAAATTCATAAATCTGTGTTTTTCTTAGTATGCCTCCATGAGTTGATTTAGTCTTATAGAGCAGCACATTCAGACATCCTTGTCAGTTCATATAGCATATATCATTAACAGGGGAATTGAAAATTTAAATCCATGAGGACCCTTAAGATTTCAAGAATATATTTACAAGATATAGAGCTACCAAATAATAGGCATAATTTTTTGACTCCACTCAAAATATTATTTGCAAAAGTAAAATTTTATGTTGATGTTCATAAAAATTGGTACTCATAAAACTGCAAAAATTTCATCATTTTTCATTAGTTATTGCACTTATATCCATAAAACAGTGGAAAAATTATATATGACACACCATTGTAAATACAGTCTAGAACACTAATGCTTCTAAAACTTGGGGTAGGTATTCACATAGTTCTTTGGCCAGGCACAGTGCTTTTCAACTTTTTATTGGCAGAAAGAGTTTTTGTTTTTACAATAAACTACTCAGATATGATATATATCATGTGTAAACTATGATCAATTATAGACTTTTTAAAAATTTGGAAGAGGTAAGCAGATAATTAAGTCGTCTTCTAAAAATATCATGCTATGCTTGACAATTTGAAATTGATACTTGCTGTGTCTTTAACACATTTGCTTCAAGACTAATGGTAGGTATTAGTGTACACTTCAACCCCATACAAAACAGCAGAGTGTAGCTTCCTTATGCTATTAGGAGATCAAAAAATCATTTGAAAATATATCAAATACCTTCTGAGAAATGTGATAGAATCTATTTAGATGTGCCAGTTTGACAAGTATTTATGATCATTTACTAGGTTCCTTGTTATTGAACATGTTTTAGCACATTTAAGAATTAATGTTGCATTGTTACTAGACATTTATACGTAGCTAAGTCTAACCTTGAACTTGCAGTAATATTTCTATTTTAGCATTCCAAATCCCAGAATTAAAGACATGTTCCTGTAGTCAGAATTTTCTAGCCTAGCATAGCCCTGAGTTCTGACCCTGAGTTCCACAGCTGCTTTGTTCCAAATAATCACAGATGCTTATATTAATTACAAGCTGTTTGGTCTACTGCCAGGTTTATTATTTGCTAAATTTTATACTTTAAGTTAACCCACATATCTCTTTATGTTTATCTACAAGGTACCTTTACTCAGAGCAACATTTTCATTCTGCTTATCCTGTGCCTCACTATCATCTACCCCTCTGCTCTTCTGCTTCCCAGAATCCTGTGTCACCTCTACTACTTGTCTAGTTACTTGATCAATCAGCATTTTATTAAACTAAGGCAAACAACAAATCTTTACAATGTCCAAGAGCAATATCCCACAGAATACACAATTTATCTATTTAACTCTCTGCATTTAGCATATCTTACATTTAAATGTGTCCTTTAAACAAAGGCTCTGATAGCATTGAGTGTTATGTTATCCTCTAAAGTTTTTTTACACAAAGAACTTATGAAAAGAGAAATAACAAATATACTATGGGACTATGATACTGCAAATAGTAATATTTGTCTTTTCTACTGATGGGCCAGAAGGCAGACAGGAAATATGACCAGGCCGACCAGACTAAGAAAACTCTGGGAAGAGGAAGAGCAGAGTAGTGACACCAGGGAAATCCAGAGAAATCAGAATAAGAATGATGATCTAAGAAATGGAACCTGGAAACAACCTAGATGCCCCTCAACTGAGGAATGGATTAACAAACTGTGGTACATCTACTCAATGGAATACTACTCAGCAGTAAGAAAAAAATGATATCCTAAAATTTGCAGGCAAATGAATGGATATGGAGAATATCCTCCTGAGCAAGGTATCACAAACACAGAAAGATAAGCAGGGAATGTACACACTCATTAGTAGTGTTAAAAAAAGTGAAAGATGTCTTTGTACACAAGAACTGAAGACTAGAACATAGCTAAATGACACAATGCCCCACTTCTATAGTGATGGCCTCTGGCAGGTTTGTGGGTGAGTGAAGACTCATTTTCTTTAAGGGTCTGGCTACAGGGAGTTTAATTATTTTCCAGAAATTAAATGAGCAGCATGAATGAGTGGTTTTGTAATTGGGGAGATCATAAGCGTGGACACGAATCTGAGAGGTCTGATAACTGAATTGGATGGGGTGCATGATTTAAAGTCACCAAATAATAAATATGTGAAGAAAGAAAAAGAAAGAAGGCTAACCAGAACTAAATAAGTCAGAAAAGCAAGTAAAAATTATTGAATCCTGAAACACTTGAGAGAAAATTAGACTGTCTGCTCAGTTTCTGTTTACCATAAAATCTCTGGTTAAAACACATGTGTATTTAGATAGAAGCTAAACAGTTGATTGATCTCAAAGGAACATAGTATCCAAGTTACAGTCATCTCTATGCCTCTAAGCTTTAGAAACTATACTGGATAAGCTGTGGTTAAGTTTGCACCCCCCTACTTTTACTTTAAGGACAGTGTTTGTTAATGACATTTCTAAAATAACAATGAATTTTTTTTCTTTAGTTTCTAGTATAAATTTCTTTACTATTTTATACTAAAGTGGATTTATATAGTGTCCCAGAATACAAGAGGAAACAAAATGATTTAACAATGAAGTTCCTCGGAAAACTTTTCATTTGGTTTAAGTATAATTATCTGATAAATCCAAACTGTGCCATAAGAATGCAAATAATCTGAATAAGACTATGGCTGACACATTTGTTTGATCATGAAGAGAATTAAACATAAAGGCAAGTTCAAATGAAGACAGTTGGATAAATGTCTGTATAGCATCTTTGTAGCATCATTTTCTGGAATAGATAGGAGTACCTAGGTATGCATTCTCCTAGATAAATAAAATGCAATACACATATAAATTGAAGTAGCATTTATCTTTTAAAAGAGAATGAAATCTTATCACTTTAACTTGGAGGACATCACGTGAAGTGAAATAAGCCTGTGTCATATATATCACATAATCTCTCTTATATGTGGACTCTGAAAACAATTGTACTCAGAGATGATGATAATTGAATGATGGGCAGCAGCACATGAGGGATGGTATGGGAAGGGTGAGAAGATTTTGATCGAAGGATACGAAGTCTCAGAAAGGATAAACTGTAGTGATCTACTGTACAGAATAGTGACTGTAAGAATTTGTATATTAAGACTGTGTGGTTTCGAGGGCATCACCAGTTCAGTAAACATTTTGTAAATAAAAAAAGATCTTTTTTAAAACATGTTAGTATCTTAGCCATAGCTTGGCATATTTTTTCAAAGCAACAGTAGGAAATTATAGGACATTTCCATTAACACAATACTGAGATCAATTTAACAACACCTACAAAACTTAAATTTGAATGTGCACACCTTTACTAAATATCTTTCCTAGTAAATGTGATTAAGTGTCCGTTCACCATAGACAAGGTGTCTACAGCAGACCAATGAATCAGTACCACCTATGTCTAAGCTAGGGAAACAGTGAGTGTGTTAATTTGCAAAATCAGTGGTTAAGAGTTACTTACCCAAGTAGGAATACTTCAATTGCAGCTCCATCCATCAAAAATCTAACTCATCATGATTGACAAATTACAAAATTTGCATCTCACGAGTTTCACATGCAACTTTGAGATGTCTCATCCTAGCAATCAAGAATCTCACCTGCCAACAATTAGTAGTACAATTAAGGGAGGTCATACCGGACAATAAGTTTTGGGAGCTTCCTAGTTATTTTCAATTTTTTGAGTTACTTTGCCTTTTATGTTTTTTATTGATGTCGTTTTCATTATTGTTTTATCTCCTGCTATTTAAGGATAGCTAGCTACACAATACTACAATTAAGAAAAACTTGTCAAATATTTCTCTGTCATATGCACAAATGCAGGAACCAACAAAAACATCTAAAAAAAGTTGTATCATTTCCTTTTTGCAATAGCACAACCAAAGCAAAGGAACAGAAGCACTTAGATAGAAATTTAAAGTGACTGGGTTTATGTTGAGGTCTTTGATCCACTTGGATTTGAGTTTTGTGCAGGGTGACAGGCTTGGATCTATTTGCATTTATCTACACTCTACCATCCAGCTATGCCAACACCATTTGTTAAATATACTATCTTTTTTACATTGAATATTTTGGGCCTCTTTGTTGAAGATCAGATGTTCATAGGTTTTTGGGTTAATGTCTGGATCCTCAATTCTATTCCATTGATCCACAAGTCTGTTTTTATGCCATTCTATATTGTCAGTCATGATAGCCAGTGAGAAAAAGTTAGAAAAATACCATCAAATATATAATTTTAATCTTGTAGTTTAATATCATGAACTCTAACAATCTTATAAAAATATTTTAAATCTCAAAATTATTTTTCAAAAATGAATTTCTTTTTATTATTTTTTATTTTTATTATAATAAAGTGACATTTTTTCTAGCCTTGTATATCCTTATTCAAGGTCCCTTCCCCCTCCCACCCCCTCCACTCACTCTCTCTTCTCCACATCTCCCCATCTCCTCCCCAGATTGGGCAGGAGGTCCCAAGGTTCCAATATTGCTCAGTTCAGCATCCACTCCTGACAGATCCAATTTCCTCACCCCGACATCAAGACTGAGTCAGGTGTTCCTCTAGAGGGAGTGGGATCCAAGGTGCCACTCCCAGGTAATTCAGATTCAAAGCCGTTCAAGGGTTGTGGTGTGCAGCTTGGCATGCTTTCCTTGGGCATGCTTTCCGTTTTGCTTTTTTTGTTGTTTAGAGTCCATTAATGAGTGAGTACATCCCCTGCTTATGTTTCTGGGTTTGTGATACCTCGCTCAGGAGGATATTCTCCAAATCAGTCCATTTGCCGGTAAATTTTAGAATATCATTTTTCTTACTGCTGAGTAGTACTACATTGTGTAGATATACCACAGTTTGTTAATCCATTCTTCAGTTGAGGGACATTTAGGTTGTTTCCAGGTTCTTGCTATTGCAAATAATGCTGCTATGAACATAGTTGAGCTAATGCCATTGGAATACGACTGTGCATCTTTAGGGTATACACCCAGAAGTGGTCTTTTCTTCTTCTAGGATACAGTTATTTATAGTTTAGTAATAAGAAGTGCTATGTTAAATAAAAAGTGCTTTAAATAAATTAAACAAGTCTATATGTTCATATCATCCTTCTCCTTCCTTTTCTCTGTGCCTTGCTCCTTCAGTCTCTTTCTCCATATCTCCTCTAATCATTATTGTACCAACATTTGAAATTAAATGTGTAAGAAAGAAAATTTTCTCCACAGTTAGCTCATACCATCTTAACAAGTATGTTGACTGAGATCAGAAATTAGACACCTCTTCTACTAAAATGCTTAGACAGAGACTTTTATGCACTTATGTAAAAACAAACAGTTCTAAAGAATAAACCTTCTTTTATTTGAGATGGAAAGGTTTACAGACTACAACATTATATATTCTATATCTGGCTATATTTGTTCTGCATATATTTAGGTAGCATTTTATACCATTCTCTCCCTTAATGTATATGGTAAGCATTACCTCATCATCAATCTTAACACTGATTTTTCTTCTACATAAAAACAAAATCTACTTAAAAGCACAAAAAATCTTACATCCACATCTCTATCTGTGTACAATAGTTTACTATAATTATAACTTACAGTGGCAAAATCTTATGCAATAATATAGGAAGAAAGATAATATTTAAGCAATAGGTCTCTCTTTTCTTCTGACAATTTTATCAAATCCAGTATTTTCATTTTCTGTTTTCTTTTTATCTCTTCTTCCTTCTTAATACTTTTACATAGAATTATGTCTAAAATATCAGAATATTTTCTGCCAAAGGAACATCTTTGTAATCCCACAATATACTTGAGATATCAATTTTTCCAAAATATTGGAAATGATATTTCCAAAAATAATCTTTAAATTATGTAGGATTATAAAGTCATGGTTTCTGTTATCCCATGATTATGGCTGATGTGGCTGATCAGATTGAGTAGGTGAAAGTTTCCATTGTCCATTGCTGATTTGTGTACAACACTGCACATCTATAAGCTCAGAGGAAAGGACAATGTTCCCAGATAGTGAGTAAGTTATCTTCAGCCAAGTTTAATGTGCCTGCACTTAGCACTACAGTTCCCAAACTTTCAAAATACTTTCTCCACCTCTCTGCTGTGTTAATTTTACTTTCACTCTTGACACTCTATAGTTGTACTTATGTAAAAATTCATCAGGAACAATTAAAAAAGAAAAGTTTTGAATGTGAATAAGTTGAAATGCTCATTTATTTTCTAAAGAGTTCTTGTGTAGGTCAATTATAAATTATATATGGAAATATACATGAATATATATATAATATAAACATATTATATATAAAACAAACAAAAATAAAATAAAATATATTAAGAGAGTATTGTCTAATTCATAAAAACATTTGCTAGAGAAACTAAGTATGAATCTCTAAGACCAGGGTCAACTGTTGTGTAGAGCCTTAATTAAATTTTTAACTGCAACAATTTATGGGTATGGAGAGGAGTATTTCTGAGAATTGCCAGCTGCCAACCTACATGACAGTTCATTTAGAGGCTTTGGTGTATAGGAAGAAGTATGTTTTAATAGAAATGAACAAATAACATTCACATCATCTTTAGTTACTATGTGCACAGGCATACACCCCCACCCATCACAGACATATGCACCTAAAAGAGATTATTTTTCAGTCTTCTCATGTTACCAATGACATGATTTTACTTACATCCATTGTATGAATATTTACTTTTGTACTATATATTGAATAACATAGGTAGTCAAAAACATTATCTACAAATATTCTGATTAATTTGTATAAGTTATTTCTACAACCCTGAACTTAAAATTATCATAATGAATAGAGAACCAAGAACTTTTGATTTAGAGCCTTCTCAGCTTGTTGCCCATGCTTTCACTCATTTATGATAAAAGATATAAAGTTTAATTTTGTATATTTTCTTTATTTGTGTGACTGGATCAATTTTTATTAATTATTGGTAAGTTATAAAGTAAGCAGCAATCTATAAAGTCAAGTATTTGTACATATAGATCTTTCAAATTATTTGCTTTGTGTTATTTTAATTTTGAGTGAATTGTGTGTATGTATATACATACACAAACATATATATCTTGCCTGCAAACAATTTTGTGAATCAAAAAAATATCTGCTGCTCAAAAAGGCTGGAAGAAGGTATCAGATTTGCTGAAACTAGATTTAAAAATGGTTGTGAACCATCATGTGTGTGGTGAGAATTGAATCCTAATCTTTTGAAAAAGAAGCCAGTACTCATGACTGTTTAGCCATGCCCAACTCATTTGCACCTATATAGTTTTGGTAAAAACATAGACTAGGCAGTACCACTCAGAAAATGAGTGCTTCATTCATTTATGAGATACATAGACAAGATATATATATATCTTGTCTATATCAATATATATACATATATAGAGAGAGATGAGAGAGAGAGAGAGAGAGATAGTAGATAGATAGATAATAGAGAAACTGAGGAATGTTACAAATGAGAGATAGAAAGAGTAAATAAAAGAGTTTTATACTAGAAAATATATCCACAAAGCAATAAATAGGTAGTATGTAATACAAGAGCCTATGCCTCTTTCCTAGGGACTCTGGCACTGAAGTAGTAATTCAAGTTTTAAGAGAGCCATGAAATCCTAAATAACTTCAATTTTGTGCCTGTATTTTATGAGATCATCAAAATACTTGAAGTAAATTACAACTTCAAAATCAATTTCTCTCTTGAGCCAATCTTCTCTTCTGTATGATTGAAGCTTGCATCTCTTAACTGTATTATCTAAAGCAAAGTCAAACCTGGAATTCTTATTTAATGCCGACACTTAGCTACCTTGAAGAAATAAAAATGCTAATCTGTAGACATTGCTTTTTTTTCTATAGAACTGGCTTTTATACCTGTGTGGAGAAAATAATTGTAAACGAGAGAGAATAGTTATCTGGAGGTAGAGGAAATGGTTCAAGTTTAGGTTCATTTAGAGGGGCTTCATTTATGCAGCATCAGATTACTCCCTAAATCTGGTTCTGCCAAGGCCAACAAATGGGAGGATTATACCTACACAGGAAAGAGTTTTAATAAATATTGATGCTAAAAATTAATTGTTATGCTGTTCTTTTTTATTTTTTCATTCCATCTATAGGTAATGACATAGCCTTAGTTCCCAGACTTGGAGCAATGATAAAAAATAGCAATGCTGTGCTAAAGGACAAACATATGAACTGTGAATTTTCTTTTTATCATAAAAACAAGCAACTAAAAAGTGGCCATAATGACATTCTGTAGCTAGTAGGTGACAGTTATGAACCATTGGAAGAAAAAGGAAAACAAAATCTAAAACAAAAATAAGTACAATGTCGCATTGAAGATTCAGAAAAGAGGCTAATCTTGTCAACTCATGTTGCATACATGGGGTAAATAATGTTCTACAGACAAAAGGCAAGCTTTAGATAAATAACATTAGCTATCTAACAAACTAGGGCAGCTAATAAAAAATTAAGAAACATATAAAAAAGTATTACTTCACCAATAAGAATAGTAATTGGTAATAGTTATAAAATGATTTGAAGTTTTCCTCTTTTGCTTGCTGACACTGAAATGAACAATTCAGGAATCAAAACTGTATTGGATGCTTCAGAGCTAGATAAGCCGTTCAAAGCATGGATCTCTCAAACAGAGAACTCAAGTGTGATTACCTGCATCCACTTTGGGTGGCTGATAACAACTTCATCTCTCAGAACACAGCATCATGTTCTTGCTTCTGTGGGCAGTTGTATATACATGCACACACCCACATACATGCAGAAACATTTAAATTAAAAAAATGTATAACATTCTTTTAGAAATTAGATCAGAATTACCTAAGATGTCAAGACTAAAAATGTTGATTTGTTTATATTTTTGATTCAGAAATTATGACAAATCACATTAACAAATGAGAAAACAAGAAATAATTAAAGTAATCACATTCACAATTCTTATATTCTATGTCTTGAAATTTTTGCTCAAATCTTTATTAATATGATTTTCAAATATCTCGGCAGGTTTTACCATTTCCCAAACTTAATTTTGACTTGTTGAAATTATATTATTAAATTGCTCATAACATTATAAGCAAAAGACAAATGATTCAATACATTTTTTTGATGTTGATGTTTATCTCAAAAGATTTTGTTACCCCATTAATATAAATGTTGAAAATTAAATATTTTTTATTTCCTTTCATCTTTTATATCATATAATTTTGTTCATTAACAATGCTTCAAAGGCATTCTTCTTAGCCTAATAAAATTGTAAATCATCAAAATGCTTCTTTTAATTTAATTATGGAATAATTAAATTAAAATACTAAATGTTTTTGACAACTTGACATGTACACAACTTTTGTATTCTGTGGCCTTTCTCATGCTTTATATTTTGAGTTTTTGTTTTGTGTGTGCTTTCCTAAGCCTCCCTCAACCTTTTTTATCGAGAAATTTCAGGAGGTTCTATCTTTGGAAGAAACATAATATTTATGGAATAAACTCATTATTTATTTTGTCAACTTTTGAAAACTCTATTATTTTCTCTTTTCTGTTGCCTTTTCTTCTATTTTTCTTCCTTAAGACATATCATAGAAACATAGATAGTATACCAGTGTATTTTCTATCAAAGAAACATCTTAATCCCACATTACACTTAAGCTATCAATATTCACTTATTATAGTATTTGCAAGACAATGTTTTACTGGATAGAGGGTGTTATAGCTATTGCGCCAACATGATGAGTGATGCACCTGATCTGAAATGTAAAATAGAAAAGGTAATATAAAATAAAGACTTGCTAACCCTAGATTTAACCTAACAAGTTATCTGGAAATGGAATTAAAATTTTTATTATCAAATTAACAAACAAACAAACATCACAAGATTAAGGAACTTTGGAGCATAGATTCTAGGGCTTTGTGCATAGTTGACTAGTATACTTCCGCTGAGCAGCAGCTCCAAGGACTTTTTTTTTAAACTAGAAACCTCACTATTTTCTGTTTTCAATAAATTTCATAGCTCGTTTTCTTAAAGAATAGCCACAATTAAACTCCTTTCATGGTCAATTAACCTTCATGACTTCTTTTACTAGGCCACATTAACTATAAAGTGGGTGCTGAAGCACCTTTGTTAATGTCCTACATACTCTTCCATTATTACCACCCTGTTGTTATTCTTCAAATAAACCATATGGTTAAAACAAAATTAGCCTCACCTTCTTGTCAAAGAGGCTTATTCTTTTATGCTTACTGGGTATTTCTGGTACTTATTTCACTTTTAGTATGTCTTACACATTAGTAGAAGTAACACCGAAATTGTTACAATAATGCAACCAATAATAGCTAACTTGGCCACCAGCTCTGCTTTGGCTGTTTGCAAATGTTTTCTAATTTACTGTTCACTGTATCACTGTCTTAACATGCTACCCTTTCTCTCATAAAAATAGTATGTTAACATTCACCAAGGTTATATATAGCTTTTTGGACTTACACTCTTGAAGGAAGTAATGATTTCTGATAGGAATATAAGGTCAAGAACACATACTCTTCAATGCAAACAAACCAAATGCTTCCTCCTCTTTTGGCAGATCTAGCTTTCTTTGTACTGATCAGTGAATCATTTCCACAAAGTCCATCTGCCTCTATACTTGCAAATTCATGGATACTCAAAAGAGACTTGTTAAAATTGTCCTTATATACTCAGATAAAAAGCATAGTTTTATATGTCCTTGAGTACTCAAGTAAAACCCATAAGTAATATGAATTTGCATCAGGTCTTATCCATTGGAAGAGCTGATATTTCTAGAAGCTTATATGCCAGGATGCTAAAAATTTCTCAACTCCTAAAAGCAGTATTTGTTAATTTACAGGCTGAGTCAAAGGAGCAGAGAAAGAAATTGGCCTGCAATTATTCAGTGCTCATACTCTTTTATGCACTGACCCAGAAAGTGCTAAAATATAGATTTTAAAAGATGTTATATCATGTAATGTACAAAACAACTACCAAAGAATTTAGTTTTGAGGCCAAGGAGCTAACAAAAAAAAATTACCCACCAAATGGAAATCAGATGTATATACTAATTTGACCACTACTAGGATAGAGAGCAGACATTGTCATAATTGTTAATTTAATGACAAAAGAAAGTTTTCAACATTGACATGTAGATGTTATATAAGAGAAGCTGAGGATCAGGGCTTCTGAACCAAAAGTTTAATGCAATAGCTTTCATGGAAAATTCCAAATGTCTTAGAGAAAACTATAAGAAAAGATCACATAAGATGTTTCTTTCAAAGGAGTCCTTAGTCTGGGGCAGAGGTGTTCCTATTAGGATTTGAGAATCTATAATACAGAATGCACCCCTACAGAAAACTTTCTTCATCTTAAATAATTTTAAAATTATATGTATGTTTATGTGTATCTATGTATGTATGTGTGTGTGTGTGTGTGTGTGTGTGTGTGTGTGTGTGTGTGTGTGTGTGTGTGTAGGGTGATGATATGGTGAATTCAAGTGCCCTCAGAGACTAGAAGAAGGCAGATCCACCAGATCATTTTGAGCCATGTGACAATGGTGCTTGAAATATACCAGGTCTTCTTTAAGGGAGGCTAGCATTCTTAATGCTGAGCTGTCTTTCTAGTCTCCCATTTATCTTCTTCAATGCATAACTAAATCTGTAAAGTAATGACAAAAAACCAATATTATGTAAATAGTGACTGATAATAATTTAATTATAATAAAGTTCAGAACATGATTGGAATATTGCTGACTACATAAAAACTGAATGAAAGTATAAAAAGATACATATGATATAAGCTTAAGAAATAAAAAGTTAACATCTTATTGGACTGAATTGTCTTATTCAAATTAGCCAAATATGGGTTTCCATTTTCCATACCTTCTCATACATCTACCAGTGTAACTTACTATTTATTTGTGAGACTTACATTTGAAATTATTTTGATATTTATACTTTATAGAGGTTGGGAGTAAATATTTTTTCTTTCTTTTTCTCTTAAGAGTTAATCAATGAAGAATTACAGGAAAAATTATTTTATATATTTTCTTTATTTGAAGCATATGTCTTAGTTTTGATCATTTTCTCTTAAATTTTGCAAATTTCTTAATGATGGTTGCATAAATTCAAATTAGGAATGTTTTCATTTTGCTTACCTGTATATTATTTATTGCCACATAATTTAAATTCTTGAATATTTATGTAGCAGTATATTGCATAATAGGTAGATTAAATCCAGTGTTAGTTTCTTCACATTTAAATGTATATAATTGTAAAATTTGTTCAAACTTTTTTATTTAGAAATTTTATTTGTTAAGTTGCTCTTCATTTTAAGAGTTTTTTTTTATTTTTACTTATTTATATATCAGTATTGTGCACATGTACCTGTATGTAATCACAGAGGACATAAGATGGTATCAGTTTATCAGGAGCTGCAGCTACAGGTGATTGTGTGCTCAGCTTCCCTGTAAGAGAAACAAGTTCTCTTATCTATTTCTGCAGCCATAGCCACTCTCTTTTCAGTCTCTAGAGTAATTGGTCTGTCTTTAGGCACTAGGGATTAGTTTTCATTTTATTGACTTCAATATAAATTACTCATTTATTGTGAACTGTTTGGGATTTTTATCCCATATAATTCTGTTGACGTGAAAGAATTGTTTCTAAACCTTATCCTTTTACTTTCTAGTTATGTCATGAACTGTTAAGTGATTAGTGTATAGTTGAATACATTTCAGATCTGAGTCATCAAAACTAATATGAACATTTACCTGCAAAATATCTGCACAGCTTATGCTTATATTTTGCTTAGGTGTGGACTATCTGAATCATATGAGAGAAACGATTATTTTTTTTCCTAAGAGTAAACGGTCTGAGACTAGACTAGATCCTCGCATATGGGAGAGAGTTGTGTAGCTTGGTTGTGTAGACCCTGGCAGTGGCATTCAGATCTATCTCTGGTGCATGAGCTGGCTTTTAGGGAGCCCATTATCTATAGAAGGATTCATTTCAGAGCCTTGAGCCAGGGGAAAAGGCTTGACCTGCCTCCCAAATGTACCATGCTTAGGTGACTCCCCATTTTTTTTGAGGATGCGATGGGTGATGGGGCAAGGGAGGCATGTTGCAGGGGAGCAGGAGGAAAGATGAGAGGGTGATCTATGGTTGGTATATGAGTTTAAAAATTTTTAAATATAAAAATAATCCATTGAGAATCTTTAAAAAGCAAAGCTGTCTTTCAAGCAATTTCAGCATCTGGGGTACAGTTGCATTTGTCACCTGAATGTCTTTCCTTTTCCACAGCAGCACATGCTTTAGTTCTGCATGATATGAATCTCTTAATTATAAAACACTCCTTTGTATCAATGCCTGTTTGTCCATGATTGATTGGTTATCAGTCATAAATTTTATTTTATTGAGTGTTAAATTTTTGATAACATAAATTATCTCAAATTATTCTCTGAAGAATGCAAGCAACATTTAAGTAGTTTCATCATTTCATTCCAGGCAGTGTTCATAGATGTAGCATGTATTCATGTGTTTTTGTTAACTGAAAAACTCTTTAAATCATGGGGTATTCTCATTTTTTATATGAAAGTCTGAATGTAGCTACAATTTTTCCTAATTTATATAGGCAAAAAGTGATTTTTTTTAATTATAATGGATGACTGAAATACCCAAAGAACACTGTGGAGATATTCTGCAGGCAAGATTCAGCTTATCTTGCACTTATGACCAAATATCTAGAATTTTCCAATATAATTACGGATATTTAAATCAATCCTCAGATTTATTTTTTAAAAGAACAGAATTTATTCATTTCATCAGCACAGTTTATTTACTTATAGCCTATTGCACTGTGTTTCTAGACACTTTATATATAACCAATTTGCCATTATTTTACCAATTAATATCTTTGGACAATTTATTTATTTATCAAACTCAAACCCTAATATAAAAATCTGTACATTACTTACCAATAAAAACTGAATATTTATGTTAGTTACTCAGAATTTAGAGGTTTTATTTGCATGATAACCTACTGTAACTTATCAGATAGTGTGAATTTGGGAATTAAACTCAACTTGTTCTCTCTTTTTTTAATATATATGTCTCTGTGTGTTTATGTGTGTAAGTATGGAAATTAATGTAAAGTAAATATATATGCATGATTGTGTACATATGGTTTATACATGTCTTAGGTATTGTTATATTGCTGTGAACAGATATCATGACTAAGGCAACTCTTTAAACAGAAAACTTAATTGGGGACTTGCTTACAGTTTCAGGGATTAGTTAATTATCATCATGGTGGAAAGCAAACAGGTATGGCAATGCAATTAGCTGAGAGCTTTTCACACACATAAATTATATATATGAGAGAGAGACTGGTATCTTTCTCTTACAGAATAATAACTAAGAGATTTATGCACACATGTATATACGTATATATGAGAGAGAGAGAGAGAGAGAATGGTATGTGCTATTAAAACCCACCTCAGGTAGCACACCTTTACCAACAAGACTATACCACTTACCCCTTTGAAAGCATTTAACTGGGGATTAATCATGCAAATATATGAGCCTTATTGAAATTGCAACAATACATGAGTATATATATATATATATGCATGTGTGTACATATATGCATATGCATGTATATTTTTGCATTGTAGTTCACATATCATGTGCATTTCCCTCTTTTCATTCAAAGAACTTACTGTTTGTTCTTGATTGCCATATTTTAAGATTAAAGTAACAGACTTTTAAAGTGACATGTTTTGTAATATATAATTTTATTATTATTGTTTTATATTCTTAATGTTAAAGTTTTGCATCATTGGTTTCCCTTTCTTTTTTCTAAACCTTTTTATTTAATTGAATGTTAATTTTAATAATTATTATCTTTTTATTCTGTCAGTCATCTTATTCAGTTCACAAAATATTTAATGGTCAATGTCCAATACAATTTGAGTTAAGGAATTTGACGTATTTCAATTGATAGGTAGAATAATTAAAATTTGTCTTAATAAAATAAATTTGCCAAAGCAATGCTTTGATAATCAGTACAGCAAGCAGCATTGTCTATTTCATGTGTCTGTCTACTCAGATGTCATGTATATCAGTGTATTGTATGTGTGTGTGGTATATGTACATGTTGGTACACTTGTCACTTCATATGCAGAGGCTAAAGGTAGATGTTTAATGTCTTACTGTCTAACTCTCTGCTGAGTTTCCGTGCAACAGAGTCTTTCAAAGAACCTCTAGTTAAATTGGCAACCATTGAGCCAAAGAACTTGTCTTTGACTCTCGCAGTCTTAGGGTTACAGATATGTGGTCATTCTTATATTTGTAAGGAAATTTAATAAAAATATTTTTTCATCTTGAGCCATCCTCAAACCTCATTTCTGTATTTATTCTATTAGTTATGGTTATGTATCCCATAGTTATTCTAGTGGACACTAACACTGGATCTACTAATTATTACAGCATATATGTTTATCTTTAAATATGTTACTCTTATAAATTTGTAGTCATAGTTCTCAAAATAGATTGATACAGAACTCATTTTTTACATAATAAGCTTGCTTTACTGGTCCTCATTATCAGCCCTCAAATCATATTTTTCTTCGCTAAAAGGTTCTCCTAGTTATTAATAAATAACCCTCAAATTTTACATTTAATCTTAGTAGTCCATATTAATGATAGGGTATTTACAGTATTTCCTTTCTTTGTTTTCTGACAACTTTAAGATGCTTATGTCATATATGTGAGTCTCAGTATTCAGATTCTTGCAAATGCAATTTATTGACACTCTATGGACTTAATACATATGTATGTGTACTCTGTTTCAAGACATGAACACTGTCTCAGGATGGCCTGTATTTGGTGGTAATTTACAAAATTTAATTAGTCCAGAGTACCATTAGAACAGTACAGAACATCATAAATGCTGCTTCATGGGCTGGATGAGAAATGAACAGATCTTTCTCAGAAGAATGAATGCATCTGTCCTTTGGTTTCATCACTGCTTGATATTCATCAGTGATCAATGCTTCTTTGCTTTACCAAGGATTTTGTAGCCATCTGGGTATTGTGTTTTTGTTTTTATATTGCACTCAAGCATTCTAGGAATGTTTTAATACTTCAGTGACAAAGATTTGTGAAGCCAAGGACACTGAGCCATATATATTTGCTTCATGAAGACACAAATGTTTCATAGATCCTGCCCCTCTGTTGAAATTTTTTCAGAAATATGTCCAAATCTGTTCCTGAATCCCCAGTGTGGAAAGGATACATTGGTTACAGTTAAAGCAAAAACAGGGAGAGCATGGGAGGCTCCTGAGAAAGACTCAATAACTTTATCATTTTGTTTTATTTTTTTTCAAAATATTTTTGTTAAAGTATCATATTGATTAAGAATTCTTCTGTCTTACTGACTAAATGTTGTTCCATAAATTTTACTTGTATCAGGTCTGTACTTTGAGAAATTAGAAAGGAAATATATGACCTCATTCTTTGTTTTTCTACCTGTACTCTCATTATTCATCCCTTATTTGAAGCAATAATGTTATAATAACCTGGATCACAAGGTTATGAAAGGATTGAAAAACAAAGAACTAAAATAACAAAATTAATATGTGTTGGCATATTAAATTGAGAAATGTTTTATTTTTCAGAGTACTATGAAAAGCTTCAATAGACAAGATTGGGAAGAGATATACTTAAAGGAACATGAGTGAAAGAAAAGAAAGAAAAATACAACAGCAAGCCTTGGCTTTCAGTCAAGGTACAGCAGGCAGAAGGATAATATACTCAATGAAAAGAGAGATCACAAAAGAAAGAGTTTTATCCATGCCAGCTAATCCATCTAGAGTAGATGCTCCTATGGAAAAGAATGGGAAAGAAGTAGCTTCATTATCTCAGCAAGCTGGGAATGTAAGATGTAAAAACCACTAGAGTTATGAGATTAATTGTGCAAAAATGTTTGAAAGATGGACATGCTGTGAATTGTAACATTAAGAGCAAAGCAAATAAGAAAGCAATGATGTCTTTTAGAAATTTTGTCATAACATATAAAAAACAATGAAACTCAAAGTAAGGGTCTTGCCTATATAATCCATTCATTTTTAATAAAGATCCGGACGACCATGTTCAGATAGTATTTTCAGTGAGGGGTGATTTATGGCCACTATAAGGGACAGAAACAAAAGAAGCCAAATTTTACCTCATCTTCCTTTAACTAAATATAATGTAAACTTAAAGTTTACAAAAACTATTATTTTACAAAAAAAATTAGAAAAATGGATTGTACTAAGTGTAAGGATTTCCAAAGCTTGCATTCATCTGGAATGTAACTGTCAATCATGCCCCTGGGTGTGGTGATGCAAACCTGGGCCTGCCCACCCTTTTAATGAAAGGGCTGAAACAAGGCTCCGCCCCTTTCCCTCTCCTCTCTCTCTGCTCCCTTCTTCCCCTATCTCTACTCCCTGCTTCAATAAACTCCAGTGTTGTACTCCTGGTGTTGAGATTCCATTCACGTGTCACGTGCAAAAAAACTAACACTAAGTATGCTATATGAAAAACATAATTTTATTATGAATATGTAGGGTATGTGTAGGAGCCTCCTAAAATCAGAGGCATTGTATCCACTTGATGTTGAGTAATAAGCAGTTTTAGTCACCTGACTTGAGTGCTGATAACTGAATTGTGAATCTCTGCAAGAGCAGAAAATGCTCTTAAACACTGAGACATTTTTCCAAATCCAAATATTTTTTAAAATAGTTTCCAAATAATTTGGATCATAGGTCCAACATTGTTGAAAATGATTACTTAATAAAATGTAGATATTAACATTCCTAAAGTCATCACTAATAATCTGAAAATAAAAATGAAGCTTGTAGGTAAATTTGGGAAGAATACTTAATGAAGAACCTATTTATTATGTATAATTACTACAGGATAATGTAAAATGAATAGAACTTGCTAGGTGGTGGTGGCACATGCTTTATAACGCAGTACTTGAGAGGCAGAGGAAGACGGGAACAAATATTGAAAGTTGTAAATAAGACTAAAGAATATAAAATATTATTGGTTCACTTTATTTTATTTTGTTATACAAATGGAATTTGGAAGAGCAAAAAAAAGCACATTATAATATCAAATTTTAGTGTCAAAAAATTTGTCAAAAAGACAAGGTGTCAATTGTAAAGTCATCATTTATTATATTTGTTTAAAATGATCCTTCCACAAAATGTGTTCATTTGGGTTTTGAAATTTATTGTTTTTAATTCTTAAGCAAAAAGAAATCTTTAGTCAGGAATCAGTAAAACATAAAAATATTTATCAATATTTTCACCCCAATGCTTAGAGACAAAGTGATATAAACATTCCAACCTCACTCATAGTCATGACACATGCATAATTGTGAGTTGTTTTCTAAAACTTATGTAATGAGTGGCCCTCTTAGTATAGCAGGCAGCATACTAGTCTAATAAAAATTATATGGTCACATTCACAAACTCACTGAGAATCAGCTGGTCCTTAGGTCTTGAGGACCCATTTACAGGGCATGGCCAGGCCAGTCTAAGACCCCGTACATGCTGTCTTACCTTCCTGTTTGTTCCCTTGTACGCTTGGAGAGAGGATCTGACCCATTGCCACTGCTCTATGAACTGTCCCACCTTTTCAGGAATTGCCCTACAGTTCAATCTTTGTATCACCGAGTGTTTCATATAAACCCCTTAATAAATATTGACCTTTTATATAACCAGTTGCTAGTGACTAATATGTACTACACACACACACACCAGCTCCACCATCAATGAGTGCCTGCTTTGTTGCTGGTGAACAGGGTCTCATGATTAATCAATAATTTTAATGTGATTCTGAGGTTTTCTATCTACCAGATAGTTAGTTGACAAATGCCTTTAGAGACTTCCAAGATTTCCCCATTTGAAATGTGTGTTTCCTGTTAGATTGGCTAAGATAAAAGGCACAGATGACAGTGTATGCTGGAGAGGATGCGGAGCAAAGGGAACACTCCTCCATTGTTGGTGGGATTGTAAGCTAGTTCAGCCACTTTGGAATACAATATGGAGGTTTCTCAGAAAATTGAGAATCAATCTCACCAAGGACCCAGCAATACCACTTCTGGGTATATACCCTAAAGAGGCACATTCACACTCCAAAGGTATTTGCTCAACTATGTTCATAGCAGCATTATTTGTAATAGCAAGAACCTGGAAACAACCTAGATGTCCCTCAACTGAAGAATGGATTAACAAACTGTGGTACATCTACACAATGGAATACTACTCGGCAGTAAGAAAAAATGATATCCTGAAATTCACAGGCAAATGGAGGGATTTGGAGAATATCCTCCTGAGCGAAGTCTCACAAACTCAGAGAGATAAGCAGGGGATGTACTCACTCACTAGTGGTCTCTAAACAAACAAACAAGAAAAAAAGCCAAACATGCCCAAGAGGCAAACCACAAGCACTGAACAGCTTGGGATCAGAAACACCCTGGACTGACCCTTCAAACCCCAGTCCAACTATAGGAACACCTGACTCACTCTTGAGGGAGGGGGGACAGAACTGGATTTGGCCAGAAGTGGAAACTGATCTAAGCTTTACTGGGTCAGTGGGACCATAGGACTGCTCCCTGCCCAGGGAGGGGATGGGGAGTTGCAGAGAAGAAAAATGACCAGATGTATTGGGAGGGGGAAGAGACCTTGAATAAGGATATACAGGGATGGAAAAAAAAATTCAGAGGGAAAGATGAACTCAAAGAAAATATATGTATATAGCAATCTTATTTGTATTTCCACCCTTGATAAGCCATGCTTATGATTCTTATCCTCTATATAGTTATTGTTAACTCTTCCGCATTTTAAATTCTTTTTACTGTTTTTTTTTTTCTTGATAAATACAAAATAAAGAAGGAAAAAAAAAAGAAATGTGTGTTTATAAAACTCCATAGTGCAATTGAGAGTAGTGTGTTTTCTGCAAATTACTAAAAAACCTAATATGCAAGGGTTTTTATAACTTGTGGTAGCATATGAAACTAAAAAAATTCTCTGTGGGAAATTATAAAGTAGGTTAGAAAGCATCTAATTTTATCAAAGTAGTTGTAGAATGTCAATATTGTATTGATTAATATTTAAACATTTTAGACATTTATCATAGTTACAAGTTGAAGATGTTCTATGAACTACTATGCTACTTGATTTTATAGATTTCACATAAATGTTTATAAAATAATTTCAGAAAAGGACAGGTCAAATACATGTTCCATAGTGATGCAGAAGATCTTCATGTGTGTCATAGCCGACACATATCCATGTCTCTCTCTCTCACACACACCTACACATAGATATCCTCAAAGATGTAACTTAAACATATAAAAATTAAGCCCATAATATTGGTCCCACTGCTATTTTATAGAAGAGCCAATGGAAAGCTAATACATAAAGAGATAAGAAGACACCTTTCTAAAGTACAGATACAGGGCAAGTAAAGTATGCCTGTGACTAAGTCAATATCTTGATTAAAAGAAGAGAAAGCTCAAAATTTAGTTAAAAAGTAATCATAGAACATAAATATTTCTCATCTTTTTTCATATGCTGCCATTTTTAGTATTCTGAGACATACTTATTGTTAAGCAGTTTTTTTTCTTTTTGCTAACATTTAGGCTACAAAATTTAAAATTTTTGATTTATCTCGCAGTTCTTGAATGTGTGCAGGATTGTAAATATTTAGTTGCTATTATGAAATTTAAAAGCTGAATTTGAATTAATATGTCAGTATCTTAAATTTTAAGCTATTTTTGGGCATTTCAAACAATGTTGCTATAATTCTGTCATTTTGGATCTTTTAGAGTTCTTAAAGAAGGAAAACTGTTTCATTTAATATTAGTTCTACAGTGAAATAATCTACCAAAAAGTATGTGTGTATGCATGCGTGTATTTTATTGTAAAGTTAATTATAGCACTTTGAAGAAGATCTACAGTATCTTTTTTTATGACTGATTTATTTATTAAGAGAATAAAGTCCTTTTTGCCCATGTATACCCTCATTTTCCCCTCCCTTCTCCCTCCCAATTCCTCTCTGTCTACCTTCTGCCTCCCTCCTCCATATTCCCCCCATTCCCTCCCCCAAAACGCAAGAAGTCCCAAGGTGAATCAGCTCAACATCCACACCATGCAGGTCCTATTTCCTCATCGGAAGGTCATGACAGGTTAGGTGTTTCTCTGGAGAGAATGGGCTCCGAAGTGCCATCTGTTCCCATTTCTTCTTGGTTGCAACTCCTTATGCTCCCAATTAGCTAAGGAGATCTTCTCTATTTTCTCTTATTAGGGTAATCCCTGGAAATTTTCCTTAAGTTTCTTCTGATCACAAGCTTTTTAGGGGTTGTTTTTTGCAGTTTGAGTTTTCTTTCTTCCTTTTTTTCTTTGCTTTCTGTCTAAAGTCCACTAATGAGTGAGTACATCCCTTACTTATCCTTCTGGGTTTGTGATACCTCATTCAAGAGGATATTCTCCAAATCCATCTATTTGCCTGCAAATTTTAGGATTTCATTTTTTCTTACTGCTGAGGAACTACATGGAGTACTCTGCATTGTGTAGATGTACCACAGTTTGTTAATACATTCATCAGTTGAGGGGCATGTAGGTTTTTTTTTCCAGGTTCTTGCTATTACAAATAATGCTGCCATGAGCATAGCTGAACTAACACTCTTTGGGTGCAAATGTGCCTCTTTAGTGTATATGCCCAATAGTGGTATGGCTGGATCCTTGGGGAGATTGATTCCAAATTTTTTGAGGAACCACCATACTGCATTTCAGAAAGGCTGTACAAGTTTATACTCCCACCAACAATGGAGGAGTGTTCCCCTTGCTCCACAACCTCTCCAGCATAGGCTGTCCTCTGAGTTTTTGATCTTAGCCAATCTGACAGATGTAAGGTGGTATCTCAAAGTTGTTTTGCATTTCTCTGATTGCTAAAATGTTGAGCCCTTTTTCAAGTGTCTTTCAACCATTTGTAATTCTGTTGAGAATTCTTTTTTTAGTTATGAACCCCATTGTTAAATTAGGTTATTTAGGGCTTGGGGGTCTAGTTTCTTGAGTTCTCTATATATTTTAGAAATCAGTCTTGTGTCAGTTGTAGGGTTGGTGAAGATTTTTTCCATTCCATAGGCTGTTGGAAAATCTGCATTACCTTTTAAAAAAGAAATGTTAACTGAAGTATGATGACTTTTTTCCTTGCTTGGCTTTACAACTACTGCATGCTCTACTTGGCCTGGGAAATCGAACTTATTCTCTGTCCCACATGCTGAACGGGTTTCATGGAAGCCTTCCTGCAAGCAAGACTTATCTTCTGTTTTTGTCATGTTCTTTTAAGACAGATTTCTACTATATGCCTAGGTTGCATCATTCTACTGTAAATAGAATGTCTGGACTCCTAGTCTACCATTGATCAAAGCTTGCAAAGTAATATTCACTGTTAAGTGTTGATGTTAATTATTTAGTAGTTTTGACAGTTTCTCTGTTTTGCTTAGATAAACACTAAATGGGGCTGGATTTTCCAAACCTCTTAAGCATCAACTTCCAGAATACACCTTCACTCATCCTTACTTCTCACCTTCAAATTAGTTACCAAGGTAGCAAGCATGATATATTTTTCTATACACAAAAACTTATGAACAATTAAAGTAATTAAAAAATACACATTTTCAAAGGGGATATGAACAGATATTCATATATTCCAGAAATACCAGGATAGACTTAAGAAATGGTCTCATTCAGGTCTAATTTAGTTTTCTGATGAGGGTACTGGGTTCTTGCAGGAGGACGGTCTCAAAGACCATTTCATCATTGAGGCCTCATCCTACTTTATTGTTTATGACACAGGAGAGTGATCATTGAAGCTATTTGCACAGCTTCTTTTCACTCCACTCGTAACTCTTGCTTTTTCTAGCAGGATTTTTTTCTTACCTTCTGTTAGGAAAAGAGCATGTGTCTAGTAGCCTTCTGAGCTTCTTTATTCTCATAATGCTTTAAAATTTTTTAAGCCTAGAAATAATTCCTTAGCTTCTTGATGTCTCTGAAATTTTTCTTCTTCTAAAGGGAAATAATTCAATCTGTGTAAAATAGTGACACAGAATATTATTTAAAAAATAATAGGAAATTTGGAACTGAGGAGTAAAATTTAAACCATCTGCAATGATTTGTCTTGGAGGACAGGGACTAGACAGATCACATTGACAGAAAACATAATGGGAGCCTAAAGGATAAACAGGACAAAGGAGGAGTATGCAAGGGAACCACCACAGTGTGGTGTTATGTTTTGTATTTAATAAAATCAATCTGGTGGATCAGAGAACAAAATCACCCACAGTCAATACAGAAAGGTCAGTGAGTGGTAACTCATGGTTTTAATCGCAACGGCAATGAGGGTAAGACTGAGTGGTGACCTACACCTTTAATCTCATAACTGTAGAGAAAGAGATCTTTCTGTGTTTTTGAGAGTTCAAGGCCTAACTACCAAACAGTAGTAGCTTACACCTTTAATCTTAACTCTATAATTATGATGCAGAGTTGAACCCAGAAGTGAAACAAATGGGCAAAGAAGATACTTAAGGAGGTGTAGGCAGAGGGTGTGGTATTACGTAGAATCAACAAGCCAGGCTAAGGACTCTGGAAGATAGCTTTTACCCTGAGAAGTTGTTTGAGTCAGAATTGACTGTGGTTTGTTTTCTCTCTCTGATATTCCAGCTTTTTCTCCAAAATGTGGCTTTGAGTTTTCATTAAATAACAACTACAATTCATGTCTTACCAAGTGTTTTCAACTTTGTATGTAATCTCTTCCTAAAAGTTTCTCTTTACATTTAGTGTTTTTGTGTACATACATTTGAGTATGTGTTACATGTATATGTGTGTTATGTGCACATATGTATGAATGGTTATATTTCTATGTATAGCAGTTCGTGTGCATGTAGGTTTGTTTATTTATATGTGTAAGAGTGTACACACACATATGTGTTCATGACACATGTGTATATTTGCCAATGTGTGAGTGCTTGTGTCTGTGTGTTCCTGAATCCCCAGATTGTGGTTGTGTGGGTTAAAGTACAACAGGTGGGTGTCATTTTTTACTATCATCATGTGACCAGGAATCACAAGCAGATTGTCAGGCTTGATAAAATTTTCCTTATAGCATAAGCCATCTTATCAGCTCTCAATGAATTCTCTATTTGTTATAGAATGCACTTATTCATGTTGTCATTGTGTATTTTTAGACATATGTGACATATGAAACACTGTATTTGTAAAGAAAGAAAAGAATAAATACAAGGCATATTCAATTCTATTCAGAATATTCTTTAACAATTGAAAGATTCAATACTGTTCAGTCAAATTTTAGAATCCACTTATTACAAAGCACAAAATATATATAAATAATGTCTTCAATTAATTTTAGAAAATAATGCCTTCAGGCCATTTTCATCTAGAAAAGCAAGTTCTTTCTCAGAAATCCATTGTAAAACCACACTGTTCAGGACTAAAAAGTACTTATGGACCAGAGAGGACAGACAGTGGGGTTTTTAGAAAATGGTAATGGGATAATATATAAATGTGTGTCATTCAGCTCATTGCTGCTATTCTCTGAGCAATATATCTTTCTATGTTGGTGTTAATCTCCTAGTATTGAAATATTTGTAAATGTGTGACAATGAATAGTCATGAAAGTCTCTTTTCAGGCTGAAATCCTGACCTTAAACCTGAGGACTAGCAACAACTTCAGTGGTTTATTGAGTAGGCCATGTAGACCCTCTAGCATTTGCCATTACAATTTCTAATACTTTCTAAATCAAAAATTATTAAGGCTTATAGAAAGTGAAAGCATGAAAGCAATTTTATAAATATATGTGATATAAGATATTTTTAAACTATTAATTACTATTTCCAAAATTTCTTACTTTTAATTCATAACCACCCACTATTTGATTGTGCTTTAATTGTGTGTACCTATTGGAAGATGTCAGCAACCACATTCTGTTTCTAAACAGCAGGCCTGTGTTTCTTGGCAAGCTGCTTTTTCAATTTTAACGTCAAGACAGAGGGGTTCAAAATAGAACTGAGGAAAAGATAGGGCTTGGGATACTTGGATAATTGATTTTCCTTCACACACACGCACACACACATACACACACATGCCACAACAGAAAAACAGAAAAATATTTTGATCCTTGAGAAGGCAAAAGCACATATATTGTTTTTGTGTATTTTCTACAAATCTAGTTCATGATATGTGTTTGAAAACATTTTATTTTTATCTAGTTATTCTTTCACCACCTGTGTATCAGGCTTCTCAGTGTTTCTGTTATATTTTAATAAAAGTAAAAGTTCAAATGTCTAATTTGCTTTATTTTCCTATAATTTTGATTGTTATGGTTCACAAACAAAAGCACATTATAAAATATCACTTACAATTTGAGAACTAAATAAATAAAATGATTTTTTAATATAAGAGCATTATGAATTGCTTTAATACAGGTCAGATATTTTATAAAGTTATTTTTTTTAAAAAAATAAATGTCCTAAAATTTGCAGCCAAATGGATGGATTTGGACAATATCCTCCTGAGCGAGGTATCACAAACCCAGAAAGATAAGCAGGGTTATCATTAGTGGACTCTAAACAAACAAACAAACAAACAAGAAAAAAGCAAATAATCCCCAAGCTGCAAACCACAACCACTGAACAGCTTGGGATCAGAAACACCTTGGACTGACTCCTTGGATCCCACTCCCCCTAGAGGAACATCTGACTCAGTCTTGAGGTTGGTTAGAGAAAACTGGATTTGCCAGGAGTGGAGGCTGAACTAAGCAATATTGGGACTGTGGGACCTTGGGACCGCCTGCCACCTGCCTCGGGGGAGGGGGAGTTGTGGAGAAGAGAGAATGACCTGATGTGGTGGGAGGGGGAAGGGACCTTGAATAAGTATATACAAAGATAGAAAGTGTGAATTCTTTGTTAATAATAATAATAAGAAGAAATAAAGAAAAAAATAGAAAGCATCATATTATAGAAAAATCTACAATAATATTGCAGAAAAGTGTTTTAGTCTTTGTGGTGCTGAGCATTTCACTTTAGGCCTTCTACAGGGGAAAAGAATACTCTTCAACCAGAATAAAAAACACCATAAAAATATGGCGTAAATCTGCTGAAAACTGCCAGAATAATAGCTTTAGCTCTCAAAAGAACTGCTCAGCAAACAAATCACAATATAATAAACATTATTTTGCAATAAGATTATAAATGCAATAGGAAGAAAAGTCCAGAATTAAGGACATAAAATCTGAATGATGATCATAAATTTACATTTTTACTAATTTTACCAATATGTGTATTCTTTACAGTTTCTTCCTTTTAGATATCTTCTTAGTATTATTGATTGTATTGATAAAAATCCAATTAGAGTTGAAATCTTCATTTGAAAATATATGTGTTGATATGTGATTTCATACATGTTGTGTGCACATGTATCAGTCCATTTTAATTCTGTTTTTAAGACATCAGCCCAAGAGATATTTTTAACTCAAAATTCAGCACCAGAGATTTTGATAGTTCTCTTTAGCTCCTTAAGTATATGATCAAACTCTTTCAGATTGTGTCTTACTGTGGTGATATAGTTTATATTTAATAACATCAGTCAGGAATATTAGAGGACAGAATCACCTACAGTCACACATTGAGAGTCAGAGAGTGGTAACTCATGCCTTTAATCCCAGTATCGGAATGACTGAATGGTGAACTGTGACTTTTCTTTAATCTCATAACTCAAGAGACAGAGATCTTTCTTATTACACTATATGAATGATAAAGATATTCACAACTTAACACTATTACTAGTCCATAGGTATATTCCTACATTGGTATTCTTTATAGATAATTTTCATCCAAATAGAAGCAGAAGGTGCTCAGGATGTGGCTTATCTATTAAAGCTCATGCTGACAATAAAATGAATTAGGAAAACTTTTCTGTGTACTTTAACAGTGAAAGTTTTTGGCAAGAAAATGGTCAAAAACAAGTTTATCATGATGTATTTTTTAATTTGTTTTTATTTTATCTTTATCATCATCTATTACTATATAACGACACAATTGTATTGAATTTTTTTATTTAAAAGGTTTTTATTTTATTTTACAAACCATCCAGTTTCCCTTCTTTCACCTCTTCCTATTAGTCCCCAGGTTCTCTCCACCATATGCCTCATCCACCTTGCTGGCTCATAGCCCTCAAGTAACACCATTCCTGGAGAGAGGTCTTGGTGGTGGACTTAGTCAATAGCCTTTTAAATTTAGTGAGCATAGATTGTCATCTATGATTTTGATCATGGGCATTCTGTCAGGTGTAAGATGGTATCTCAAAGTTGTTTTGATCTGCATTTCTCTTATGGCTAAGGATGTTAAGCAATTCTTTAAGTTTCTTTTAGCCATTTGAAATTCTTCTGTTGAGAATTCACTTTTGAGTTCTGAACCCCACTTTAAATTGGATTATTTGGATTTTGGGCCTCTAGTTTCTTGAGTTCTCTACATATTTTAGAAATTAGTCGTCTGTCTAATGTAGGGTTGGTAAAGATCTTTTCCCATTCAGCAGGCTGTCATTTTGCCTTAAGAACATGCCATTTGCCTTAGAGAAGCTTCTCAATTGTAGGAGGTCCCATTTATTAATTGTTATTCTTAGTGTCTATGCTACTGGTATTATATTTAAGAAGTGGTCACCTCTGCCAAAGTGTTAGAGGCTATTCTTTACTTTCTTTTTTATCAAGTCCATTGCACCTGCATTTATGTTAAGGTTTTTGATACTCTTGGACTTAAACTTAGGATGTGAAGCAAGGAAAAGCTCCTTTTTTGGAGCTAGGAGTATAAACTTGTAACGCCACTTTGAAAAATAGTAGGCAGTACTTCAGAAAACTGAAAATCAATCTTCCCAACGATCCAGCAATACTACTCTTGGCCATATACACAAAGGATTCACATCCTTACCCCAAGGGCATTAGCTCAACTGTGTTTGTAGCAGCATTATTCATAATAGCCAGAACCTGGAAACAATCCATATGTCCCTCAAGTGAAAAATGGATTAACAAATTGTGGTAAATTTCCACAATGGAGTACTACTCAGTAGTAAAAAAAAAAATGACATTCTAAAATTTGCAGGCAAATGGTTGGATTTGGAAAGTATCATTCTGAGTGAGGTAACAGATCCAGAAAAATAGACCTAGTATGTACTCACTCATAAGTGGACTTAGACATAAAGCAAAGAATATCCAGACTGCAAAGTACAACCCCAGAAAAACTAAGTAGCAGCAGGAACTTAAGAGAGACATACAAGGATCCACCTGGGAAGAGGAAATAGGAAAAGATATTCTGAGTAAATTGAGAATAGAACAGGGAACAAGCAGGGGGAGGTGGAAATAAATCATGAGACAGGGAGAAGACTGAATGTGAGAAACAACAGAGAGGGAGAACAAAGAAATGAATCTTTATAGAGGGAGCCACTGTGGGATTAGACAAGAACCTGGTGCTAGGGAAAGCTACAAGAACCCACAAGATGTTTCTGGTTAGGACTCCAAGCAATAGTAGTAGAGAGGGTGCTACATAGGACTTCCCCTATAATCAAATGAATTACCATCCTAATTGTCATTATGAAACCTTTATCCAGCAATAGGTAAAGACAGAAGCAGAGATTAATAGCTAAGGTTAAGCTCCCAAACCAGATGAAAAGAGAGCGACAGGAGGGAGTATATCAGCAAAGTGATCAGAGTCATGAGGAGGAGATCCACTGAGAATGCTAGCCTGAGCTATAGGGACCTCACTGACTGAAATAATCACTGAGGAACCATTCTAGAAAGGAACTAAGCCCTTCAAATGTAGAGGACTGTCAAAGGACATGGTCAGGTTGTGGAGCCTCTTACATGAGTATCAGTTTGTTCATAGTGCATGAACTGACATCTTGAAGCTCATTCCCTATAGAGGAACACCTAACTCAGCTTTCATACTGTAATGAGCGACTTATGATGTAACAGGTTTCTAGTCTGGGCTTTCTGGGCCTGAGATAGGGGTTTGACCAACAGTTTGGCAGTCCAACAGAAACACTTGCGGTCACACAGAGACACACAGATGCTTACATTAATTTTCTGATAATTGACCTAGGGCCCAATCATATAACTTGCTAACTCCTTCATCTGAACTCAATCCATATTGTTCAGCCATGCAGCTTGGCACCTTTTCTCAGAGCAACATTTTGACTTCTTTCCTCTGCATCTTTGTCTCCTAGAATCTCTTTGGCATCTCTGTGGCTTCCAGCTCTGCTCTTAGATGTTCCCGAGTTTCCTAGCCTGGTAGCCCTGCTCACACTTTCTATCTGCCTTTGGCTACTCAGCTTTTATTATATCTATAGGTGGAACAAATATGAACAAAATTACCAGCATAATTCCACTACATCCTTGGACCTACCTTGACTAGATAATATCAGACTGAATTGACTCACCTTGGGACTCCTTGCCCTCTTTAGGGAATGGATAGAAGGAGGCTGAAAGAGGCCTGGAAAGACTGGGAGAAAAGAAAGGAGAGGAAGCATTTGTAGATATGGAAAAAAATGTTTTAAATAAAAAAAGTCTGAAAATAAAGAAATTATTTAATTAAATCAATTTAGTGAGTGATACATGCATTACCTCTCTAGGAGGGATTTGCTGTGTCTGTCTGAGAGTCATTACAATTTGAAGGGTTTTCTTGTTGGCTGCTTCTTCCTGAAGAATGTGCTGTAGAAGGACACTTAAAAAACACAAGAATTAAAAGTACCAACCAGGTAATCAAAACATAAGCAATAATCCAGATTGGGTCAAAAAGCCTTTTAAGAATGTTCCATGTATTAGTAAATCAGTTTTTAGAGGCATGGAAGACACTGGTTTTATTTAATTGATGAATTTGTTCCTGAAGCAGGATGGGGTAATTAAGAAACTTATATGTTCAGATCACTTTCAGGTATTGATCCAGTTGGTTTCTCTTCAGTGAAATACTGGAGATCCTATAAGAGGTGAGACAAATCATTTGATATCTCAGATGGCAGGCTAATGATGACACATCCTTCACCAGTGTTAATTCTTTTTTATTTATTATGAATAAAGACTCATTTTTTTATCCATGTATCCCCTTGTTCAAACTCCCTTCCCCCCCACCCCTCCCAGTCACTCTCTCTTAATTCTTAAGCTATTAGTTCATGTTGTTGGTATAAATGTTAATTAATGACTTCCTGGGCATGTGCTATCTCAGCAGACCTATGCAAGGTCTCTGCTGTGGGTGCAGTTTGAGTCAATAAGACCTTTTCAGCCCTGCCTCTCCCACTGCTTGAAAATATTGCTGTAATAATAAAAGCTGTAATTCCAAAGTCCTTTTTTTATCTATTTACTGTCACCAGTTGAGTTGCATTCATGATAGTAATAGGATGAAAAAAAGTAGCATTAACAACGCAGACCCAACTGGCAGCTAGTTCTCTCACAAAACTATTTTTGAATATTCTTGCAAGCAAGCTGTTAGAAAGCAAATTTTTTAGAAACTTTTAAGAAGACATCAGTTATAAAAAAAAAAAAAAAAACTAAAAGCACCAACACCAAAACAGCAACAAAAACAATGGTGGCCAGAAAAAAGCCTGGGTGGCCCTCAAACTAATCTTATGAATTTGTTGTACTTCAGCATTCTCCTTATTTGTACTTTTTTATGGAAATAGGTCTCATTATAATAACCATCACACTTTAAACAACAAAGGACACATATCGAGAAAACTGGATAGGCTGCATGAGTCCCAATTGTCCATGATGGAATTACACCCAGGTTTTGTAAAATATCTACCATTAAATGGAGCAATTCTTGAGGCACTCATTGAAGTATTCCTCTATAAACCAAGAACATGACTATAATTCTGATTTTAAAATTCAGCATAGTAAATTTTATCAGGTCACACTGGAAAATCCTGAAATAATTTAGAAGAGAGAGCTATCTGACAATGGTCCAACAGAATGGGAAGACTCACCAAAGTAGAAAAACTAAGCACTTTTGCACATTGAGCTAATGGTGGGCGGACTATCTTGGAAGGCTCCAATCAGTTTTTAACATAGAAAAGGGGATGAGTTCACTGCTGAAGGTACTATGAAAATATATTGTGGTGACCTTAAATAACCTTACAGAAGGATCATTATAAGAGGTCTTTAGGGTAAATCAAAGTACTCTGTCCATGGACCATGTTTTCTTGATTCTTTGTGTTGTAGTTGTTGGGCTATAAAGGGCAGGTCCAAGCTCATGTTAGTGATGAATAAACTTGGAATTTAAAAAAAATCAACAGCCATGGGAAAAAGAATAAGGTAGAAATGGTACAAGGGACCATGGTCCTCTGCAGTTGTGGGACTAGCAGCAATGAAGGGCGAGTATTATATACTTTCCCCTTCTGCTCCAATGTAATAGAGAAGTTACTATTGCATTGTTCCTGGTAATGTTGGTCATGAGCATCAATGTTCTCCTTAGGAGAGGAGGATTTTAGGCTGGCAATAATGATGTGCAAGATGGAGGTGAAATATAGTTAAGGACTCACCCCAAAGTTACTTCTCTCTTTCTAGGTAGGAAGAACACTCTCATTCACACATCTAGCTTCTATATTTTCTGGGGAGATACATGGGGCTAATATTGCTAATTTGTCCCAGAACTTCTTTAACTTAGCTGTTTTTTATATGGTGCCTATAGCTGATCAGAAGAGATTTGAGAACTCCTATTTGGGCTTCCTTACAATGAGAGCGAAATTGTCCTTAGGGAAAAGCAAAACAAGCAGAGACTGTAAGACACAATAAATGGAGACCAAAGAGGAAGTGTGCATTGAATCCAAATGTCTTGTGGATAGTGGAGAACTTTCTTGTTCTTTTAGGCTGTGACAGTATGCCTACACTGTGTCTCCAGTTGAACCTTGACTGTTGGGAGTCAGATCCTGGTTCTGCTTTCTGAGTAGTCAGATCTTATGTAGGGAAGAGATGGGGTGATGTGGAGAAGAGAGTGAACTGAGGGGCTGGGAGGGGGATGAGACTTAGAATAAGGATATACACGGACAGAAAATGTGACTTTATTCATAATAAAAATTAAAATAGAAAAGAAATGCCTGACAAAAATGAACAAGAATTTATGTGCTTTTCTAATACCTTAAATAGACAAACATAAAAAAGCTGGAAGGAAAAGAGAGGATCTCACAAGTAGACCAAAGAAAACCTGCCACATACAAGGACCAATTCACTGTAATGCACTGAGTGGGCATGACTTTACATTGAGTAGAGCATCAAGGTCTGTGGCCAGAATGAAAGAGACATTCACTCATAACATATGCAGAGATCACAAAAATAGGCAAAAATAAAAGCCTGAATAATAACTGCAGCAATAAAGAAGAGAACCCTTAACCCAAGATACTCTACAGTCATGCCAAGGCCCCATGTTGGGTGCTATATTTTTCTTTATGGATCCTGATAGTTCTGTTTGGGAAAGTGGTCAAGTAGGCATTGACTACAATGTTTCAGACTCTAGGAACCAGTTGAAAAAGTAAGCTCACTTTATTTTGAGAATAGTTAGGTGGGGAAAGGCTGTATTTTTCTGGCATTTGCTGCAGTGGATGGTTGTCACTGGTTCAAGTGTTCTCACATCAAGACTCTGCCTCTGTTGCCAAGGTCTACAGGCAGACCTCAGGCTGCCTCATGAGAAAATGCCCACTTGAGGGGCCTTCAATGCTTATGAGAAAGTGCAATGAACACACATATCAAGGCACTTGTCCTAACTGGTTTTAACTGGCTGAGGCCTGCTGACCCTCAGGCACATAGAACACTCTAGAGTCTATGCATTCCACAATCTAAAACTCATATTAGTGTATTTCTGACCAGCTTTAAGGGCACTTACTTGGACATAATGCACCTACACTCAAGGAATAATACATATATGCATGTAAATTATGACAATTAAATCTTTACAACATTAATAAAGTAATCAAATATAGTTGATAATATCACCGGTTTTTCTCACCGAGTTACTGATTTTTATCAACATATCTTTCTCCTGCATATTCCCTGAAATGCTTTAAAGACTCCATTACTATTAATTTTTAAATAAGTGTAAATAGTTAAAATATATGATGTCTGTGTCATTATTTTCTCCTGATGGTAGATGTCCATCTTAGTTACACATGTTACTTTGAATTTTTCCTCTGAGTTTCTGAAAGAAGGCACTATATGAGTAGCACTACATAAGTAGATTTTTTTTCTTTTGGGGTTTTATTTTTGTTGTTGTTGTCATTATTGTTGTTTGAGTGAATTTTGCCTCAGGCTACTCTCTAAAGTGTTCCAGGATGGACTCAGAATATATTTTATGAAAAAAGTATTTTTTTATGTTGACATGAAGACAATTTCTTTCAGAAAATAGTATATATTAGTAGTTTATTGTCAGGGACCAAGACCCTGGCTTCAGCCTCTAGGCCTCTAGCTGAAGGCTATGATGGGAACTTACTGAGAAACCAACCACTGAGCTTGCACAACCCTGAGTAAAATAGATGTTCGGGTTTGCTTAACAATAACAGAGATGTAACTCTAAAGAATAGAATAACAGGAGCATTCTGTGGCTAGGTTACTTAGTAGCCCTCCTGATAATATAGAAGTAGCTCTAAAGAATAGAATAACAAGTCCATTCTATGGTTGGGTTGTTACCTAGCAACCCTTCCCTGAAGCAAGACCAGTCACCTTTTTACCCTGCCAATATCCTGCTTCCCCTGGCCAGCTTCCTGCAGGTGTTTCTTTTTTTAAAAAAAAAAAGAAAAAAAAAAAACACTTTTATTTATTTATTTGCCTTGGTGTTTGCCTGGAACTGGAACTACAGACAGTTGTTAGCTGCCATGTGGGTGCTGGGAATCGAACCCGGATCCTCTGGCAGAGCAGCCGGTGCTCTTAACCACTGAGTCATCTCTCCAGCCCCCTGCAGGTGTTTCAAGACTACTCCCTCCCCATATTCTGCTTTAGGACTATATAAGCATGTATGAAATTGGAATAAAATTGCAGCTCGAACAGGTTCCCATTTGTCCTGCTGCCTTCTTCGCATCTCCCTTCCCTTCATTCTCTATTGTAAGTGGTCTCCCCTGTTGAAGTCCCGTGGGTTAGGGCAGTTTATCAGTAGTACTAAGTGGAAGTTTCTCAAGACCCTAATTCTTCAGTAGCATTTGATAAATGCATGTAGACCAATAGCTTTCTCATTATTGTACACATGGGGCACTCACTCTGTCATACAGCATGGTTTCTTTCTCACAGAATACTAAGATTTTGCTAGCATTTTCTTAAAAATTGTTATTGCTTTGTGGCATCTTTGTGTACTCTTAGTGGAAAACCTCTTTCATGGAAATTTTAACCAGAATGAGAAAGTTTAACTGTCCTCACCAAGTTTTTGTTTTTGAGTTATTACAATCTTTTTTTATTTTAAGAAAAAATGTTTTCTTTACAGTGTGTTTGGCCTGCTATTTTGTAACTATAGAGAAAATAAAGTTACTAAAATTCAAGAGCAAAGTCCTATATGAGGTGCAGACTCATGTTAATCTCTAGCATTATGTAAAATTGTCTGATCTCTTTTATGGGCAGCCTACCTCATGAAAATTGCAGTGGTATTTTTAAATCCATCATTGTTCAATGCTTAAATTTCCACATAAAACATATAAATAAATATCTGTTTAAGTTATCCATGCAAAGTTTTAAATTATTTTAGAGACTTACCAAGTTTGAATAACATGGGATTGGCAATATAGTTCAAATAGCATACTTGATAAGATCATTGGCCACTTTTCTATAAGACTCAACTTTGATTCCTAGAACCCACAGGACAATGCAAAATGATCTTTAACTCAAGTCCCAGGGTATCCGAAGATAAAGTCATCTGTAGTTCTTGCACATGCAAATCACTAATATGAAAATAGCAACAAAAACAAAAATGAAGTTACTCATAATATTTTTATCACAACATTTTCAGCACATATATATGTGTATGGACATAGATATATGTAGAAAACAGTAAATGTGTTAAACAAATGGAATGACAATACACAGACAAGCTTTTACCTAAGTATAATATTAGAGTTTAACAACATTCAACTGTCAATTTTGTGTCCTAGGATATTTTATGATATAAACTTTCATTCACTTACTGACGAGAAAAAAATTTGTTATCATCAGATTTTCTTTATAATTTTCCTGGTCATTGTTATAATGTCATGTATTATCCTCATTATCATGTAAATTGTTTTATATAAAATATATGCTTTTGAGAAGTGATTACAATAAAGTGAATTTCTAATTTAAAATACTTAACATAATAAACCAGGAATGTATCTTCTGAAATGACATTTTTTGTCTCAGTTTTGCTATTACATTCTAATACCTGTTCTTGCTTCATAAACATATTCAATTTAGGTATGATAAAAGTCCACTCATCATTCAAATATCTTATTAAAACAAATTCAAAATCCAATAAAGTGTATGACATTTGAATTGATTGTGTCCTCTTAAATTCTTTTAGATTTATTCTACTGTTGAAGAAGTCTCTATTATAAAGGACAAAAAGACAATTGCATATACAGTTTTCTATGATTTGGAACTTATGAATAGATTTTGACAATTAACCTCATCTTAGAAAATGTCAAAAGAATGTACATAGCTCATGTTTTGCTATTGCTTTTGTGGACCAGAATGCAAAGTCTCACCATTTGATAAATTGTGCTATTATTGTTTATTTGGATGTTGAGTAGATATCTTTGCCATTAAACTACTTATTTTTACTTGTATAATTAGTTAGTAATCAGTGAGGAGGCAATAAATTCAGCTGCCTGAAACATATTGTCACATATTAGTGCTCTGTAAGTTACTCATTGTCTTTAGAGTTCACAGATGATATCTCACAGCAGTTATGAAATTACAGTTACCAAAATGCTAACATTTACAATCAAACAATACTTCTGTATTTCATCACTGAACTCAGGAAAAGACAGCTCTTTTCCCCTTACAACCTGCTTTCTAACTTTAAAAATCACTTAAAATTTGGATTTATTGTTGTCTGCTTTGATAGGTGATAATGATCAATAATTTTATTCATGGTGAAAATGCAGTCTTTGGAACTGCTGAAATATGGTATGGTATTCATTGTTGCTACAATGCTTTCTAGAAACATCCTTCTGACAGCAGGATATAGTATAATAACCTTATTTTTTTAGATGTTACTCAATTGATATTTCAAGAAATATTTTTTATGTAGACTAATAGCTGTGCATGCTTAACATTATAACTACTGCTTAACCCTGTGGTTATCTCTTTCAGTGTGTTAATAATGTGAATATACTTTAAAGAATCACATTTACATTTTCATACCTGCCTTCACACTTTGTCTGGTAACTTTTTCTCCATTCAAACATCACCTTTCTCTCTTGCTGGGAAAATACTAAACTTTATTAGTATGGATATTTCTATATATTTGCTCTATAATAATTCATGTAAAATAAATTTATGGCAGTTAATGCTAAAGTATTTCAAAACTCTAGTTAAATAACAACAGAGATTTATTTGCCATATTCTATGCATAACAACTATTTCCTGAAGTTTCATCGTCAATAGAAGAAGTTAAGAACATTAATAATATCGGGTACCATACAATAAATTTTTGTAGAAGTCTGTTTTTATATTTGTATTTAATTTTATATTAAGTATGTTGCCAAAATTGTGTTTACATGATGATTTGTATATGCATGTGTGTGTATCTGTTGGTGTCATATATACGTATGCATACACAAACACATATGTATGTTCACAGACATATATATGTTGTCTTCAAATGATGATAGATCCCAAATTCTATTTAAAATAATTTTATTCAAACATTTGAAAATTTACACTAACTTTCCCAACTTCTCTTAAAATTAAAAGCACATTTAGATATATTTTTATCATACATCTTAGAAATCATTACATATATATATACATATATGTAATATTTTTTATAGTTTATTTCACTTGGGTGGAATGCCAAACTACTGCCCATTACTAATGAATTTTTATTTGAAAATATAACAATAGCTTTTTCTATATATACCTATTTCAAAGAATAAATATATAGAGACTCTATTTTAACTATATAAATATCTTTATGATCCATGTTTCCTCATCATCCTCCTAATTAATTGCATGTTGATCTGATAAGTGAGATGTGTTATTTAAATTCTTAGTTTTAAACTGACTTGTTGTTTTGTCTCTCATACCAATTATTTCTAGTAATTGCAGTAAGATTTTAGGTAATCATTGTACTTATGGATTACTCCAGACACATGAAGCAGGTAAAGCATTTCTAGTTTACTTGATAATTGGTGTTTGATCCAACTACATGTTAAGACCCACTCACACAAATGACTTTGGTTTCTGTTGGTAAGAATTAGACAAAATTTATTTTGGCAAACAACTGGGTGTTGTTTCTGTGTAGTGGTAATTGCTTTGCAAACAGGGAAAATAAAACATAAGAAATAGTTTTATTCTCTTTTAACTAAACAATGTTTCCAATCATGCTCTTGTGAGTTCTAAATCATAGGTTACAAAATCAGCCAAGTTATGTTATCTCATCTCTATGCTATTAGATGAACTATGACAGTACATTTTGTGGTACTGACACAGATTCTGTTAAAGTTTTGGTTTAAAGCTTTTATTATGTGCTGAGAGGAGTAATGAATTGCTGTCTTATCTAAGTGAGTTACTGATAGGTGTCTCTTCATTTCAGCTATTCAAGTGAGTGCAGACTAGGTCTCAGCCTCTGCAGTGGGAACACCAGCTGTCACCCTTCTCATAGAAAGTAAGACTTACAAGATTTGAGTGTTCTATTCTTAGACTAAAGAAAGGTAATGAGAATGATGTCCTAAAATACACCCAGATAAAACTACTATGCTGAAATTATTTTCAATTTTATTTCATCTTACTGAGGAACATTTTAAACTGGTTAGAGATTACCAGTTACAGGGTGGGTTAAAACATTACAAAGTTTAAAATGTATTTTTATTATTTTAATTTATGTATATGCTTATGAGTCTTGTAGGGGCATGAAGATTATAAATGAGAGCCCTTAGAGAGCCAGAAAAAGGTTAAGTTTTCCTAGATATAGAGTTACAGGTGGTTATAATCTATAAACCTTGAGTACTGAGAACTGAACCCTGTCCTGTAAGGCAGAGTTCTTTGGGGAGAACAGTACTCACTCTTATTTAGTGTATTCTCTTGCTCTGTGCAACTAGAATAATTATAACAAATCTTAGCATTTACCTAAAATTGTTTTTTAATAATATTTTTAAAAGATGAGTTTTTCTTGGTAGGTTATTACAAAAAATATATGCATTCATTAACAATTAGTGAAAAACGTCTATAAAGTTGTGGGAGAGCAAGGGCTTGTTATCAACTGATAATGGAAAGAGGAAGGCAAAAACACTATAATTATAAATCTCAAAAACGAATAAAGCAGAAAAGAAAAAAAATAAATTATTTCAACATTGTTCACAAAGAGTTCAACTTATACCTATAAAGAACATTTGTGTTTTAATAAATATCCTTTTCACATATATTAAATGTACGTGGTTGTCCTCTGTCCATGTGATAAAGCAATGGAGGATATGAATCTTCTCACAGCAGATATATACTCAAGTTTCTTGTAGATATTTTATTCCTACTCAAAGTTCCATGTTTATAATACTCCTCACTTTCTCTAGATGTAAATAATCTCTTTCACACATTATTAAATTCACATTTCTTTGTGTCTGTGGCATATGCATATAATATTCTAATATTTGTAAAGTATTTAACTTTTCTTTGCTATTTCTGGCATCTTTTTTATACCAATAACAGAGCCATCATAGTGGTATAAAAGAATAAAATAATATTATTATATACAAATTTATGAATAAAAATACAAATACATGCTTACTTTTGAGGATTGAAGTTTGTGATTTCTTTGGAAAGAAAGAAAAACCTACCTTTCTTGTATAGAGAATACAAATCCCCATTGATACCTGATGAATAATAATGAACTCAGACTGTCATATTCTTCCTGGTATCTTGGTACAGTCTAAACTAAATAGAAAAAGCAGTCCAGAGGCAAAATGCAAAGCTTCAAAGCATTCTCAAAACTTGGTCATTACTTCAGGGGTAAAACAGGCAGATGAAATATTTTAAGTCATCCTCAACTACAGAGTATAACTAGCCTGGGCTACAGAAGGCTATATGTAATCCCTTACTACACTGACTTTCCTCCTCAGACTCCAAAATTGTTTTGATACTTAGACTCAGAATTGAAGTAGCTCCTGGTTTGTTCTGAAATAAACATGATGTGGAGAACTCCTAGGCCTTCCCTCCATCATGGCTCCATGCATTTACAAATTGTGTAAGACTATCTTGACTTTCAGTATGAATTGGATTGGCTTGTTTACAAATTTAGAAATTTATGTTTACGAGAAAATTTCAACATCATTTCAATGTTTTAAAATGTTGATATTGTACATATGCATACATGGGGATCTTTTACAGACAGACCTATCTGTATATCACATTAATACCTACTGTTTTGGGGGTAAAAAGGTGCTTTATCCTTTAGAACATGAGTTATAAACTGATATGAGTTGATTGATGTCTTGATGCTAGGTATTGAATCTTGGTTCTCTAGAGGAGCAGCCATCTCTTTGCAATGGCACCATCTCTCTTGTCAATCTCTATCACTACTTTATGCATGGAAATATAAGTAGAACATAGCATCAGTCAATATGAGGTTTAGAATTTTTCTGTTAATGAAATTAGCCTGGAGATATAAAAATATTAATTCCTAATATAGAAGCATTTTTTCCCTATGGAAAAATAAGACTTTTATTTTACGCTTTTCTAACATGTATCCAAAGCAATGATGGAAATGAGAGACAAAGAGAATCAATGTATAGAGTCAGGAGAGAAGATATAATGGGTAGATACAAAAGAGTAGTGTTATGAAGTTTAGAATTTTGTCCAAGGATTCCCCTGGGGTTCCTGTGATGTTATAAAAATAGTTTCATCAGTTGTTAGCAGACAACACTGTCCGAACTTTTTCCACGGTCATTTCTAAAGTGAGATAAATCCTCTGAAGTTTTTTTCAAGTTGATTACTAACTTAGACCATCACATAATTCAAAGGAAGCCACAGAGAGCTGCCTGACAGATAGGTAACAGCCCAAAGAATATATGAGGAGAAGCCTGGGTAACAGCTTTCCTAGAAATTCTCACAAGTTCCCAATGTCTGATGCTGTAGGCTGGGGAGAACTTCACGGGATGATACTTTATCATTGCCTTTTATCAAGACCTTCACTGGAGATAGTAATTATGACAAATGTTTTCAGATAACTAATTTTACCATACATGGATGTAGGTATATGTTTTATACTGTATATTACAATGTCTGTGAGTTTACATTTATATTTAGAGGATAGCACTTAAGTTTTTATTTTTAAGTGAAGATGTCAGGAGAGACATTTGTCATTTCAAAAATTTCTTATTTTTTTATGAAAGTAAAACAAACTTTTCCTTGGGGAACTATATACACACACACACACACACACACACACACACACACACACACACATTTATATACATTTTCATATGAAAAGAGTTTTCTTTTCACTCCTATATGATTTAGAACAATTGAATAAAAAATAACAAAATAATTATATGCATAATTATTGTAATATATAAAAATAATTAACACTAGTCATCTTATGATAGAAAGTAAAATCACCTTGGAAATGGGTTTCTGTGCAGTTCTGTGGAGAATTACCTTTTGACATCTGTCTGAAATAAAAATCCAGTCCCTGTTGTAGCATTCCTTAGTCTGGGACTTCTTGCCTGAAGAACAGTATGAGAAGTGAATAGAATATGAGCTTGAAGACACTATTGCTTTGTGATCCTGATTGTGTATATACATATACATATATATGCCACAGTAAACAACCTCAGTAGATTTATTTGTGTGTTTGTGTGTGTGTGTGTGTGTGTGTGTAACAATAACTAAGCCATGAACTTGAAAGACAAACAGTAAGGATAACATGGCAATTATAAGAATGTCGGGGGAGAAATTATATATTTTGTTTTAATTAAAATAAATAAATAAAAATAAATGGTTAATATATCTCCTTTTAAAAGCAGGAGAGAATACAACTCTATAAACTACATAAACACAACAATAAAGAAATGTCTCTATATTTTTATAGGATATATGTACTCATATCAGTGTTTTAATATAGTTCTTTGTTTCCTCAAAATACTTTTGTATGTCCTGTATTACCTTTTATTGGTTACCAAAGTATCTTTTACAACTATTTATTTACTTCTCTGTGTGTGTGTCTCTTTGTAGTGGGAATATGTTATGTTGCAACTGTATTCTGTCACTGTAAATATTTGTTTTGCCTAGGGGTTTAATAAAAGCTGATTGCCTAAGGTAGACAGGAAGTTTGGGTGGGGCTACCAGGCTAAGAAAACTCAGGAACATCTCAGAGAAGAGATAGATGTCACAGAATCATTGAGGCTACCAGGAGATGTAAAGGAAATACTGCTGAGAAAAGGTACATAGCCACATGGTTGAACAAAATTGGTTGAGTTCAGATGAAGAAGTTAGCAAGTTGTATGTCTGGGCCCTAGGTAAATCAGTGTAAAAATACCATAAGCCTGTGTGTGATTATCTTAGGCTAAGTAGTGTTGTGAGTAGGATCAAAACTCTGGGCCAGACCAGAAAGCGAGACCCAGAAATCTTTCAAAACAAATGGTTGCCAAATGTGGGTGATATACAACCACATGAAGCTTGAGAAAGATTTTAAAAAGGGTTCTAAGGCACAGAATCAGAGCCAAAAATAGCTTTTGAAAGTTGTGTGTCTCACATGAGCTGTTGTACAGAGATGCCCTGATGAGGCCAGTGGGCTTAGGTTTGAATTTAAAAAGCTGCCAGAGGGGTGGTTCCTGAGCCTCAATGTAAGAAACAAGCTACATGTGGTGAAGGCTTCTGTTTATAAGGACAAAAAGAAACATAGTCATGGATTGATACTTAGTAGCAGCAGCTTTTTCTTGAATCAGCTCTGTTTGTTAAAGGCAAGCAGAGGTGTGGTTTTTTTAAACTGAAGTTTCCTGATTCAGCCTTAGAAGCAAAACATTTTTGAATCTTTTAAGAAGAGGCTTTGCTGCCAAATACTTAAATAGAGTTAATGAGGAGCAGATGGCAGTGCTTTACTTGGTGATCATATGTACCCTAAAATTCCCTAGAGAGTTAATTTTGCATCCTACCAGCACCATGGCTAAAAAAGCTAAACTTCTGGTAGATTAGGAACTGAATGGAGCCAGGCAGCCACCCTAGTGATACCTTTAATCCTTAACTATACCTTGGTAAATTAAAGGTGTGGACAGAAACAAAGAAATAGAAGAAACTGGGTGGAAGATTAAAGGTGTATACAAAGAAAGAAAGAAATGGAGACAGCTGGGTGGGTCAGCCACCCTAGACAAGCAAAAGGTGGTCAGAAACAGAAAAGATAAAAGATATACATTAGAGACATAATTTAAAAAAACTGTAAATGGTTTATGGTATGTTTAAAATATACCTAAGCTTGAGAGAGAAAATAAAAAAGAAGAAAGGGTAGAGAAAATCCTTAAAAATGAAATAGAGTAAAAGGAAATAGTAAGCCATGTAAAAATGGAAAATATATTGCTTTGGAGAAGAGCTTTTTTTTTTTTTATTTCTACAAAAAATGAGAAGCTGTGGATTTATTTCCAGTTAAAGAAAATAAAGTTTGATAGAGGAAGACGCCCTAACAAGTCTCCAATAGAAATGAATGGGCCAAATGATTCAGCATTTCAGAGCTCCTCTGTTGCAGTTTCCATTGGACTCTCCATCCAAAACAACTTCAAAGACACTGACTGAGATTACCCAGGTTCTGAGACTACTCCACTAAAGACTTTTTCAAGTTATGTGCCTGGGCCCTAGGTAAATAAGTGTAAAAGTAATATAAGCCTGTGTGTGATTATTTGAGGCTAAGCAGAGCTGAGAGTGGGACCCAACATCTGGGCTAACCTGAAAAGCACAAGATATGCTGCCTACATGTGTCCACACATCCCAGATAGAAAGATTCTTCATCTAATCTCACCTATAAATGTGCCATACATCCTCAATAATAAAAAAGGAACTCCCACAATTTATACTGGAATTTCTTCTGGCAATTTCATGACTTTATTTTAGTTTGGATACAATAAAGATTTGAAAGACTTGCTGCTGTAAGGTATTTGAGTTAATAACTGAATATTAATTTTAATCTATTTTAGATTATAGTTGTTTGAATATAGTTTCTTCTACCTATTGTAGAGCTGGATTCTTTTTTTGTTTTGCTTTTTTTTTACTTTTAATTATTATTATTATTATTAACAAAGAAGTCACACTTTCTAACCCTGCATATAATTCTTCAAGGTCCCTTGCCCCTCCCAACACATCAGGTCATTTTTTCTTCTCCACAACTCCCCATCCCCTCCCTGGGGAGGCAGCAGACAGTCCCAAGGTCCAACTGACCCAATATTGATTAGTTCAGTCTCCACTCCTAGCAGATCCAGTTTTGTTCCCCTTCCCTCAAGAGTGAGACAGGTGTTCCTCTAGGTGGAGTGGGATCCTAAGAGTCAGTCCAGGGTGTTTCTGATCCCAAGCTATTCAGTGGTTGTGGTTTGCAGCTTGGGCATGCTTGCCTTTTTTCTTGTTTGTTTGTTTAGAGACCACTAATGAGTGAGTACATCCCCTGCTTATCTTTCTGAGTTTGTGATACCTCGCTCAGGAGAATATTCACCAAGTCCATCCATTTGCCTGCAAATTTTAAGATATCATTTTTTTCTTACTGCTAAGTAGTACTCCATTGTGTAGATGTACCACAGTTTGTTAATCCATTCTTTAGTTGAGGGCCATCTAGGTTGTTTCCAGTTTCTTGTTATTACAAATAATGCTGCTATGAACATAGTTGAGCTAATAACTTTGGAGTATGGCCATGCATCATTAGGGTATACACCCAGAAGTATTATTGCTAGGTCCTTGGGGACATTGATTTTCAATTTTCTGAGAAACCACCATACTGCATTCCAAAGTGGCTGAACAAGCTTACACTCCCACCAGCAATGGAGGAGTGTTCCCCTTGCTCTGCATCCTCTCCAACATAGGCTGTCATCTGTGCCTTTTATCTTAGCCAATCTAACAGGTGTTAGGTAGTATCTCAAAGTTGTTTTGATTTGCATTTCTCTGATAGCTAAACATGATGAGCACTTTTTCAGGTGCCTTTCAGCCATGCGTAATTCCTCTGCTGAGAATTCCCTTTTTAGATCTGAACCCCATTTTTTGATTGGGTTATTAAAGGTTTTGGGCTCTAGATTCTTGAGCTCTTTATATATCATAGAGATCAGTCCTCTATCACTCATAGGGCTGGTGAAAATCTATTCCAATTCTGTATGCTGTCGTTTTTTGTAGGGCGCGGTTGGCCCTTGCACAACTTGCTGGAATATTGCATCATGTTCCCCAGATGCTAATTAGGCACTGAGTAGTGACCTATCTGATGTGATCCCTGGTTATGCTAATTTGGCACTTTTTACCACCTATCACCAGCTATATGCTAATGAGACATTACTTTGGACCTATCACCAACCATATGCTAATGAGGCATTACATTGGGCACCAATCATGTAACTACACGCATCCCAGCTTCCCTATATAAGCAGGCTGCATTTCAGGCACGGGGTCTTCCTTCCACCATTCTATCACAACTGAGCTGTACTCCAACAAAGTGTGATCCGAGAAGAATCATGCATGTGGTGACTCGTCATTCTGCAGGCCAGAAAGTGGCTCGTCACAAGTGGCGCCGAAATCCGGGACTCTTTGCGCCCTGCAGGGAAGACCGATTCAGAATTCAACACACAGAGTGGACCGTTGGTGAGTAGTCCGTCCAGGTATGCGGGTGCTCCTGGGAGGTCTAGAGCCTGAGATCTTTGCTGCAATTTTTTTCATCCTAGTTGTCCTGATTTTTCTTGCCTGCTTGTGGCTGCAGTGCCAGCAACCTGGCAAGTAGTGCCTTCCCTGGCCGTGAGATAAATCAAACGTGTGCCCGATCTAATAAGCCTCTCATAGATCAGAGCGCAAGATGGGGAACAAATTGTCTGCCAACCCCACAACAGAGTTCCATGAACCTATTCAGGCTATATTGAGTAGCCGAGGGCTAAAGCTTTCCCGCAGAGCCATAAGCCAGTTGCTGGAAAATATCAAAAGCAGTGTTCCGTGGTTCGGGGTGTCAGGCAGTTTGACTATTCCATTGTGAGGAAAACTTGGCAGGGATCTAGAGAAATGTAACACTGAGGGAACACTTTCCCGAGGCACCCTTCCACTATGGCATATGATCCATTATTGCCTAAAGGATGGGAAATATGAGGACATTATTCAGCAAGGACGTAAGGCTCTCACTATATGCCAGGATAGCGCATCAGAAAATGGAGACACAGGGACTACAAAAGATAGGCCTAAGAAAAAGAAAAAGGAAAAGAAAAATTCAGAACCAGTGCCAAGACTGTACCCAGTCCTAGATGAATTTAAAGATTTATATATATCTCAAGATGAGCTACACCCTGAGGAGGAGGAAGATCTAGAGGTGGCAGCTGCAGCCTATGAGCAAGAACACTACGATCCTCCGCTGCTCGGCCGATCACCCCCTTTCAATCCCGCAAAGGCTAGAGCTACTGCTCGCCCTCCTTTAGGGAACAAGTTGGGATGCACATTCATCCCCCAGGAAGCGTGGTCTGGGGTGACCACAGCCTTCCATGTGTTTGAGGACCCATCCACACGTGGCCGATATTATGAAGTAATTGACCATAAGATTATTAAAGACCTTGCAGAGGTATCAAAAAGAGATGGTGTAGTTGCCAACTATACCATCATGTTACTGCAGCACCTTACACGCATGCCTTAACACCCACTGATTGGCAAGACATTGCCAGAGCCTGCTTAACTATGAGGCAATATTTAGACTGGAAGTCAATTGTGACTGATCTGGCACATAGTCAGGCCCGGGAGAACGCTGCCAATGGGCAGCCAGCATGGAGTGCAGATATGCTGTCAGGGCAAGGACAATGGGTAAATAATCAGACAGTATATCCTTTGGAAGTTTATAATCAAATAAACACCATCAATATGAGGGCTTGGCAAGCCCTCCCCAATAAGGGGGAGGTCTCAGGGAACCTAACCAAAATAACACAGGGTAGCACTGAACCATTTTCTGACTTTGTAGCTCGAATGATGGATGGAGCAGGGCTAATTTTTGGTGATGTGGAAACCGCACTGCCGCTAGTAAAGCAATTAGTTTATGAGCAGTGTACAAAAGAGTGCCGTAGGGCTATCACCCTGCACAAATGAAAGGGCCTAGAATGTTGGCTGAAAACGTGCCGAGAAATCGGAGGACCTTTATCAAATGCGGGACTCGCCACTGCTGTGATGGCTGCTTCTCGCAGTAATAAAGGTTCTAACAGCAGCGGGGTGTGTTTTCAGTGTGGCAAGCCCAGGCATATTAAAAGAGAGTGCCGAGAGGCTGCCCCCATGACAAGGACAAAACCGCCTTAAGAAGTGAAGACTCCAGGGACATGTCCAAGATGTAAAAAGGGTAAACACTGGGCCAACGAATGTACGTCTGTTAAGGACATTAATGAACAACCCATTCAACCTTCTGCCCACGTAGTTAATCCAAAAAATGGGGTAGTGGGCCCTTGGTCCCAGGGCCCGAAAATATTTGGCACCCATGAGGAAGTGAATTTCTAACCACTCAGGCCCCATGATGAGCCACGTCAGGCTCCACAGGGCTGGACCTCCGTGCCACCTCCAGAATGGTACTAACAACAGGCATGGGAATACAACCCTTAGATACAGACATGCAAGGGCCACTCACAAAAGGACAGTTGGGCTAGGGTTAGGCCGCTCCTCTTCCACCTTACGGGGACTCATTGTTATGCCTGGAGTTATTGACCCAGATTATACTGGAGTCATCAAAGTAATGCGTCAATCCCCTCGAGGGATAATTACCATAACCACTGGTGATCGCATTGCACAATTATTAATCTTGCCCTTCTTCCATGACAGTTACCCTGCATACTCAGAAAAATGGGGATCCAAGGGCTTTGGATCCACTGGAATTGATTTGGCTTTTCTGTCACTATCTCTCTTTTTTTTTTTTTAAACTTTATTTATTTATTTATTTGCCTTGGTGTTTGCCTGGAACTGGAACTACAGACAGTTGTTAGCTGCCATGTGGGTGCTGGGAATCGAGCCCAGGTCCTCTGGAAGAGCAGACAGTGCTCTTAACCGCTGAGCCATCTCTCCAGCCCCTGTCACTATCTCTTAATGACCGCCCTATGCTTGATCTTCTAATAGAAGGGAGAAAATTTCAAGGATTGGTAGATACTGGAGCAGACAGAAGTATAATTACAATTAGAAATTGGCCACGATCATGGCCACTTCAAACATCTTCGCAGACCTTGCAAGGTTTAGGTTACACAGATGTCCCTAGAATTAGCTCTATTGAATTGACATGGAAAACAGAGGACCAAAAGGGGAAGTTTCAGCCTTTTGTAGTTGAAGGACTGCCAATCAATCTATGGGGCAGGGATATCCAGAGTCAAATGAATCTTAAACATACTAATGATTATTCTGACACAGCAAAAAATATCATGATTAGATCAGGGTTTGTTCCTAGCAAAAGGTTAGGGTGTAATTTACAAGGCATTATCACACCAATAGAGGCTCAAGGAAATGCCAATCGGCAAAGCTTGGGTTTTTCACAGGGGCTACTGAGCCTATGATTCCTATCTCATGAATGACCACTGCATCTGTGTGGGTACCTCAGTGGCCTCTTTCAAAAGAAAAATTGGAAGCAGCCTCTATTTTGGTTCAGGAACAGTTACAGCTGGGGCACTTAGAGCCCTCACAGTCCCCCTGGAATACTCCCATATTTGTTACCAGAAAGAAATCAGGAAAATGGCACTTACTTCACAATCTGTGCGCCATAAATCAACAAATGCAAGTCATGGGACACATTCAGAGGGGTCTACCAGGTTTAACAGCTATTCCAAAGAACTGGTCTGTTGTAGCGGTAGATATTAAAGATTGGTTCTTTTCCATTCCCCTAAATAGTCAGGATAAGGAAAGATTTGCTTTTGCTTTACCCTCTATTAATCATGAAGAGCCCGATAAGCGATATCAGTGGATTGTTCTTCCTCAAGGTATGGCCAATGGCCCTACAATGTGTCAGCTTTATGTAGATAGAGCTTTACAGCCAGTAAGAGATAATTTTCCCCATGTTAGAATTGTACATTATATGGATGATATTTTGCTTGCAGCCCCTTCTATGGAATTGTTAGAACTAGCGTTAAGTTTGTTAACCAAGAAATAAAAAGATAAAGGTTTATTTATTGCTTCAGAGAAGATACAGAAGGGAGGAGCTATTGAATTTTTAGGAGCTATTATTCAGAATGCCCATGTTAGAGCACAAAAGGTAGAAATTAGGAGCAATAGCTTAAGGACTTTAAATGATTTTCAAACATTGCTTAGGGATATAAATTGGATTTGGCCACAATTGAAATTAACTTGCTTTGAGCTTAAACCTTTATTTGATATTTTAGAGGGAAACCCAGATCTTAATTCCCCACGCCAGCTAACTCCAGAGGCTCAGATAGCACTTCAAAAGGTAGAGCAAGCAATTACTAGGGCACAGTTGGTACGCTGTGATGAATCCAAGCCCATTTGGATGTGTATCCTCCCCACTTTAGGCTTTCCAACTGGTGTTCTTTGGCAAGAAGGGCCTCTACTGTGGATTCATACTAAATCTACAGGAATGAGAACCTTGTCCCACTATCCATCCATGACGGCTGAGGTTACGTTATTAGGCATTAAACAAACTATTACATCTTTTGCCAAGACATCTGACCAACTTGTAGTCCCTTATACAAAAGAACAAGTAGAGATATTGGCTGCCACTACCTCAGAATGGGATATATTGGTTTGTGCCTTTTCTGGTACAATTGATAATCATTTGCCCAAGAGTGAACTTTTAAGATTCATAGTTCAGCAGCCTGTGGTGTTCCCTCGGATCATGAGGGAGCAACCATTGAGCAATGCCTTAACCATCTACATGGATGGGTCTAAGACTGGAAAGGGAGCCTACATGGTGCAAGGAGGCTCACCAGTAACTGTTGAGTGTCGTCCAAATGCTCCCCAAATAGTAGAATGCCAAGTAGTTTTAGAGGTTTTAAAATGTTTTCCTGAGTCTTTTAATTTGGTATCTGATTCATCATATGTGGTGAATGCTGTTGAAAATTTAGAAATTGTTTCCTATATTAAACCCTCTAGTATGGTAGCCTCACTTTTAGCAGAAATAAGAGGTGAGATTTTGCATTGATCCAATCCCTTTTATATTACTCATATCCGAGCTCACTCTTTGTTACCTGGTCCTATGGCAAAAGCCAATGAACAAGTTTATCTGGAAACGCGCGCTTTTGTGGCATTGGACTCTGAAACACAAGCGTGAGAGTTTCATAGCTTATACCATGTTTCATCTGCTGTTTTAAGAACTAAATTTAAAATTTTTAGGGAGATAGCTAGGAATATTGTGAAAAGCTGTTCGGCTTGTGTGCAATTCTTGCCTGCTCAGAAAATAGGGGTTAATCCCAGAGGCATTTTTCCACTTGAAATTTGGCAGATGGATGCTACCCATGTTCCATCTTTTGGAAAGCTTCAGTATGTGCATGTCTCCATTGATACATGTTCTGGGGTAATGCACGCTACAACTCTTTCTGGGGAAAGAGTTCACAATGTCATTACCCACTGCCTTGAAGCTTGGAATGCTTGGGGCAAGCCCAATACACTGAAAACAGACAATGGGCCAGCCTATGCATCTAAGAGTTTTGCCTCATTTTGTCACAAAATGCAAGTGAAACATATCACAGACCTGCCCTATAATCCACAAGAGCAAGGGAAAATAGAGCATGCACATCGTACGCTCAAGGACTTCCTGCAAAAACAAAAAGGGGGAATAGCAGAGAATTGCACCCCAAACAAAGGCTCTCTCTTGCTTTATTCACTATAAATTTTCTAAATTTAAACGATAAAATGAAAACATTGCCGAACGTCATATGACATCAGAACCCAACAATCAAGGCAAAGTTATGTGGAAGGATGTACCTTCTAATCAGTGGCAAGGCCCGGATCATGTTATTGTTCGATCTAGGGGATCTTTATGTGTTTCTCCACAGAATCAGGAGCCAGTCTGGGTGCCATCAAGATTGACGAGACACATTGAGGACGACTCTAAGGATGATGCTGACATGGACACTCCTGACAGTCTTCCCCCTGATTCAGGCAGAAAAAAATGATACTCTGGGGGATTAGTTGGACCTGGCCATTACCTATGCCAGTCCATGCTCAGTCCAGAGTTCTCCCTATGATATTTTCCACTTCATGTAAATTGGATGTCCCTTGTGCCCAGCCCCTTTCCACGGATTGGGCAGAATATAATGCTAGTAATATTAATTTGAATCAGTCACTTTGTTTTAGTCTTAAAGAGAATGATGACTATATTTTTTTAGCCAGAAAAAAAACTTGACTTATTGGGTAAACCCCCTAAAGGACAATCAAGTTCCCTTGCATATGTTGACTGAGGCTTTGGGACAGATAGCTACTGATTCTGCCTCTGGCACAGGATCAGAAGTTAATGGAAATCACGAGGTGAATGTGACCACCATGATCCTGACTCATGAAGGGATAGTTTCATTACATAACAATAATAAGAACAGATAAAATACCACAAGACCTATAGTTGCTCCCTATTGTCAACCATTTATAAGTAGTTTTCCTGCTTTCACTTCCTGCCAAGATAGAACTTGGGGAAATAAACAGCTTAGTCCAGGATTTGAATTCTCTCCTGTCTTGAAGCCCTATATGGGAAATGTTGAGAAATCTGATAACACAACTTGGTTTACTGAAGGATGGCCATTTTTTTCCTGGGTATTAATTAATGAGGCAAGGGCCAGAGCGGATGTTTCTGCTCTTATAAACTTGCAAGGATCCTTGGGTAAGGTTTATAATGTGTCAGGTGTGGTGAAGTCAGGTAATGGAACAAGGATGAAATTGAAATTAATATCTTATAACAACGAGGTTAGCAATTACACAGGGTCAGCAGCTTTGGTGTGTTTGAAGTCACCTTTTATGCTTCTCTTGACTAACTCTAGTAAAAACTTCACCGTTTCAGGCAGTTGTTGGTTGGCAGAGTGTTGGAACGGATCAGTGGTGACTACAGCAGTAGTTGTTAGAATGCCTACCTTTGTCCCCATGCCTGTGGAAGCTGACCCAGAGCATTTTCCTATGATGAGTCTGTTACGGCATAAGAGGGACTTCGACATTAAGGCCGCTATCGTGGCTGCTATTGCCATTTCAGCAACTGCAGTAGTTACTGCAGGTGTAGCCATGGCCAGCCAAGTCAAGTCTGCCCAGGAAATTAATGATATTGTGGCTCAAACTTTGCAAATTTTAGAAGAGCAAGCACAGTTTAATTTCCATTTGCTGAGTGGTATCCTTGCCACCAACGAAAGAGTAAATTTACTAGAAGAGGTTATTGAAGATGTATATGGCCTAATACAAGTGGGCTGTGTACAGAAATAAGGGCATGTTTGTGTTACCCCTCTTGTTGTTTCAGATGCTTTGAATGAAAGTCGAAGAATTGGAGAATTTTTAAGTGGGAATTGGTCTATAGAGGCAGAAAAGATGATCCTCAAGCAAAAGTTCCAGATTGTACATTTGAATGCTACAAGATTAGAGCCTGTTACACTTGGAGACTTTACTTCTTGGCTCACTTCTGTCCTTTCCTTTCTCAAGGAGTGGGTGGGAGTGGGAATCTTTGAAGTCTGCTGTTTATTTGGGGTTGTTTTTTGCCTCTGGCTGGTTTGCTGTATTAGCATCAGAGCACGTCTTGAAAAGGTCCTACTCACTCAGGAACTCTTGGCTGTTGATGCAGGGCACTCCCCTGCAGCCTGGCTCTCTGCCCTTAGTGACTTATAATGATTGCCCTTGCACAGAGAGGCTTTAGCTGCCATTGCACCTCAATAGGGAATTTTCTCCTCTGAGACGGCCTTTGCACCCTGCCACCCTCGCTGGCCTTGCACGCAGGAAGGCATCTTGGGGATCCTGGCAGGAGGAAACAGCCTTCGAGTGGTGGGCACAACATGAGGTGAACACCTGTATGGGCTATATCCTGTCTGTGCCATTATAAAAACAAAAAGGGGGAGATGTAGGGTGCAGTTGGCCCTTGCGCAACTTGCTGGAACATTACATCATGTTCCCCAGATGCTAATTAGGCACTGAGTAGGGACCTATCCAATGTGATCCTTGATTATGCTAATTTGGCACTCCTTACCACCTATCACCAGCTATATGCTAATGAGGCATTACTTTGGGCGCCAATTGTATGGCTACACGCGCCCCAGTTTCCCTGTATAAGCAGGCTGCATTTCAGGCACGGGGTGTTTCTTCCACCATTCTACCTCAACTGAGCTGTACTCCAATAAAGTGTGATCCGAGAAGAATCATGCATGTGGTGACTCGTCATTCTTCAGGCCAGAAAGCAGCTCGCCACACAATTGGAAGTGGGTACCTGTGCAAATTTCCTCAGCAGCAGCTGGGGGGACCGTGGCAGTCAGAGTTTATCTCTTTCTGCTGCAGAGTGCGTGGGTATATGCTCTGCAGACAGCATCGGGAGCTGGTGTCTTAGCAATACATTTGAAGAATGTCTATAAAGATAGGTATCAGGTATGAAGGTTGAAATGGAATTGCAAATTCATAGAATGTATATAGATTTCAGCTTTATTAGACATTGCCAAATTTTCTAAAGTATTTGTTTCAGTTTAAAGCAAAGGGCATGGAGAGAATGACTCTACACTAGCTTGTTACATTGTTGCAGTGGTATGGCCAGCCGAAAGATAATTTTGACTAGTTGTCAAAAGGCAATTATAGAAGACTTAACATTGTACTTTATTTTTAAACAATATTAGTAGTGCAAAATAAACTGGATTGCTCATGAATATTTATAGTATTATGCCAGAAAATAATTTATAATTAAAATTACATCATTAGATTGATTGGAACCATGTTTCATAAATGCTCACTGCATCATCTAAAAATTTTATCTAAATATTTGTGACTGAGCATTTTAACACACTGGAAATGAATTTCATGTAGATGGTTACCCAACACCCATTAACTGAGAAATAGCAGAATGACAAAGTGCAGAAATATTTATCAGTAAATTGCTTAACCTTAAATAAGATCTCTTCATCACCATCTCACCAGGTTTGAGAACATACAAAATGAGGTGATCAGAAAAATTATTTGAGCCAGATATCAGCTATGGCATGAGCAAAATATTGCCTTCTATTCAAGACAGGTCCACTGTTATAGCTAGAAGTTTCTCAATCCTGCTTAGCCACACAGACCCCAACTCTCTCCCACCTCCAATCCAGTAGCCACTTAACAAACAATCACACAGAGGCTTAATTAACTACAAATTATTTTGTCTATGGCTCAGTCTACTTATTTGCTTCCTATCTCTTAAATTTTAAAGTAACCCATTTATCTTTTTCTCTTTATCTATGTATTGCCACCAGGCTGGAGGCTTACTGTTACAGTCACAACTTGTTTCTTGGGGAGGAGCTGGATTGGTTTTCTCAGACTGTTCTCTCTCTCTCTCTCTCTCTCTCTCTCTCTCTCTCTCTCTCTCTCTCCCTCTCTCTCTTCTTAAATATCCCACATGACCATAAGCTGTATTTCCATAGGCTAAAACAGCTTCTTTATTAACCAATGGTGGTAACACATATCTGGAGTTACAGAAAGACCATCACACAGGACACTGCTTTCATGAACTCATAGATGTGATTGCCTGAATATAATCTGCATAAGATCAATGCATTAATATTATAGCACAGAGGGAGAAAAAGGGTCTAGAGCTCACATTTCTAACCTAGCAGATGTGAATAACTGGTCATTTCTTGAAAGGGTAAGAGTCAGTTTCTTTAAAAGTATGGTCATTTTTGGGTCACCTTAGCAACAGCAGATAGCCCACATCTGGGAATATATGGAAACACAAATTGCACTCAATGTGATATTAAATAAAAGAAAATAATTTGGGAGGAGAAAGAGATATATGTACATCTGAGTAAAATTAGAAGGGCACATATAATCTAAGTGCCTTGTTTAAATTATCAAAGAAATAATAAAAATTACGTTAGAAACAATAGTGACACCCACAAATATTCAAAGCTCAATAGTTCACAGTGTTGTCATGATGGTTTGAGAATTTAGAAAAAAACTATGTGTGTAGATGTAATGATTCCCTACCCATATGGGTGATGTGTCTATATATATAATGATGTATCTTAATTCATTCTCTAGAACTATGTATGTAGTGGAAGCACAGATTAAAAGTCACTTAAGCAATAAAAGTAGAAATGAACATAAATTCTTTATATTTCTACCACCTTATCTTGTGGTATTATTAAATAAAAGTTTTAAAATGTTTACTTTATGTAGTGAGATTTAGCACCTCCCTACCTGAGGGCATGAGCTTTGGGGCAACTCAGGTGTGGGGTTCATCTATGAACATCAAAGCCATAACAGTAAGACATGACCAAAAGCAGTTTAATTTCTTTTTTTATAATATTAATATTGTTATTATTATTAACAAAGAAGTCAAACTTTCTATCCCTGTATATCATTATTCAAGGTCCCTTCCCCCTCTTGCCACATCCTATCAGTTTTTTCTTCTCCACAACTCCTCATCCCTTCCCTGGGGAGGCAGCAGACAGTCCTATGGTCCCACTGACCCAATATTACTTAGTTCAGTCTCCACTCCTGGCAGATCCAGTTTTGTCTCCCCTCCCTCAAGAGTGAGACAGGTATTCCTTTAGGTGGAGTGGGATCCTAAGAGTTAGTCCAGGGTGTTTCTGATCTCAAGCTGTTCAGTGGTTGTGGTTTGCAGCTTGGGCATGCTTGGCTTTTTTCTTGTTTATTTGTTTAGAGACCACTAATGAGTGAGTACATCCCCTGCTTATCTTTCTAAGTTTGTGATACCTCGCTCAGGGGAATATTCTCCAAGTCCATCCATTTGCCTTCAAATTTTAGGATATCATTTTTTCTTACTGCTGAGTAGTACTCCATTGTGTAGATGTACCACAGTTTGTTAATCCATTCTTCAGTTGAGGGCCATCTAGGTGGTTTCCAGGTTCTTAATATTACAAATAATGCTGCTATGAACATAGTTGAGCTAATGCCTTTGGAGTATGACTGTGCATCATTAGGGTATACACCCAAAAGTGGTATTGCTGGGTCCTTGGGGAGATTGATTTTCAATTTTCTGAGAAACCACCATTCTGCGTTCCAAAGTGGCTGAACAAGCTTACACTCCCACCAACATTGGAGGAGTGTTCCCCTTGCTCCGCATCCTCTCCAACATAGGCTGTCATCTGTGCCTTTTATCTTAGCAAATCTAACAGGTGTTAGGTGGTATCTCAAAGTTATCTTGATTTGCATTTCTCTGATGGCTAAAGATGATGAACACTTTTTCAGGTGCCTTTCAGCCATTTGTAATTCCTCTGCTGAGAAATCCCTTTTTAGATCTGAACCCCATTTTTTGATTGGGTTATTCAAGGTTTTGGGATCTATTCTTGAGCTCTTTATATACCTTAGAGATCAGTCCTCTGTCACTTGTAGGGTTGGCGAAAATCTTTTCCCATTGTGTAGGATGTTGTTTTGTCCTATGGACAGTGTCCTTGGCTTTATGAAGCTTCTTAGCTTCAGGAGATCCCACTTATTGATTTTGGGTTTTAGTGTCTGTGCCACTGGTGTTATACTTAGGAAGTGGTCACCTGTGCCAATTCATAGAAGTGTATTTCCTACTTTCTTTTCTATCATGTTCAAAGTGGCTGGGTTTATATTGAGGTCTTTGATTCACTTGGATTTGAGTTTTGTGCAGGGTGACAGGCTCGGATCTATTTGCATTTTTCTACACACTTCCGTCCAGCTATGCCAACACCATTTGTTAAATATGCTATCTATTTTCCAGTGAATGTTTTGGGCCTCTTTGTCAAAGATCAGGTGTTCATAGGTTTTTGGGTTAATGTCTGGATCCTCAATTCTATTCCATTGATCCACAAGTCTGTTTTTATGCTAGTACCAGTCTATTTTTACTACTGTAGCTCTATAGTATAACTTGAAGTCAGGGATGGTGATACCTCCTGAGAAGCGATAGTAATTCTTCTTTGAATGTCTGGTAGAATTCGGCACTGAAACATCTGGACCAGGGCTTTTATTTTTGGGGAGGTTTTTAATGACAGCTTCAATTTCTTTAAGGGTTATAGGCCTGTTAGGGTAATTAATCTGATCTTCCTTTAATTTTGGTATGTAGTACCTGTCCAGAAAGCTGTCCATTTCTTCTAGGTTTTCTATTTTTGTGGAATACAGATTTTCAAAATATGATTGATGATTCTCTGTATTTCCTGGGGGTCTGTTGTTATGTTCCCCTTTTAATTTCTGATTTTGTTGATTTGAACACTCTCTCTCTATTTTCTGATTAGTTGGCTAACGGCTTATCTTTTTTGTTAACGTCCTCAAAGAATGAACTCGTAGATTCATGGATTCTTTGTATTGTTCTTTTTGTTTCAATTGTATTGATTTCACCTCTAAGTTTGATTATTTCCTGCCATCTATTCCTTCTAGGTGAGTTCACTTCTAATTGTTCTAAGGCTTTCAACTGAGCTGTTAGGTCTCTAGTGTGGGATTTCTCTAGGTTTTTCATGTAGGCATCTAGCGCTATGAATTTTCCTCTTAAGACTACTTTCATCGTGTTCCACAAGTTTGGATATGTTGTGGATTCATTTTCATTAAATTCTAGGAAGACTTTGATTTCTTTCTTAATTTTCCTTGACCCAGAAATGGTTCAGCTGAGTGATGTTTAGTTTCCTTTACTTGGTAGGCTTCAATTTTTGATGTTTTTGGACTCTAGGTTTAGGCCCTTGTGGTCCGATATGTTACAAGGGAATATTTCCTTTTTTTGTATCTGTTGATATTTGCTTTATGACCAATTATGTGGCCAATTTTGGAGAAAGTTCCATGAGGAGCTGAGAAATATGCAAATTCCTTTGTTTTTGGGTGGAAGTTTCTGTAGATATCTATTAAATCCATTTGCATCATAACCTCTTTTAGATTCCTTATTTCTCTGTTGAGTCTCTGTCTGGTTGACCTATCCAGGGTTGAAAGTGGGGTATTGAAGTCTCCCACTATTAGGGTGTAAGAATTGATGTGGGATTTGAGCTTTAGCAGTGTTTCTTTTACTTAAGTAGGTGCCCTCATATTAGGGGCATAAATATTCAGGATTGAAATCTCCTCTTGACCAATTTTTCCTGTGATGAATAAGTAGTGACCATCTTGGTCCCTTTTAATTGCTTTTAGCTTAAAGTCTACTTTGTTAGATATTAGGATTGCAACCCGCGCTTTTTTCTTAGGACCATTTGACTGGAAAATCTTTTCCCAGCCCTTTATTTTAAACCTGTGTCTGTCCTTGCAGTTCAGGTGTGTTTCTTGTAGGCAACAGAAGGATGGCTTCTGTTGTTGTATCCATCTTGTTAGTGTGTGACATTTTATAGGAGAGTTGAGTCCATTGATATTAAGGGAAATTAGTGACCATTGATAGATATTTCCTGTCATTTTTGGTGGTAACTTGTTTGTATTTCCTTTCTCTGGAGTATTCTTCTGTAGAATTATCGATTGTTTGAGGTTTCATGGGTGTATCTGGGGTCCTTAGGTTGGAGTTTTCCCTCTTAATACTCTCTGTAGCTCTGGATTGGTAGATAGATATTCTTTCAGTCTGACTTTGTCATGAAATATCTTGTTTACTCCATCTATGGTGATTTATAATTTTGCAGGCTATAGTCATGCTTTTTTAGCATCTATATAACTTCTGACCAAGTGCTTCTAGCTTTCATCATTTCCATTGAATAGTCAGATGTTATTCTGATGGGTCTGCCTTCATATGTAAGTTGGCCCTTTTCTTTTGCAGCTCTTAAAATTTTTTCTTTGTTCTGTATGTTTTGTGGCTTGAATATAATGTGGCATGCTGACTTTTTTGGGGGTCATATCTATTTGGTGTTCTGTAAGGTTCTTGTATCTATATAGGCATTTCCTTCTTCAGGTTAGGAAAGTTTTTTTCTATGATTTTATTGAAAACATTATCTGTGCCTTCGAGCTGGTATTCTTCTCCTTCTTCTATTCCTATTATTCTCAAATTAGGTATTTTCATGGTGTCCCAGATTTCCTGAACATTTTGAGTTATGGTTTTTTTTAGTTTTAATATTTTCTTTGACTGATGTATCTATTTGAGCTACTGAGTCTTCTACTTCAGAGATTCTATCTTCCATCTCTTGAACTCTGTTTGTTATGCTTGTATCTGTGGTTCCAGCTTTTTTCTTCAGATTTTCTATTTCCATCTTTGCTTCATATTGTCCCTTTTTTATTGCTTCTATTTCAGCTTTTAGTTCCCGGCATGTTTCTTTCATAGATTTGTTCATCTCTTCCAATTTTTGTTTGTATTTTCTTCTATTTCTCTAAGGCTATTTTTCATATCTTCTTTGAGAGGTTCGATGATCATCATAAAGGAATTTTTGATGCTGCTTCCTTCTGTTTTCTCCTCATTGCTCATTTCAGGACTTGTATTTGTAGGATCGCCACTTTCTTCTGGAGTTACCTTGTTGTTTTTTATATTATTATGTAAATTTTTGCACTGGTGTCTGCCCATTGCTTCAGTGGTTCACAATTAGGTGTCTCCTGGTCTTTTTTGGCTCTTGGGCTTGTGTGCCTCCTGTCACCTCTGAGGAAAAGGTCTGCTAAATCTCTGCCTCTGCTCTGGGCAGGGGACTGAATTTCGAGTCTTCAATCTTTCTGTTTGACCAATTGGGGGTGGGATGTCGGCCATGCAAATTTCCTCAGCAGCAGCTGGTGGGACTGTGGCAGGCAGAGCTTATCTCTATCTGCTAGAGAGTGTTTGGGTGCAAGCTCTGCAGAGAGGACCGGGTCTCGGAACTGGAACTGGAACCGGAACCGATGGTAGCTTAACTCTCCCTGGCAGGGAAACAGGTGCTCGGGCCTGCTGACCCCTCCTCGGCTTGGGCAGGGTCTGAGTCTGTCCTTCAGGGTCCGCAGTCCTTATCAGATTGCTTAGTTGGAGGTGGGTAGAAGGCAAATTTCCTGAGCAGCAGCTGGGGAGACAGTGGCAGGCAGAGCTTATCTCTTGCTAGAGAGTGCTTGGGTGCATGCTCTGCAGAGAGGACCCGGTCCTGGAACCACAGTTTAATTTCTACACCATGAGAATAACACTTTCTCTACTTCCAGACCACCTCAAATGAAGCTCTGTTCTGGAAGAGTGGATTCTTTTTCCATTTCCTGAATTCATATTATAAGTAGCTTAAATAAAAATTGACCCTGATGGTATATCCCCTTGTGAAAATTGTTGCGCTTATTAATGGAGCCACATTTGGTGCGCAATATCATTATACAAACACTATACACCCATTTATATATTGTCTTCTTTTATCGTGTAAGCTTCCATCTTTAAGATAATAAAAATTACAAGTCAGTAACAGTTACCTATGTTTGCTTTATACTAGTCACGCTGTTTAGATTTCTCAGATATATAATAATGTCAGATAGACAAGAGTCTTCAAATACTTCATAGACCTAAAGAATATGGCATTTAAATGTTTTGTTATTCACAATTTGAATATGAGACATGATTGCTCCAAGTAGTACTATTCTTTCCCCCAAAGAGTCTTGGGCATCATAGATGCTCAACATAAAGTTTGTCTTCCTTGATAGATAATGGCTTGTTGAGCAAAAACTGCCCTTGTCATGATTGCTGACAGTATTAAACATACCATCTAATCTAGAAAAACAATATAAAAGATAAGAGACTACAAAAACCTGCCCAGACACAAATAAATTGTCAAATATCCTAGGCCTATAGGCCAAAAGTTAAATTATCCAACTTGGCAAAGAAGCAGTAAATGTATATTCAGACAGCTGAATGTCACTGTATTCTCTTTCTAAATTTTGAAAATTACTGGCTCATAATTCCAGCTTATTCAAGTAACATGTTTTCCTTTGCAAGTCTTTGATAAGGTTAAAGGTTAGACAGCTTCAGTTATAATCATGTCCTACCCAGAATAAGAGCATTTAAATACTAGATTTATATTATTCAAGATAAACAGCTTTAAAGTAATCTCTATGTCTTGTCATATATCAACATTTTAGACATTTAACATATGTTTGGTATTTGATGTTCTTATAGGTGTAGTCTTATTTTATAACATGCCTCTATTTTCCCTCTACTAACATTGTTTGATAGCTGTTTGTAATATATATAAATCTTTGTTATTAAGACAAAACGAAGAGATTTAGTGGGATTCAGTACCTCCCTGACCTGAGGGCATGGCCTGTGGACCAGCACAGGTTTAGATTTCACATATGAACTTTGAAGCTATAGCCTTCAGGTGTGGCCAAAAACAGCTGAAAGTTCTACACCATGAAATTAGCACTCTCACTGCCTCTTCTCTACCTCAAGGAAAGCTCTGTTCTGGATCTGTGATTCTTTTTTGTTTTCATTTCCTGCATTTATATTATGAGTAGCTTAAATAAATATTGACCCTAGAAGTATATCTACTTGTGATAATTGTTAGCTTATGAATTGAGTCACAGATTTGGTAACTGACAAAATTCATCCATTAGCTATTTTAAAAGAATATGAATATGACTTTAGTCATTACATTTATTTATTTGTTTATTTATTTATTTAATGAAGAGCAAATCCTGCTAGGCAAGTGATCTCAACCCAAATTATTATTAATTTTAACATCTTATGGCTTCAGCTACCATTTTCTCTGCACCCTCTCTTCTTATATAAAAAACAAGCATTGTCTTATTCATTAAATAATAATTTTCTTTTTTGTTTCATAAATTTTAAACTGATGTAATACCTCTGGTTTTTCATAAAGCTAAATATTCACAGCTATTGGTAAGTAAATAATTATCTACCAGAATTATTGAAATAGTTAAAATAGAGTATTAAATTTTCAGAGTTGTTTTAAGGGACAAGGGTCTCAATATTTTTATTGTTAACCCTGCAGAAATGTTAATATTGATGTAATGACTAAATTATTAAAAACTGGCTCTTTTGCTCATTAGCTTAAAAAATAGATAAAGGCAGTGACAATAACAGTGTGTATTGTGGTTGTGCAACCAGTTGGACATTTGTGATTCATTTTAAAAGATTAATCAAACAGAAAAAAATGAGGACTGGAGATATAGGCATGAAATGCCAAATTCGTAGGTGATTGGGGCAAAAGAACCTGATGGTCAAAGCCAGAATGTGAAAAAATAAACATCACAAAAGGATTGAGGGCATAGCTTAGTGGTACAACACCAGCCTAGTGTACATCACTCCCTAGGTTCAATCCAAACTCTAAGGAAAAACACATGCTCCTACTGCTTCAACTATCCCTTATCTCAAATTTAGAATAGAACTTTTTATAATGGTCTTGAAAGCTTCAACACAAGAAGCACTCTGAACATGTATGTGGATGACTGTAAAACTAGAGAGGGCCTAGACTTAGCTAAAAACAAAACACAACAAAAGACAAGCTGGAGAGGCAATGAGAATTACTTGAATATGTTAAATAGAATGGAAAGTGCCTCGTTAGCAGTGGGTAGTGCCACCATGCTGGGTTCTTTTTTTGCTCCTTTCAATAGATCTTTCCTTATTTGCCAAAATCCTGCCTGCAATATCAAGGACCCGAGATATGGCTTCTGGACATGGCTTCTGAAACTCCAGAATAAAATCCTATTTAAACTTTTAACCAAGACAAAGGTGCTTTGTCTGACAAGCCTTAGTTGTAAAGCTGCAGTTATAAGACATGACTAGGTGCAGAGCAGTGCAGGGGCAAGTCTGCAAAGACCTATGAAAAATTAAAAAAAATGGGATGCTCTTCAGGTCCTTGCATATGTTCCTGACCCACTGAAGTTTTCTTTATTTGGGGCCTCTGCTTTGGCCCCATATCAAGGATATATAGAGACTTTTCTTTCCTGTTATTTTGCCAGAACTTAGTATCTGTCTTCCTTTCATCTCTGATTCTGTGAGAAAGCCAGAACATTTAGTATGTGGACCCATATATGTGAAAAAAAAAAATCCATGGTTGTTATTGTCCACCTAACGACTATTGGTGCCACGCCAAGGAGAAAATAAGAGCAGCCCGGAATTGCTTCCTTTCAGACACTCATGGCTAAGGCTCTTCTTGCCCTGATATCTTCAGCAGTGCCCTGACAATGCCATTCCCTGAAACTTCACTTATCTCATGACAGAGCTTACAGGAGGCCAACAGTGTGTAAGACTGTGTCCGGACTGAAAGAAAATGTTATAGTGGGACCCTATAATTTATTGATAGATGCCATCTTTTGTTATTCTTTTGTATTTAAAATTTTTGAGCATTAAAATCACAGTCTCATTGCCCTACTACCCATTGTCTTTTCAATCCAGAGCAGGATGATTTTTGACAATGGAAAAAAAAAAAAAACGGAACAAATTCATCCATTTCTTTACTGTTTAGGGAGCTGTTAAAAAATAAAAGATATTGCCATTCATTAGACATTCCCATGGAAACTGCACAGAAAAGGTCTTCTGTATAACAACTGGACTCTGGAGCTCTGGAGCTTTTATTTCTCTGTCATATGAACACAGCTTCTTTCTTGAAATTCACCTGCTCCTTAATGACTGCTTCTGCCATGGTCATGTGGTTGACAGTGGATTATGGGTGGAATGTTCCTGTGTGATGATTTTTTTTTACCTCTTTAGTTTTTTCCATCTTCTGAAATCAATAATTCAGCAACTCATGGCTAAACTGCTAATAAAAAAAAATACAATACAGCTTGGAAACTGATAGTGTGGATGCACAAAATATACCAGAACCTATCTAGAATGTACTATTAGATTTTATCATTGTTTGATTTTGTGAGTTTTGTTTTGTTTTTCCAAGCCTGTGATTATGTGTGACTATAAAGTTTGAATAGTTAGAGAAGGTGGAGAAAGAGGGATGGAGGATACAATATAGACACATGAGTAAACAAGAGAGAGAGACTTGTTTTACATTATACATTTTTTAAATTTTAAAAATTGTTCCTAGTCTGTTAAGAGGTTCTAGATTCTGTCATAAAGTGTATATAATTTTAACTTTAAAAGAAAAGTATAATCCAAAATGTTATGAACTGTTCTGGGAACCTCCATAGGTTTGAAGCAAGGCATTTAGAAGAGAAAATAAATGTTACTAGCTGATGCTTTGCCACAACGGGAAAGATTTCTTTAGCATTTTCCAAAAGAGAAAAAGATGAAACATTTCAATATTAATTCCCAAACTGATTTTCAATTATTAGCTTTGATAGCTTATAAATAGCTTCTAGATGCATCAGAATACCTAAGAGCCCTTACCCTCAACTGAGGGAATGGATGGGGGATGGAGTGAGGGATGCTTGGGGAAGACTGAGAAGGGGGGGAAGGAATAGCACCTCTGGTTATATTTAAAAAATATCTTTAAAATAAAAAAGAAGTAGTGAACTAAAAAAAACACATATTAGCAATCACTAAACATGAAAGTTTACCTGAATAACCTCATCTTTAATCATAAACACATAAATGAGGAAGTGTCCAATAATGTTTTAAATATATTTTAGGCAGATGTTTTCCCAAATTTTAACATTTTTTGGTTGTAAGATTTTACTTATTGTACTCAAACTTTTACCAGAAGCAGATTCCTATAAAACATTTCCCTAATTTTTTTTTTTTTTTGGATGGAGTCTCTTGAGACTAATAGAGACATCCTGCTGAAGATAAAGCCTGATGTTTACTGCTGAGAAAAATATATGGGATTCAGGATGGTGAGGCAATACACATTGTACCACTCAATTCTTCATTATCTTTGAGTTACAGGTGATATTAGTACCAACTAGATATACCCACACAGGTCAACATCCTGGGAAGGCTAACTAGAATTGCTGATGTCATAGAGAAAGGCTATTGGAAGGAAGAATCACCCAGCACTCTGGATCTTAATTATTGATTGCTTTGTGATGTAGCTTATAGTCAACATCTTAGAGTGGTTTGCAAATGTTCCTGTTAACAATGCACTTACTTATGTCATGACCTGTCATAGAAAGACCATCTTTTGTAATTTCCATTTTAATCCATCTATCTGCTTCTCTTTTAAGAACCTTGACAAAAGAATGCATCAAGTCAAAAAAATTTTTTGGGGGGGGAAATCACTATTTTATTAATAAATACACAGTCATTTTTAACAATAGGTACATAAAAGAAAGGTCAATGTAAACAGTACCTTAAAAATACCATAACAACAATATCAACAAAAGAAACAACATTAAAAATAGCAAAACCTGAAACCCATAACAAAGAAAAAAAAAACAAAGCAAACATACCCAACTAAAAACCACTAAACAAAGTTAATATGAGCAGAATTCTTGTGCTTCAGATATATCAGCAGACACAGAAAGTCTGGGAGTAGCCTGGGAAACCTGGAAGGAAACAGTCATTGACTGTCAAATGCCTTTCAAAGCTAATAGAGCCATATACCTACTTCTGGTTTTGTAGGTGAAGCCCTCACCAAGAATAAATATGAGACTTGTACTTAGAGCATTCACTGTGGTCCTCTGAGAAATTTTTGATAAATTGTCACTCACTGCAAATCTCTCTAATATCTTGGATTGTATTTGATTTAGTCAGCAAAGATACATTTGTGTATTTACTACTAGAGAGAAAAGAAAACTGTGGGCAGCATCTGAGTGCCCATGAACATGAAAGATGAATCATATGTCTTCTATCAAGTCTTACTCAAGATCAGTTACTTCAGTCCAGGCTGGGAATCTGAAGAATACCCATTCATTTTACATATGGAGGAAAAAAATCACTGGCTTGAGGAATGAGTGACTGCTGCCTTCTATTTAGTGTATGGGGAGGGAGTCATCATCAAGACTAGACAGAAGAATAAAACACGAGGTTTATGGGTGTGGTCTTTCTGGAAGAGCTTGGCATCCACAGTCTTCTTATGACAGAATCCTGACCACATAGGGAGGGCTAAGGACTCAGTTTGCCAAGGCCCAAAACATTATCATCTAGAAAACTTCCTGCTCACCAACATCTGTAATCTATATTGATGTACATACTCAGAGAACATGTCTTGTTGAATGCAAGGGTTCTCAAGTTTTTTGAATCTCAAGCCCACTTCTGATGTGTGGGCTATCAGACATCAGATGCTATCAGAATATGTGAGCCACCACAGCAGGGGATCTAACTTGGGATGGATTATCTGAATTTCAGCTGATATTTGCCTCACTGGTGAGTTCACAACTGTAAGATGGGTATATATTGATCTTAGGAGGCCTTGATCTTAGGTCCAAGGTTTCTTTGGCTTCTTTGACTTCCTCACTTCTCTCAAGAGCTGTTTTGTGAGAAGAAAAGACAATCACAGCTACAAGCAGCCTGGCTGGACACAGCCAAGAAACAAATAGGGACTGTTCACATAGAAAACAACAAGGTCAAGAAGTCTGTCATCATCAGTACTTCAGTGTCTCTGGTTGGGATACAATAGAGGCTCAAGTACCTCTACATTTAGTGCTTCTGCTGCAGCATATCTGTCTTCAGGAGGCTCTCATCATGGTTGGCGGAATGTTCCAACTCAGGTTGCAGACTTTCTGACCTTATTTCAGAAATATTGAAATGATGTTGTAACTTTTCTTCCATGTCCTTTTGCTGTGTTACCAGCTTATGCTGCCTAAGCAGGTGCTTCACTCTTTCATCCATGCATTCTTGCTCCTGATACTGCTCAGCACAGATCATCACACAGACTTCCTTAATGAGATTCTTCACCTCCTCACAGGAGTCTTGCAGTGCAATCTTATCATTCCGAAGTATTCTGTTCTTGAGTCTCAATACATGTACATTGTTTTTAAGTTCAGTCAAATTCTCTAGATTCGGGCTGCTATAGCATAACTTCTCCTCAGTCAGCTGCTTATACTTCTTCAAGGCATCACTTATCTCCACGGAGAATTTCTGCAGGTTTGTGAACACCACCTTATGCTTCCTATTTATCCTCTGAAGAGATTTCAGCCTGTGTAGGCCATGGCCACTGTTTTTCATATCCAAGTTGGTATAACTGGCAACAATGTCATACAGCCAAGTTCTCCTATTTATCATGCTCTGTAGTTCAGTCGTTAGTTTCTCCATATTTGTCATCTGCTGCTCCTGCTCAGGGTATATGGAGACTTGAGATTTTGTTTCCTTAGCAGTCCCAGAAGCTCCTAGTTCCTGAGCCCTAGCCTTGGAAGGCTCAAAGCCGTAACGTGGAGAATGCTCCCCAGTCTTTTCCCTGAACTCACAGCATCTTCCACAAGAACACTTATTTGTCCATGTTTTCCAGAAAGACCGAAGGCCAGCTTCCTTCTTCTTCACTTCAGTATCTCTATGCTGTGCATTTCCTCTCCGGAATAGGGTTCTCAATCGAGAAAACATGTCTAACAGTGAAGCTTATAGGAACTGAATAAAGGTCCTAAGGGCACTTGTTGTTGCTAAAACACTAGTGACATCAGAAGGATTCCAAGATCTCTGCTCTCCAGGATACAATAGAATTTCCAGAGAAGAAAATGATGATGTCATGGGGGAACAGTCTTTGCTTCCTGGCCCATAATTCTTCCTTGAACTGTCCAGAATATGAAGTCTCTTTCCCAGCAGTCTCTTTGGTGACTCATAAACAGCCATTCAATACCCCATCCTCTGAAAGCTAGAGATTTCTGTCTGCTTCATGAGAATATTTTCACTGATTTACACATGAGCAGTTGAAATCTCACTCTGTAAGCAACCAAGCATGGTGCTTCATTCCTTGAAATCCATATCCAAATATAGAGGAAATGAAGCACATCAAGAAACCATGTCAGGATGATATGGAAGATGAGTGTTGAGTCTTCTGAAATGAATAAGCAACTGGAAATGCATCTTTATTACACTGAGTTCCAAGGCACAGCAACTTAGCAGGGCAAGAATTCATTATACTTCAGGTGTCCAGGTAGTCTGTCAGTTTAAGCAGCCTTCCTCAGCTGTGTAAAGATCCCAGTATGACAGAAGTTCCAGTTTTGGATCTTAAGTGCTGGAGGAGGGAAAAGAAAATCTTGAAGAGCCCAAGAGAATTCTGGTTCCTCTAAAATGGAGGGCACAACTTTGAGAAAAGTTTTGCTTAAGTTGAAGAAGGTAGATCCACTTCAAGTACCGCATCAAGTCAAATTTAATGATTCCATTAATCTCAGTTTCTACTGACTCAGCTAGGACAATGTGCTCATCTTTACCAATTACATGTCTAAGTATATCTCATATCATTATCAAAAATTTGGTCCTAGGATGTAGAAATGACTACTGTTTCTTAACAAACGTCCCTGCAAACATGAATAAAATAAATAGTAGTCATTTATTTTCTTGGTGGATTCTGTAGATTAGGGTCCGAAGACTTCACACATTTGTTACTTATGCTGTGTGATAGCTTCATCCCAGAAAGTGGTTCTTTTGTGTAGTGAGGCTTACATGAAATGCTAAAATGTATACACACAAAGACACACACAAACACAATCACTCGCACAAACACATGCACACACATACTCACACTGAAGGGGGTTCATTTTCTTTGCTAACGTATGAGTATAATCAACACAATGATACTTCTAAGGTCTATAAGCCTGTTTATAAGTACAGGGCTTACATTTTGTGGCATAAAGAATCAGAACATGTTTAACACAACTTTGACATGGCTAGCTTTAAGATGGATAGATAAGATGTCTTGATAGGAATTCATATAAAATAGAAGAACTATAGATAAAAGTACAATTAGCAAATTTTAAAAAGGGAAGGTGTTTGTAAGTTGCACAGAAGAGCACACAACTAGCTATTGCAATTTGTTTTTGCTACAATGGTCAATAAGTTTTAAATTTCATCAAACTAATTAGAATTTACTTGTTCAGTTTTGACAAAATCTAGAAACATGTGTAAGTGATATTTTTATCAAGCTGGGTTTTTTTTTTCATTTGTCTTTTTTTTTTTTGCACTCATGGACATTGATTCAGATTTTTTCTTAGTTAGTTACAAGATAAATAACTGCTTTTTAAGGTAATTTTTTAAAGGTGTGTGTGTGTGTGTGTGTGTGTGTGTGTGTGTGTGCACAAATGTGGGCATGTGCTTGTGGAGAACAGAAGAGGCTCAAATCCCTCCTGGATCTGAAGTAGCAGGTAGTTGGGATTTGCACAACATGGGTCCTGGGAGCAAAACCTCCATTTCTCTAGCAGAGCAGTGAGCACTCATAACCAATGACTCCTCTCTCCAGCCCTTAGAATATATCTATAGAAAACACTTTAACCTTACAAGGACTTTGATTCCATTCTCAGCATTATTTTGTGTATCCCTATTTATTATGTCACTTTTATTAAGGCTGATTGTTTGATTTTTAGGAAATTATCAGAGGGTTTTCTTTTGTAACTATAAATCATCATTGCCAATGCAGTTTAATTTTGTTTCCACTGAAGTTTTAAGAGAAATCATAAGAGACAGGATTTTATGAGTTTATTTATGAAGAACATTTTTATTCTTTTTTTTTCTGGCTTTTATAGGATGACATTCTCTACCTTCTGCACCTTAGTTCCCAGAAGCTCAGAAGTTTGAAAAATTCACAAGATCCTTCTCTGAAGCTCCATAGCACTGACAGCCTCTTGGGAGAGAATCTTCCATAGTGCCCTCTACAGTTATGAAGGAAACTCCATGGATGCCATTTTCATGAGTCACATGATGAAAGGATCTTCAAACATTTAGCCAACTTTGAATTACCTGTACATCTGTAAGTAACCTCAGTAAATTCATTGGATCAGCAAGTGGATCTTCAAGAAAACAATAGTTTTATAACTTGTTTCCAGTAAAAAATACACTTGTTCTCATACCCTCAGGAAAGTCCCGAAATGCTATCTCAACCTATTTGTTCTGGTAAAAGGTCTACTTTAGAATTATGTTGTATGGACCACAGTATATATATTATACATATATATGTATACATACATACATATATAATATATGTATTTATACACATATATAATATATATATTATTTGGTGATTTTACATCATATATCCCATCGAATTATATTCCCAAATGCATTTTTTCTCATGAGTGTGGCTGCCACTCATATTCTCTTTTTTGTCATGCTTTTCAAGGAATCATTAATAACTTCCATTTTAAATAAACAGCTTACAGCCTTCATATATTTGCTGGCATCTTGTTTTGTTACATTTCATCTTTTGTTTTATGCATTCTGGGAAATCCTTTCAAGCCGTTCCATCATATCAAGTAATCAATATATTTTGTATTCTTCTGAGAATTCAGTACTGCTTCCTATATATTATTTAGAATTATGCAATAGATTATTTTCAAATTTAATGTCTTCCTTTGAATCTTCTGTATGTTATTCAATATATTTGATTTTTTATTTTTATGAGTTATTGTTTGCCAGTAAATATATTTACATTTTTTCTTTAAAAATCATTTGAACTACATTCTCTCTTCTACTGTTTGTCAACAGACTGAGAATTCTTACTGTACTTCTAGCCTCATGACAATCTCACTTTGTCTTTAATGTACTTTGTATTAATTTTTAAAGTTTGAAAACATAAAGCATACAATTTTTTTCTTCCAGATATTTTGGCTATTGAGATTTCTGTACTATAATCTTTAAAGCACATGTTTCAATTTCTGTGCAAACAAAACAAATGAAATTCAATACTGATAGCATTGAATCTATAAGCCAGATTGAAGTAGTTTATTGGTGTTAGGCATTTCGGGGCATATGTACATGGTAAACATGTGTACGTACACAGATACATATTAGTGTGCTTCTGTATGTAGACCAAAGGCCAATATTGATTCTTTGGATTGCTCTTTTCCATATTTCTTTGATACAGAGTTTCTCATTGAACTATAGTTTATCAATGTAGCTAGACTGGATGGATGTCTACCTCTGACACTATGCCTCATATTTAGGGTTAAAAACATGTGTTACTATGCCTGATGTGTAGCTTTTATGTAGTTCCTTGGATTTCAACTTAGGTCTTGATGTTTGAGTGGAAAGTAATTTCCACTAAGATTCCCCACAGCCTCTTTACTGATATTTTAACAGTGTTATGTCACCCAAATTTAATTTGAAATGTCTTTTCATTGACACATATTTTCCTTAATCTTTTTCAAAGATTTTTTCATCAGCAACAGGTTTTACACGTTTTTACATAACCACTACTTAAATGATTTTTATCTGTGCTCTTGTAAGCAAAGATGTTTTCCAATTTAATTTTGGATTGCTGGTTGTCTTTACATAAAAATTCTTGGTTAACTTTGTATACTAAAGTGTTGCTACACTGATTGATTAGTCCTGATTGTTTCATTTCATGTGTGTAAAGATCTTAGAAATTTCTGTGAGTGGTCTTTGAATACATATATACAAACACATATATATACATATATATTACAAATCACATCTATGCTAATACCAATATTTAATCTAGATGGTCATTTTCATTTTCACTGCTTAGTATCTTGGGGTAGATACTCTAAAATAAATCAGAACAGATTTGAAAGCTATGAACATTCATTATTAATCCTAACCTTGGGGTGAGGAGTTATTTCTTTTTTTTTAATATTGGAAAAAATTTTATTCATAAAATTATATATATATATATTTGTTAAAGGACTTGATATACATGTGTCAGAACAGTTTCTTTCTTATCCATGTATCTCCTTGCTCCACCTCCCTTCCCTCCAATCCCTCCCAGTCAATTTTCATCCTCCTCTTCCCCAAACTCCCATCCCCTTCCCAAAATAGGCAAGAAGTTCCAAGGTGGATGAGCTCAGCATAGCACATCAACTCTAGGCAAGTCCATTTTTTCTCATCCTAATATCAAGACTGGTTTAGGTGTTGCTCTGAAGGAAACGAGCTCCGAGGTACAAGCCCACACACAGAAGCACTTTGATCCCTCCCTTTGAGGCTCCACATACTGCCCATGTCAATCAACAGTTGCCTACCCTTGCAGGGCCTACTTCCTTTTCCTGATGCTTCCCCAGTGCCTGTTCTTGATTCAGTGAGCTCCCCAGAGATCCAGCCAGCCATCACTGTGAGAATTGTCCTCGTAATCCCTCTACTCTTCCTCATGCAGAAGCCCCTTGCCTACTCTTACCTGGTTCAGAGACTCAGCCCAGTTCTAATCCATATAGCTCTGTCTCTACATCTATTCTATTGTTAGATGTAGGTTCTGTGATGACACTTAGGGTGATTATTCATTTGATTATAGGGGAAGTCCTGTCTAGGCACCACCTTCACTATTGGTTGGAGACCTAGCCAGGGATAGCCTGTGAGTTCTTGGAGGTTTCCCTAGCACCAGGTCTCTTTTGAACCCCACATTGGCTTCCTCTATTAAGATCTCCATTTTTTTTTGTTGCACCTCTCACTCAATCCTCTCCTCTCATGATTTGATCCCACCTTTTCTTGGTCACAACCCCTTATCTCCCATTAGCTAAGGAGATCTCCTCTATTTTCTCTTCCTAGTAGAATCCCTGGATGTCTGTCTTAAATTCCTTCTAATCCAAAAATAATCCGGGGTTGTTGTTTGTAGCTTGAGTGTTCTTAGATTTTGTCTAAAGTTCACTTATTAGTTAATATATCCCATGCCTATCTTTCTGGGTTTGTGATACCTCGTTCAGAAAGATATTCTGCAAATCTCTCCATTTACCTGCAAAATTTTTAATGTGTTTTTTTTTTTTTTCAAGTGCTGAATAGTACTTCATCGTGTAGATGTACCACAGTTTGTTTGTTTATACATTCTGCATTTGAGGGGAATCCAGGTTGTTTCTAGGTTCTTGCTAATATGAATAATGCTGCTATGAACATCTGTCAATATTAACCACATGTTAATAACACAGTTAACTGAGGAAATCTATAGATTTTCCACATCAGTTTAACAAGTTCTTTTTCATGTTCTTTGTTTATTTACTATTTAATTTCTGAAGGTCATTGGATTTTATCAAACAATTTATGTATTTCCTTTGACAGAACTATGTGCTTCTTTTTAAAAATTCTATTAATATTACTAATACTTGACCAAATTATGGCTATTGAACTAATTTTAATTTTCTAGAATAATTCCCATATAGAATCCCATTTCTAGGTATAAATATTTTTATTTGGGGATTTGCATTAAGTATTTTGTGTCATTTTTAAATGTATAGTAGCTATATTTTTTATGGTGTCTCATTTTGACATGAGATAAATTATGACCTCATACAAATTTAAGGTATGATCTACAACTGTTTTTCTCTCCTTTCATATTTTTAAATGACTTATTTTTTTTAACGAATTTACTTGTGCCCAGGAAATACCTCAGCTGTGATGGTCTTACAGGATCCTTTGTTTAATACCAGCATATATAAAGAAATTATTATGGTCACTTCTGGGGTCTAGATTTTTCTTTTTGCAAAAAGTTTTGATAAATAACATATTGTTTTAAAACTTTTATATATTTAACCAGATTTTTTCCTTTGGTTATCATTTTATTATTTAACTTTATGAAAACCTTTTAAAATACAATGTTAAGTATGCTTTTAGATTTGTGAGGCTGATAATAATGTTCTTTTTTATTTTCTTTTGTGTGATTTCAGAATCATTTCTTTATCATGGTCATGCAAAGGTCCTTTTCTGCTTTATTATTCTTCTCAAAGAATTTCCTTCTGCTATTTTTATTGTGGGTGCACACATGTGTTTAAAGGTAAGAATGCAAACTCCACTTCTGGAGCTCTTCTTCTACTACATAGTTTGCAGAGATGGAACTCACATTTTCAGGCTGTACATAGGTGAATTAATCCACTAAATCACATTTCAGTCTCTCAAATATTAATTTTGTTGATTGTATTTGGGTTTTCTGTTCTCTCATTTATTCTGACCATTTCTTCTTACCTAGGTATAGATCTTCTAATTCCCCTATGTGGAAATGTAGGAAATTGTTTTTCTTCTTTTTTTATAGACTAGTTTTAATGTATGAAAAATATACCATTAACTTGTTTTAGTTACACATACTGTTTTGCTTGCCTTTATTAGTTTTTATTTTATAATGACTATGAGTTAAATGCTTCAGAAAAAGTTGTATTTCACATAATTTCAGTAGTCTTTAGTAGGAGATCTGACATGTAATAGAAGAGTTAATATTTTTATTTGTATATTAATCTTCTGTCTACTTTACCCATGATTAAATGCTGACATCAAAGTCTCTGTATAAGAGAAAAATTGTTTATTCCCTATTCAGAACTGATGATGTTTAATCCATGCATATTTTAATCTGTTTTGTTAGGTACAGTTACATTTCAACAGAGATTTTATAATGTCTCCCCCTTCATAAGAGTATTTTAGGTTTATAAAATGAACCCATTAATGAACAGCTTGGCTGCTCTTATTACATCCTGTTGATATCATTTGAGGAAATCCAGCTATCATTTGATACCTGTTTTAATGACATACATATTTAGTCTCATTTTAAAAGTATTTGCATTTCTGAATATAAATTGGCAGCATATAATTGGATCATTTTTTCTACTGCACTATTATAATTATTGTCACATCATTGGAATATTTATTTCATCAGAAGTTGTAGCAATTACTAATGAAAATTCTACCATTTTGACAATTTATTTTATTTCTGTTTTTATCTATCTCTAACTTTGCCATCATTAAACATTTCAAGACTGTAATTTTATTTTTTCAAAATTGTTTTAAAATAGTTGATGTTATTTTTATTTTTTTAACTATTGCTTAGGGAACCAAGTTTAATAACCTAGTTGAGATTATTACCAGCTTTATTTCAATAATGCAAGTTTTCTCTTTTGTAATTACACTTATTTTGGCTTCTTTTAAGTATTATGTATAGTGTACAACTTTGAGCACTAATTCCACTGGATGTTTTTAAATATCTATTAATTGTTTATTTATTCAAGTTTGTAAGTCAGGGGCTCACTCTGTAATGTAATTTGACCCCAAACTTACGGTGTAGTTCAGGCCAATGTATTACTCATAATTCTTCTGCCTTAGCACCTTGACTGCTATTCCTTATATGAATCTCCACACCTACTGTAAAAGGAATAGTTTTACAAAATAGTAGTAAAGAGCTTCAATGAAATACACATTGGTAGTATTGGTAGTAGAATAATGTCACACTGGCATTGGTTATTTTGGGTGTGTTCTATTCCTGCCTGGATGGATTATGTTTATTTATTTATTTATTTATTTATACATAGATTGAAGGCTCTTGCTAGTGTTTCATGTAGTGCCTATCTGCAAAGAAAGAATTCTCTTGGGTGTTGCTTATTTTAGAATGCTTTCTTCTATCTTTGATGATTAAAGCATGATTTAAAGAGATGCATAATCTTAGCTGATATCATCCTCTGAGCCCTTGAATGCCCATGAACATGCTGGCTTCATTTTTCTAATAGGAAATCAGCCTGTCTCTGGTTTACTTATACGCAATAAGTCAGAGGACTTCTTTGATTACTGAAAATTTCCAGATCTTCTGTTTGTGCTTGTGCTTTGGCAGTTTTTTGTTTGTTTGGTTAGCAACAAACCTGGAGACACTGCAGCAGTAGAATGGAAAGTTGAAAGTGGAGTGTGTCTGTAGTGACAGCTGAGGATGCACAAGGAGGAGAGAGGGAGGCCAAAGATAATGGGGAAGCAAGCAAGTGCCCGAAGGTTATCTACACAGGAACTGGGGCCCCGGGCCCTAAGCCCCCACTCTTGCTATCTTCTGACTATAGGCCATGGCTGGGTGTTCTACAAGAGCAATGTACACAGAGATGTTATGTTGCTGCCCTTCTGTGATTAGCCAGAAGATTTCCAATTCGGCATTCCTCCTTTACCCATGGCTCGGGTAGGGCCATGACAGACAGCTGGACACTATTCCATGTTTTAGAGATTAATGTGCCCCAGCCCACCAGCGCCACCCTATGGCCCAGCGTGAGCACTACAAGCGTTACTGGCCTAATGAATGGGATAAGTTAAGGCAGGAGATGGGAGAGGGGCAAGAGGGGCTCCAGAGGGCCATCAAGGCACAGGCACTACACACATGGTGTTGGTGAAACCAGAGCCAGGGCGCCTCCCTGTCAGGACAATGACCACAACTTCATTCTTGAAGAAGCCTTGGGCCTTGCCAACATTCATGGCCAAATTCACACGGAGGTCTAAGTCCTCAGCCCAGGCATCCTCTACCACATCCTTACGCAGCACAGGGAAGATGCCACTGTACAGATGGGATTGAGGGTCACAACAATGATGGGAGCACGTGGGCAATACCTGGCCACCTGGTTAGCTCTCCTGCCAGACTTGGTGAGCACGATAACGACCCCACTGCAGCACGGCACCCACAGAGGCGTCAGCTTCTGTGGGGTTGCTGGTGATGGGTGCCAGACAGCGGAGTTCCTCAAATAATTGCATGTGATAGATGGCAGCCTCTGCCTCACGGGCAATCAGGTGCTGCATTTTAACAGCCTCCAGAGGGTAATCCCTCCCAACAGTATAATGCAGTCGGCTCCATCTAGGACTGCATTGGCCACATAACTGCCCTCAGCATGGGTCGGGCAGGGTTTCTTGATCATGCTCTCAAGCATCTGTGTAGCACAGATGACAGGCTTCCCAGCTCGGTTGCATTGTCTAAGCCAAGAAGACCTTCTCGGCAGGAATCTCAATGCCTAGGTCACCAGAAGCCACCATGATCCCATCACTGGCCTCCAAAATCTCATCAAACCTACCGATGCCTTCATGGTTCTCAATCTTGCTGATGATCATGATGTTTGTACCATTCTCCCCCAGGACCTTCGGAACCTCATGCACATCAGCTGCTTTTCAGATGAAAGATGCAAAAACCATGTCTACATTCTGCTCTACTTTGTCCTTTCCTAACACTGCAAGGAGGTCCACAGCAGCTCCCAAGAGATTCATCCGGTTCTTACTGCCCAAGGAGCCACCATTCTCCACCTCTGTCAGCAGGAAGTCAGCAACTTTCTCCTTCATCTACAGTGAAATGAGCTTGTCATCCACATAGATCTTGCTGCTCACCTCCACCACCTTACAGATGTTCTTATAGTCCAGCCACAGGATGTTCTCATCACACTTTTCCATGTAGGCGTTGTCCAGGGTGATCTTCAGAGTGGCTCCCTTCTTCAGCTCCACCTCAGCAGTGCTGCTGCCCTTGATAAGTCCAGTTCCGATCTCGGGTCCCTTTGTGTCCAGAGCCACGGCAACAGGCCGGTAGAGAATGGGGTCAGATGCAAATCTTTCTGTGGCCGCACATACATTCTTGATAGTTTCTGCGTGCTACTCATGAGTTCCATGGGAGAAATTCAGACGAGCCACATTCATTCCAGACTTGATCATCTCCTTTAGCATCTCCACCGATGGAGAAGCAGAACCAATGGTACAAATGATGCGGGTGTTGCGGGCTGTGATGGGTGTGGAGTCAGTGTCCAGGCAGCACATGTGTTTCAGGAGGGTGTCAGCCATGGCTGCGTGGAGCTAGTGTGTCTGAGTGAAGACAGTCCCTGCTTCGCTGTGTGTTTTCGGCATTGTTCCTGAGGTCCTCCGGCATAATCTGAATACTGCCACAGCAATACCCAGTCTTAAGTCTGAGAGGGTCAGGAAAAGTCACTGCCGTGAGGGACTGATGGCCTTTGGCAGTTTGAATATGTCCTTTTGCTAATAATGTTGTAACCTATATACAAAGTAACATAGTTTTTATTATTATTAAAAATTTAATATTTAGTGGCAAGTTTGAGCAAAATACTTGTTGTTTCTTTCTTCCTCATTTTCTTTGCTGTATTAACAATTTGCATTATACAAATTTTGATGTAATGGTCTTTCACCATATATCTCTAGGGTTAGTTTAATAATTTTCTGCTTTTTAAAGTTTTCATTACTCATCTTCTATAAGTACCAATGGTTTACCCAAAATGCTTTTGATATTTACTTCCGCCAAGTAATTTTAAATTTTAATGCTCCTGATGAAAAATTTGTTTTTATGACTATGGTTGTCACTCTGCATACTTTTAACTTTCTTTGTAATTTCTCACTTTGTTATAGTTTTTCTTTTTGAAAGGCAAATTTTTTACGCTTTACAATAGCTCATTAGTAATACTGCAATGTAGGACTTGTAACTAGACCTTCCTACCAATTCTGATTTTTTAAAAGTATTTTGCATATTTAATAAACAGAAAAACTGACGACAGTATTTGACTATTTATATGTTTGCATATGTGTGTGCATATTCTGGGTAGCCAGAAGGTAGTGTCAGTTATCCTGTAGCTAGAGTTACAGGCACTTTGAGATGCACAGTACTAGTGCTGGAAACCATACTATGATCCTCTGCAAAACTAACATTGCCAAACCACCAATGCAGACCCTAAAAACAAGTGCTTATAATCCAATATAAATCCTTACAAATAATAAAAAATCTAGATTTTTTTCCCATGGGCATTTATTTTAACTTAGTTTCCCAAGCATATATACTACTTTTCTCATTTATAATCATGTCTTATTTTTTCAATAATAGAAATTCAAAACAGGAGATGTGGCTACTATAGAAACTAAGATTATCAGTTTCTTAGGTGTTATATATTGTCATTGTCATTTATTTGCTCTAGTAAATTATTGAACTATCTATGAATTGATTTCTTATTTGTGAATTACCGTGAAGTTTTTGAACAGTGGCAAGAACAGCTAAGCAGGAATGTTTCCTTAAATGTCTTTCTTCTGAGAGTGCATATGTGCAAATTGGGGGCATATCTTTACTACTCTTTCAGATTAATGCTCTACCATATGATTCACAGCTAGGATTTTAAGGACCACCTAGTTGAAATTGGTCTTTCTAACCATGCACACAGTCTTGTACACACATCACATTGCTGATCTTTAAAGGTGCACCACAACTTTACAGATCCTATTATAGATGAAATTTTCTAATATTTAATTTAAGTACTTTGCTTATACTTCCATTTTTCTAACAGGCATCACTGGCTCAGTCAGTTACGATATTGAAATATTGCTGCCGATTCCTGTCAACATATTGTTTGGAATAAATCCTGTTTACTATGAGAGTTCTGGCTCAGATCAAGTCAACACAGTCTGTGCAGTTGAGACATTGGGGGTCTGCCAAGTCAAATAAAATTTTAAAATCTGTATCAGGAGAGCACCCTAGGAAGCTCCAAAACCATTCTGCCACTCACTACCAGCTAATTTAAATATATAGTATTTACTTAGTTAATTTTGTTATTTTCTATTTTTTATTATCAGAGTGAGTACATTGAAAATGTACAGTTGAACTCTGGTTCCCATTCTTGAAAGTAAAATTATTATGAAAATTGGCTTTTCATCATTAATATTTTGCCATTTTTGTGTTTATATTTTCTTTTTTATTAAAAAAGTTTTTACATCTACCATTGTGCCTCCTTCCTTCCCTCCTCCCAGTTGCTACCAGTCATTCCTCAGCCTCCCTGACCCCATTCATTTTCCAAAGAGAGCAAGGAGTCCAAAGGTGGGTCAGTACAGTCTGATACACTTGGTTGAGTTAGGTCTGAGTCCCTCATCTCAGTATTAAGCCTGGGTTAGGTGTTTCTCTATAGGAAATGGGCTCTGAGATATCAGTTCATTCACCAGACACATAATGTCATCCTGCTGTAATAAGCTCCACACACTGTCCTCACCCTTTGACAGTCCTCTAACTTTGGAGGGTTCTTTCCTTTCCATGAAGGTTCCTCAGCAATTGTTTGAGTGTCAATGAGCTCCCAATAGCTTGGATCAGGCATCTCTGTGGGTCTCTTCCTCATGATTCTGGTACCTTTGCTCATATTTTTTTACAGATCTTGAAAGAACAATACTCAATTTTACATGTAATAATAAGATGCCCAGGATTGCTTTAAGGGGCATCACCATCCCTGTCTTCAAGCTACACTGTAGAACTACAGTATTAAAACAGCCTAGTACTGGCATAAAAACAGACTTGTAGATCAAGATAATTGAATCAAAGACTCCATACTTAATGCACACACCTATGAACACCTGATTTTTGACAAAGAGGCCAAAAATATACACTGGAAAAAAAGATGGAATCTTTAACAAATTGTTCTGGCATAACTAGATGGTAGTATGTAGAAGAATGCAAATAGATCTGTATCAATCACCCTGCACAAAATTCAAATCCAAGTGGATCAAAGACATCTTCATAAACCCAGATACACTGAACTTGATAGAAACAAGTAAATGGGAAAAACCTTCCAATGCATTGACACAGGTAGTCACTTCCTAAATGGTATTTATTTTGCTTTAATTTTAATAATTCAAAATAACTACATATATGAGGGCAAGAGAGGTGGCTCTGTGCATAAGAACATTTGCTTCTCTTCTAGAGGAGCCAAGTTTCATTCCCAGCACTTACATGGCAGCTAACAACCATTTGTAACTCCAGGGTATCCATGTCCCTGGCTTCTACAGGGATCAGGTATATAGATGATACACATATGTAAATGCAGGCTAAGACTCATACACATAAAATAAAAAAAATCTTTAATATTTTATATGTGCTTATGATGCTTCTGTGTTTTTTTAATGTGGCACATTATGCAATTTAGCTATTTAATAAAGGCAACATCTACTCTTGCATAGTTTTCAAGTATGTAATGTGATTTTATTAGTTATAGTCAATGTGATGTATGGTATATCTCTTAAATTTATCTCTTGTTTTCAAGTATATTTTGTGTCATTTGCCTAACATATCCCCAATGACTGTAGGCAATTTCTTGTTGTCTTGCCATCTTCAGCAGTGGGAACATTTCTAAATGACTTATGAAAGAAGATAATTGTTGCCAACTTTATTTATGGTGCTGTACAGTGGGAGTCTAAAACTCAATCCTACTCCCTAACTGATGATAAACTGTTCAGAAAGAAAGCTATTGAAACTAACAAACACCTGAAATTCCATTTCTTTGACAGTGGTGGCAGCCATTTTTTTTTTCATCTACATGAGTAGACAAACTAGCATTATTTGGTTACATTTTCTTTTTTCTTTTAATTATGAATAAAGTTATATTTTTAGCCATGTATACCTTTGTTCAAATTTCCTTCCTCCTCCTGCCTCTTCCAGTCACTCTCTCTTCTCCCCATCATTTTATCTCCTCACCAGCAAGGGCAGGAGGTCCCAAGGTCCCAATGTGGCTTAGTTCAGCATCCACTCCAGGCAGACTGCTTTCCTCACCCCAATATCAAAACTGGGTCATGTGTTCCTCTGGAGAGAATGAGCTCCAAGGTGCAGGTCCAAGGTGTTTCAGATGCCAAGCTGTTCAATGTTTGTGGTTTACAACTTGGACAAGCTTTGCTTCTTCTTTTTATTTATTTTTTGATTATTGCTTTTTTGTTTAAAGTCCATTCACTAATGAGAGAGTACCTTCCCTGCTTATCTTTCTAGGTTTCTTATAACTCGCTCAGGAGGATAATCTCCAAATTCATCTATTTGCCTGAAAATTTTAGGATATTATTTTTTCTTTACTGCTGAATAGTACTCCATTGTGTAGATTACTTAATTCTGTATATTAGTATAATAATACATTATTTTTAATTGGTTCTTTTGGCTTATCATAGTACCTCCTTTTCCCAAGTTTACCTATAAAATCTAGGTAGAATTCATTTCTTTTAAAAAGATCCAATTCTCCATTTTCTCTTTCCATCTACCTTTTGATAAATACAGTTTTCTTACTTTTTCTACTGTGTAGAATGTATATGTCACTTTCCTACTCAAGGTATTTTCACAGAGATCAGATTACTGAATGTTTTTGGATATCTCTTTGTAATCTTTTCTGAGTCACATTCTGTTGTGGTCTAAATATTAGGCATATCCTTCAGGTTTTTTCCAGCTAATGGTATTAAATTATGAAGCTGTGGAAATTCTGTAGACGACTCACTGAAAAAATTGAGGGTGTGCCTTGAACTCTTGTATTCCAATGCCTTTTCATGTCTAATTCCTATGCTGGTTTTGCCACGTTGGGAGGTATTGAGTCCCAGGTACACACATCCTCCCATCATGAAACCACCTTTCTCCATTCCTTTCTGCCATGAAGAACTATAGAAAGCTGTGAACCAAAATAAATCATGTATCTCTTGCTTGCATTTGGTCTCAGTAATAATAGTAACTAAGAATATTCTGCCACATCTGCTATTTTTGTTAGTGTTTCCATTTCTTTGAGATTTACTTTAGAGTGTTTTACATGTGTGTAAGTGCTTTATATATGTGCAGTGCCTAAAAAGTAAGAAGAAAACAATGTATTTCCTGGAAGTTTTCTGAAACTATAGTTACAGGACCTCTTAGCTACTATGTGGGTGCTGGAAACCAAATCCATGTCCTCTCAAAGAACAACAAACGTCTAACAGTTTAACTACATCTCTAATCCCCATGGTAGTGTGTAATTTATGTTGTTCCAATAAGACAGGTAGATACAGAAATATAGCTAGATGATACATATAGATAGATGATACATAGATGACAGATATATACATAGATGCTGCATACTTATATAGATATGAAAATATCTGTCTTACATTATAAAGAAACTTTAAAGAAAACAGATAACAAATTTTAAGAATGAAAACTTAGGTAATTTAGGGGAAATTATCAAATTATCCAATCAATAATTGATAGTTGCAGGGAACCATGGAGCAGGATTGGCCTAGCTGACTTGAGAGGGGTGTGTTATTGTAGGTTTTCCAGTTGGAATTCATGGCTTCTGGGGGCACCGTGTGTCTTTCAGTTCCTGAGAAACGGGCATATTTCTTTGGGCAGTGAAGTGTTCAGACTACTTGGTGTTTCTCTGTATGTTCTGTTAACAACCAAAGAAACATGAAGGCTCGGCAGGAAAATTGGCTTAGACATTAACCTTGTGTGCCCTGAATGACTGACAAACTTCGCTGTATCCTTACAACTACAACTAGTAGGAGAGACTTTTCTTTAAAGGAGTTCTGAAAACTTTGCTGCTGGTAGAAAGTATTAAAGGAAGCCATTAGTTGATGACATTCCTAAAGTTCATTACTGAACTTCAGCCATCATTCACTGAAGAGGGGTCTTTGGATCACTGAATTTGATCCTGGTTATGAAGAATAATTTAGAGAGATTTAGATACAAGAAGATAGGAAATTCCTAGTGGTGCTTTTTTTTTTTTTTTAGTTTTGAAGAGAAATAAAAATAGTAGCAGATAAAAATGACACAGTTAAAAAAAATTAAATGTGATCAGTAAAAAGCAGACCTAACACTAAAAATAGAAAAAAAGAAAATCTGCAGATGCATTATCTAATGTCCCCCTCTTTGTGACAAGGCTGAGGATTTTCCTCCTCTTTCTGCTGATTTTGCTGCCCCCCTAACTCCAGCTCCAATTTCCTCTGTTCTTAAAACCCATCCATCAATAGCAGTGTCAGTCAAGATAAGCTATTAGAAATCACAAAATAATCTGCGCTTAACTCTGAGATGTTAATAGAAGAAAGTATGTATAGTAATAATCAGTAACAGGTTACATATTCTCCTAAGGCTTTTGAACAAATCAATAATTTGGCTATATATTTATTGTTAGGATTCCATTCTAGCTTCTGAAGCCATGCCCTGCTCTGAGTTCTGACAACAAGCTCCACTTAAAAACAATTTTTGTTGTGTACTCTCTCTTGCGTTTTCCCTCCCTGAAGCCCTTACTCTCTCCCTCTCCCCATTCCTCTATGTTATAATAATTAAGACTTTCTACATAGAAACAGTCTGTGTCTCCTGCTCACCACTTCCTTTCACTGTGCCTCTCATCCACCATCCCATGTCAATGGGGCATGAGGCTTCTCTCTTCATAGACATCCACTAGCTAACCACGTAAACACATTATTCTATAATGCCCTATCAAATGTGATCCCAAGAGGTACATTATAAGTGACCAGATTTTTAAAAATTAGACAGAGGAACTTTCTAAAATTCATTACGGTCATATCAAGATTTTGTTTCCTATTTTCTTACAGGCAGTCAATCTCGTGATGGTTGATAGAGAGGCAAAGATGTATATTGCTAAACAATTGGCATATGAAATTGCTAATGATACATGCCAGACTGTCATTTGTTCTTTTAAGGGGAATAAAAGAAGGGGTGATTCAAATTACTACATCTGCTTTTATGCTGATATACTCAGATAATTTTATAGAATCAAAGATTACCCCTGACTACATCTCTCCAAGAACACATAGTGCCCCAAATGTTGGCAGTCATTCAACAATGAAAAACAAATGAGAAATAATAAATAGCCTAACTTTTTGTCAAATGTTTGTTGCCACCACTTTAGAGAGAGCTGAAATAAGATGTTCCCTTTTAGTCTTATTAACCTTATGATTTCTACAAAATAAATAATAAAATATTTGTTTAAAAATAAAATTAGCTTAATTCTTTAAATATGTATTGTTCATTTCTTGTTACTATTTCAGCTAACTTACTACTGGCTTTTACTCTTTTATACAATGCTGGTCCTTTTTACAAAATCTTTCAGTAGTTTCATATGACTCATATCATATCACAAGCATTCTATAGAACCCTCAAGATCAGTCATTTGTGGAAAGAGCTCATGGATAACTTTTTTAAAAAAAAAGAAAGGGAAGTAAGGCTACTATTCCTAATATTTTATCTTCAATTTATATACTTAAAATTTTAAATTTCAGGAAGAAAATATTCACTGCCTCAGAAAGTTTTGGGTCACTCTGCAAAAAATTCAAAGTCAAGATTCTCAAGAGAGATGTTATGTCTACCAATGTAATGGGAAGCTGTAACAATTCACTGGAGCAGAGACTGTATTTATGATTTTACCTTGGGGTGGCACAAAGTCAGTGTGGATGACTGAAAGACTGTTGTGACCAGTGGATGATTGAGGAAAAGGTCCCAAAATGTCTACAGAGGCTACACCTAAAGAAAAAAAAACAGAAGAGAACATATGACAGAGTATTCAAGACAAAAAAAAATAGTCTGCCTATCAACAGTGACTCACATGAAAAAAAATAGAAATAGGGACTGAAGTAAAAGAATTGGTAATATCTCAATGGAAGGGTGTGACTGCAGAAGTGCCTTTTCTTATGATGCTTTCTCAGTTGAATGCATCTGTCACTGTTAAGATATATTGGGCTTATGTACCTGATCAGCCTATGTTTCACTTTGTAAACTTGGAAGACAGAAACATTCCTAATTGTGTCAATGACTCTGAGACCCACTGCTATTATGTTCTTTTCTAGCAAAGATGGTCACAAAAAAAATTAAGTATTGATGTTTAGGCTTTGTATGATAAAATATTAACCACTCAAAAGTTAGATGAGTTTTTCTCTTCTATTGTTTTATATGTCCTGATAAACCTTTCTGGTCATTATTTTTCTAATTCTAGTTAAATTTCTGAACTATGGTTCATAGTAATGTTGCTAGGTATTGTTTTCTGCTTACACTGGGAAGCATTATCCCCTCGAGATTAATTTACTACTCCATGTCTGCTTTAAAAATTGAGTTCAATACCCTAAGATAAAAAAATAGGTAGTAAAGCCACTGATCCCAATGTTGGTAATACTATATAGAACCATTATGTTTATATGCATCCCTCATTAATTCTTCCTATCTTTTCTTTGAAAGATATGCTATTACATGTATATATGGACACAGATGTTATTGCATCTGTGTTTGTGTGCGTATGTCAGAAGACAACTTTTTGTAGTCAGTTTTCTTACTTCTATGTGAAATCTGGGTTTTCAACTCAGGTGTCCAGAATTCTGCTTCAAGAACCTTTACCTACTTAGCAGTATTGTTGGCCCAAGAATCTTTCATTCGCCTTCATGAAGGTTACTCATGGGTCAGCATTCTCCTTCATCTGTTGACAGACTCGCCATAAAGCCTTGATGCTGACCCCTTTCTGTGTCACCATTCCAAACTCTGACATATGCATTATTTTTATTCATTGAAACTTTTCTTAGGCTGTTTAGGTATACCACAATAAAAAGCATAAATGAAGAGAAAACTTGCAATCTTTACCAGTCACAATCTGCACTGCAAAGTTGGCTTACATAGAGCTGTATATTTTTACTTTATGTGTAGATAAATGGAAACTTGAGCAAGAAGTTTGATGTTGTCTGTTCAACTGTCAAGTTGTCAATGAGATATTAAATTTATGTTGACTATTTTATGGAATTATTGAATTTTCTCGCAGTTTAGAGCAGATGGACATCCATGCTGATGTTGGGGGTGGGCCATGGGAAATGGAATACTTTAGACATAAGCTAGCCAATGTCAGAGCTCTTTGTTCTTTTAGTATTGGTCATCTAGCCTTGGGCATGGGTCCTGTCTTTAATAGTAACTCTAGGGAGACTTCCTTGGTGAAAACTTATTTTTTAAGTTTATAGGTTGTTGACAAAGTCAATCTGCAAATGGTTTTCATCTTTTATCCCTTCTTGTAGCTTGCTTCCCTGTATAACATTTGTAGGATTCCCCCTTACAAATTAGATACCTTGTCAAATTTAAGTATTTGGGACTGACTGATGTAAATATTATTTTTATCTGTTTTTATATTTATAAATAATATTTTTGATAATATAAAATTTGGAAATGATAAGTAAAAGACCAAATTTCTACTTTTTAAAAATTTCTTGTTGATTAATTAGAAGTGTCAAGAAGTCTGCCTGCAGTTAATAAAACAATCTATTATTTTTTAATTTTCATTCTTTGCTTCATAAAATGCCATGCAATCCATTAAATGTATGAGCATCAACATATTAAAAATATGTTTTGGCATCAAAATGAACATTTTGACCTAGCACTTTCTCTTAAATTATTTTTAAGACAAAAATCAGTATTCTTTGATCACAGCATTGTAGGGTATCTGATATTGTTTTTAATATAATTCATTAGAAGAAAAGTAACAAATGACTTTTAATAATATTCCCAGACAAAAATTGAATCCAATCTCCAAACTCATTAGCATCTTTGTAGTGTGTTCAAATCAGTGTTCTCTTGTACAGAAGCTGTTTCTTTACAAAGTAATTAATATAGCATTGAAGTCAAAATAATCTTCTGTGAGTCATTTTATAGTATTTTTAATTTAATTTTTAGTAATTCTAATAATATTTCTTCATTGTTATTTTTGCCCAGATCAATTGTGTGTTTGAGGTAATTTGATATGTATATGGAATGAGGAAAATACACTGTTTAGACCATCCAAGTGGAATATAAATTGCATCATTTTTTTATAGCTGTCATATATAACTAAACATATAGAAATAAAAATTAAAACTTTTAAAAGTTAACTTTAGTTATTATTTCTGGATAAGACGTCTTTAAGTTTAGAAAGAATCTAGGACCCTTCATTCATCTGTTCTCTTATTTGTAGAAAAACTTTCAAATGTCTGTTGATTGGAGTTAAATGTTATTAGACTGTATGATATAAATGTTAAATCCCACTTATTTATCTTAAAAAATGCATTCATAACAAATATAACTGTTTTTATCTATCTACAATATATTTGAAAATCATGAATTAGGTATTTTCACAAAATAATTTTGCCTTAAACTCCTTGTCATATTCTGATATATATTCTAAAATAAAAATCAGCTGAGAAACATCAGAGCTAAATTACACCACACATTATTGACCTTGAGAGATATTTACAGAGTATTCATCCAATACATAGCAGCCATTCTTATCAGCAACATATTAAATCATTTACAAAATTGATCATATAGTTCATAATAAAGCCAACATTAACAAAAATTAAATGCTGTGACTATTCTCTGTATTTATGTATAATAATAATAATAATAATAATAATAAACTAGCTGAGAAAATAATCATGGCAAACATCCCAATTACAATAACTCCCTTGCCCCATGAAGTACATGGAGTAAACTTTAATGAGACTATGAAAAAAAATAGCAAACTCTTTGAACTTACAATAAAGAGGATAACAGAAGTATACTGTAAACCCTCCTAGATAAATTGAATAAATATTGTTAAATTGGTCATATAACCTAAAGTACAGATTTTTTGCAATTTCTATAATAGATAGACCCATGCCACCTTTTCTTGTTTTATTTTATTTGGATTATTTCTCTTCTTCCTTTGATATATGTGCATAAGTGTTTATCAAACTTGAAACCTTTTAAAGAGCTCTGTGTTTGGTTGATTTGATTATATGTCTTGATATCCTAATAAATGTTCAGCTGGTAGCTCAGGCCTATTACTAGTTAGTTCTTGCAATTAAATTAACCCACATTTCAACTTATTCTTTTAAATATAACTTGTGGCTTGTATCCTCATTTTTACACTTTCTGCTTTGCTCAATGGCTGACTGGTGTCTCTGCTTTTGCCCTTATTTATCCCACATTTATCCTTATTTATCTGAGACTTATTGCTTCACCTATATTTTCTTCCTGGCTACCAGCCAATCAGCATTTTATTAAACTAATTCAAGTGACAAAACTTTTTTGGTTAGAGTTACATCAAGGTATTTAATGTTATTTGCAGCTATTTTAAAGGATGATGTTTCTCTTATGTTTTTCAACCTATTTATCTTTTGTGTTTTTTAGGGTTACTGATATATTTGAGTTAATCTTGTATCCTGCTAAGTTACAGAAAGTGTTTATCAGCTGTAGGAATTCTCTGGTAGAATTTTGTGGGTCACTTAGGCATACAATCCTATCACCTGCAAAAAGAGACAGTTTTATTCTTTTTCTAGTTGGTATCCCCTTAATCTCATTTTGTTCTTTTGCTATAACTAAATCCTCGAGACCTATATTGAATAGATAAGGGGAGAGAGGACATCCTTGCTTAGTTTCTGATTTTAGTGAGATTGCTTTGAGTTTTTCTTCATTTAGTTTGATTTTGACTGCTGGTTTCTTTTAAATCACCTTTATTATAATTAGGAGTTTTCTCTGTACTCCACTGTCTCCAGAATTTTATCATAAAGGAATGTTGGATATTGTCAAAGGATTTTTCAGGATCTAAGGACATGTTCATGTGTGTTTTATTTTTTATTTGTGGTGATGGGTGACATTTATAGTTTATTTTTAAATTGAACCATCCCTGCATTTCTGGGATAAAAGCCACTTGATCATGGTGGATGATTTTTTTGCATGCTGTTCTATTCGGTTTCCCAGAATTTTGTTGATAATATTTACATCAATGTTCATGAGAAATTGTTCTGGAATTCTCTTTCTTTGTTATGTCTTTGAGTGGGTTAGGCATTAGGGTTAGTGTGGCTTCATAAAAGAGTTTGGCAATATTCCTTCATTTTTCTACTGTATGGAACAGTTTGAGGAGTATTGATATTAGTTCTTCTTTGAATGCCTGGTAAAATTCTGCACTGAATCCATTTGGGTCTGGGCTTTGTTTACTTTGTTGCTCTTAATGACAGCTTCAATTTTCTTTGGTGTTATAGGTCTGTTTAACTTTTAATATGATCTTGATTTAATTTTGGTAAGTATTACCTGTCTAGAATGCTGTCAATTTCTTCTATGTTTTCCATTTTTGTGTTGTACAGGTTTTCAAAGCATGACCTGATAATTCTCTGGATTTCCTGGGGGCCTGTTGTTATATCCCCCTTTTCATTTCTGATTTTGTTAATTTGGATACTGTCTCTCTCTTTTTTTGTTTATTTTGGATAATAATATATCTATCTTGTTGACTTTCTCAAAAAAGAAAAAACTCTTTCTTTGATTCATTGATCCTTTGTATTGCTCTTTTTGCTTCAGTTTCATTGATTTCAGCTCTAAGTTTAATTATTTCCTGCCATCTATTCTTTCTTGGTGAGTTTCATACTAATTGTACTAAGGCTTTCAGCTATGCTGTTAATTCTCTTGTGTCAGATTACTGCAGTTTTTTTCATATAGGCATCTAGTGCTATGAATTTTTCTCCTATGACTGCTTTATTGTGCCATAAGTTTGGGTATGTTTTAGAGTCATTTTTGTTAAATTCTAGAAAGTCAACAATTTCTTCCTTGACCCAGTGTGGGTAATGTTTAGTTTCCATGAGGTGGTAAGCTTTCTGTTATTATTGATGTTGTTGAACTCTAACTTTAGACCATGATGGCCTGATATGATACAAGGGGTTATTTCTAATTTTTTGTATCTATTGATATTTGTTTTATGACCAATTATGTGGTCCATTTTAGAGAAAGTTCCATGGGGTGTTGAGAAATATGTATATTCCTTTCTATTTGAGTGGAAGCGTCTATAAATATTTATTAAGTCAGTTTCCATCATAACCTCTGTTAGATGCCTTATTTCTCTGTTGAGTCACTGTCCGGTTGCCCTATCCAAGGGTGAAAGTCGGGTAATGAAGTTTCCCACTATTAGAGTGTAACCTTTGATCTGGGGTTTAAGCTTTAGTAGTGGTTCTTTTTCATATTTAGGTGTTCTTTTTTTAGGGGCATAAATATTCAGGATTGAGATCTCATTTTGTCAGTTTTTCTGTAGATGAATAAGTAATGCACATCCTAGTCTCTATTGATTGAATTTAATTTAAAGTCTATTTGTTAGATATTAGGATGGCAACACCAGTTTTTTCTTGAGGGCTATTTGAATGGAAAATCTTTCCCCACTCCTTTTCTTTGATCCTGTGTCTGTCTTTGAAGTTATGTTGTGTTTTTTTTGTATGCAGCACAAAGATGGATTCTGTTTTTGTATCCATCGTGTTAGGGTGTGTCTCTTTATAGGTGAACTGAGTCCATTGATATTAAGGGTCATTAAAGACCACTGATTTTTATTTCCTGTGTCTTCATGGGTGTTTCTGGGATCCTTAGTTTGGAGTTTTTCTCTAGTGCTTTCTGTAGGGCCAGATTTGTGGGTAGGTATTGTTTATATCTCATTTTGTCATGAAATATCTTGTTTACTCCACCTATGTTGATTGATAGTTTTGTTGAGTATTGTAGTCTGGGTTGGCAGCCATAACTTCTGAGCAGTACTAACATGCTTTCATTTTTTCCATGAAATAGTCTGGTGTTATTCTGATGAATCTGTTTTTATAGGTAAATTGATTCTTTTCCTTTGCAGCTCTTACTATGTTTTCTTTGTTCTGTATGTTTTGTGGCTTGATTATTATGTGCCAAGAAAACTTTTTTGGGGGGGTCTAATCTATTTGGTGTTCAGTTCTCAGCACCCAAAGGAGAGTAATAACTCTCTTTAACTCTATTTTCAAATGACCTAATGCACTCTTCTGGCCACAGCATGTGACAGTCACATATGTACTACTAAGAAAATACCTATACACATAAAACAATAAAATAATTGAATAAAATAATTGATTGTCTTAACAGATGCATAAAAATGAAATAATAAAGAGTATTTACAATAAATAATTTTCATTCTATAAATACTGTGCATATCATAAGGAGTTTATTATTAAATATGTAAGAACTGTTGCCTGGTATATAAGAATGCACATGTAATTAAAATTTTAAGATGTTTGACTTATTTTTATTGAAATACTTCAATATAATAACATTAAGAATAAAAAGATAATTGTTATTAATTTTAGCGGAAGTAAAAATATGTGTCATTACATGCTGTTACCCTTCAAAAATATTAAATATGTAATATTAAATATATGGAATTCCTTTGCTGTTAATAAACGTGAAATTCATTGAATAAAATACAGTGGAATGTCAGTAAATAAATTAATTGAACCTCTTAGAAAATATGCTTCAATTCACCACGTCATTTTTATAGATTAACAAAATGCTGCCAAAAATAGATGTACCATTTACATCTGTAATGGTCAAAAAATGACAATTGGATATACACAGAATATTACGACTATGCAGATAATGGTCAAGGCATAAATACTGGCAACATAAAACTAAATCAATGTACCCAGTTAGAAATTGATTAGATAAAAGTTCCTAAATCATAAAATATCTATTTTGTAACTTAAACACATAAAAATTTACATGTAGATTATTTACAGTGCAAGGAATTTTATCCACTTTTTCTCTGTGTTTCAAGTTTTTGTCTGGTTGCACTGTGTAATTAGTTTCTTCTTTTTTTCATAAATTACATCAAAGTAGTATTTTTCTAATACTCCAGAGATTCCTGGGCTTTATTTTGTTTGGTCATAACTTTGTAAAGTTTTCTTAATTTTTATTGAAAGAACAGATCAATTTCTCATATATCTTTTGGCTCTAGATAAAATTTCTTTAAAAGTTGGCTGTAAAATCAGTAACCTCTGTAAGAAATTTTTTTACTATTTTTGTTTCATCAGGTTAGGTTCTGTAGCTTGAGCTTCTAGTTCATTGATGATTCCTCTGGGTTTTCTTCTGTTTAGTGCCATCTTGAAAAATATCATTATTACGATATTCATATTGAAGCTCCATAATATCAACATCATTTTTCTAAAGCTGCTCAAAATGTAGACCTCTCTAATAGTTTCAAAAGTGTTAATTTTTCTCTAATACCATTACCATTATTATCAATATCCTTTAATTATAGCAGTTAAGTCACATTAATACTGCCCTGTTGAAATGAAAAAGAATGGAAAAGACAAAAAAGCATCTAAACAGGGCCTTCTTTCTTTACTTTTTTGTCCTCTTTCGTATTTGTTTATATCCCTCCTTCCATCTGACTCTTCCAGTCCTCTCACCTCCTTTATTCCATTTCTTTCATTCTTTCTCCTCTCTCTATTCCTCCTTCCCTTTGTTCCTTTTGGTAATTTTAAAGTTATGTCTCTGATTCCCAATAATGTCCTCTGAATGCTGTCTTCTTCACAGGGCAGGATAAAAGGGAGTTAAACACCCAGAAAACCTTATATTCATGAAAACTTTGTTAAATATAAGTTATCTGTTTAGTTCTATGATATTGTCATAATTCTATCATATTTAAGTGTTGCTTTTTTATACTATATGCAGGAATTTTCATCATATTCCATTAAATTAGGAAACTTCAAAGAAAATTTTACCTTGACTGTCTGGTTCCCCTCCTTGAATTTTTACATCACCAAGACTTTAATTTAGAACACTCCTTTGAAATAGAGTTGACTATATGGTTTCCATTCTTGTCCTGGGCATTTACTAGGTATTTTTTTTTGCCATTTTTATATTTCAAAGGTGTGTCAGTGGTAACTATATTGGATATGACCTCAATGAGAATAATTTTAAAAATAAAATAATTATTTTCTGAAATTGTAGAGAGTTAAAATAGCTAAATATTTCTTCTTATAATTCATTACAACATAACTATTTATGAAGAAATTCTAAGCTGGATGTCTATAAAAAAGCATGTGTGAATGTGTAATTTAATGCTATTCCCAGAGCATGTTACATCATTACTATGCAAATATGTTCTTTTGATCAGAATACTAGATACAAAATAATACAAAATAATAGACACATTTATTCTTAACATATTTAACTAGCAATAATAGCATAACATATTAACTAGCAAATGATACTACAAATATTCCCCATAGTAAGAATATACTTTCAAAACAGGTAGAAATTAAAACCAACTCAGGAATAAGATAATATTGCATATATTATAATTGTTTAACCCGGATGGTAATGTCAGTTGCATGATTAATTATATACTTAAATTTAACAATGGGTAACTATTCATTTAACACCTACTCTACATGTGTGCAGGTTAAGTGATAAAAATAAAGGCATGAGGCTTACTAAATAACTAGTAGTTGAAAATACTTGTAAGCAGACAATAACATCTTTCCAGAAAACAACAGTTGAAAATTTCAATATGTTTTATAGTTTGGAGAATAAATAGTGTTTCTGAGAAGTATTATTTGAATTGCTATATTCAGATGATGGATGTTTATGAAAAAAATGCTCATTGTTTCTTAACATTTATTTTTGGATTTCAACTTGTTTAACATAAATTAGCATAAACACTTCATCTATTTTATCCAAAAGTGAATGATTCTAACTTCTAATTGGCTCCTTTATGTCTTGATCATTTGCTTCTTTTTCTAACTTCATTCTTTCCTTCTTTATTTCTATCATAGAAACATAAACTATTTACAAATATTAAATGCTTGAAAATATCTTTTCTGAAAATAGAAGAAGTTCTACATTTACACATTGAATGCTGAGAGACCCCAATAATAATGCCTCAAACAAAATATACAGAAAATCAAGTTTTGAAAGGATGTTACTTAGTTTCAGAAATACATTCAAGAAATTCTCAAAATAAACGTAAATGAAATATATGATGAACATTAAATTAGTTACAAAATATTTTAAGTATATAAAAACAAGCTGAACATAAGATGTCTTTGTCATTATAGTTACAAAACGATTAAGACTGGAAAAGATGAGAGTCCAATGGCCTGAAGTTTTTGAGTATTTTTCTGTAGGAATAAGTTCAGAAACAAAGCATTATATCTTGAATTAAACTTTGCCCTGTCGAAAGTACAGTGTGTATATTCAGAGAAAAACATTCACGGTCAGTGAACCTGCTCTCATCTCATACCATGACAACACTGATTTCAGAACACAAAACACTGCAGTTTTTTGGAGATGGGTAAATTGTGACCTAGAACTTTCTCTGCCAAGGAACATTGTACTCTGGGTTTATATGGAGTGCATGCTATTCAAACAGGATTGTAATCATATATTTTCAATAGCTTATTGAAAAAACAGACCTATATATTCCCAGCTTCAATTAGATGTGACATTATTAAAACACATTGGCTGTAGAAATAGCTCAGGAGTTTAGAAGTTGGTTGGAAAACAGAGGTCTCCGGGCTTGATCCTCAACACTGTCTAAGAAATGTGCTTTATACTTATTGAATTCTGTCTTGACTTAACTACTTCCTACACATGGAACTGGTGTCACAGCTTATAGAAAGAAGGCATCTCTGTCAGTTTGATACCTCCTATGACTATTTATCTAACAGTGATTGGTGTTTACAAGCTTTCTGATTTAAATAAAACACTAAAGGCCCCAATATTATTAAAATGCCTAATGATGATAACTACCTCTTGTATGAAAACTCTATACAGCCATGCATATTTGAAGAGGAGCTACTGACAAGATCCCAGTGTTGGTGAACACAATGGAGTAAACATGACAAGAATCTAGACAATACCAGTCAATCACTTAAAATAGGTACTTGATGCAATCAAGAGACAGTGCTAAACACAAGACATATGAGGATGCCACCAGCTTGACAGAGCACACTCCTTTGCATCTGACTTAAATTTATAAGTAGAACACAAAATAGTGTTAAATGTCTAAGGTAAGAAATATATGAACCAGTGAGACCCTCACACACATGCACTTAATTTTTCTCATACTACACTTCACCATGCATGTTTGAGTTTCAAGTAGCAAGCAAGGGAATAAGTTCATTTCTACCACCACAAACATCAAAATAATGTGTTAAGCTGTCACACTGAAGTTCTGATGATGTCATCAAGTAATAAGAGTTTCTAGCCCATAATAATCTTAAAAGACCTTCCTTGGTTAAATGTCCTTACTTGACTGAAATGACTTCTTTTGCACATGATTAGTTTCTACTGGAAAAGCACCTGGACAGGCTGGGCATAGTCAATCATGCCTTTTATTCCAACACTGGGGAAACAAAAAAAAGAGACAATCAGGCACATTTTTTTTTTTTTTTTTTTTTTTTTTTTAGTTAGGGGCTATTTTTTTCTACACAGGGAATTTCAGAACAGCCAGGACTACATTATTGAGACTCTGTCTCCTCTCCCTGAAAAAAAAAAAAAAGAAGAAAAGGAAAAGGCACTGAAGAAAACTATCCAATCTGTTGTCTCTTTGAGGCCATTTCTTTTCCAAAGAAAAAACAGAGATAGAGTACATCTGGGGGGGAGAGGGAAGGTAGGTAGAAACCAAAAGGAATAAAGAAAAGGGGAACTGTGGTTTCGATATTTTGTATGAGAGAAGAATTTATTTTCTTTCTTTATTTACTTATTATGAATAAAGTCATATTTTTATCCATGTATAACCTTGTTCACTCTCCCTTCCCCTTCCTGTCCTGAAAGAGTTTATTTTCAATAAAGGAAATTAATATTCAAAAACATATTTTTTCATACAATGTGTATGTGTTTACCAGGTATAGACATTATGTGTGGCACATTTGATAACCAATTATCTCTTTGGGGCATAATTATATACTGTGCAATTTATGTGATAAACAACCATATTGAAAGTTTTGTGATAACCAGAGATTTCTTTTGTTGTTGTTTCTGATTTTTCACTATAATGGATAATAGAGAAATGAATAACTCCAGTTCTAAGCCTTTTTACTTACATTGTTTTATTACTTTGGGACCTCTTCCCAGAAGTAGTATTATCTTTTCAAATAATATGAATCCATTTATGGCTTCAGATAGTTATTGGTGAACTGATTTAAAAAAGCAGTGCATAAAAATATACAGCTACTCTAAAAGGAGAATTCAGTCAATTTCACTGCTCACATTGCCACTGGAAATATGAAACCCAACCAAAAAAAAAAAGCCTAATGCAATCTATCAGTATGCACATAACCTGAATAAAATAGAATATTTTTCTAAAAAATAGGGCATCAGTCAAATCACAAAACATAAACATGTGATCCTACCAGAAAACTTAAAAAGGTATTAAGGCTTCTGTCAAAACTGGTCAGTTACACAAATGTCAGCCCTCAGAGTTAGAGCCAGGAAGGATCAGGAGTTGGAGGTTAGATCTAGTAATATATGAATTTTAGATCTACCAACACAGCACAATTAGGCTCTGTCTAAAATAAAACAAACGGAAGATAAAGGACTTCAGGAAGAAATTTAATATTCTCATATATTATAGGCAAAGCTTTCAAAATACAAATCACTATATTATGAAAGCTGAGGTATATCATAAAATTTTCAAAACTACAATAGCTAATGACACTAAAAAATGCAGTCTTCATGAGAATTAATATTTATTCCTAATTAATAATAATATGGAATATTAATTAGCATGACATTTACTTACAAAGAATAGCCATTTGAAATGAGGATAGAGAAACAGACCATAACAAATTTGGCCATTATCATTGCAAAGAACAGCACTTAATAATAGTGAGAAAGTAGAGATATGGAATGTAATTTAAGTGGAATAATAATATTTATATATATAAGCACACACATACAAGCACACAGATGCACACATATATATTAATACATACATATATAGATACATACATATATACATGCACTGACAAATATACACCCATGCATATACATATTTTCACACATAAACATACATAATAAAGTTAGAAATAGAGATTGAGGTAGTCTATTGTCCTGGTTCATCTTTTGGTTTAACCTGATGCAAGACAGTCTTATTTTTGAAAAGAAATTTTATTTTACAGAATGACTCCAAAAGATTGGACTGTTGCAAGTCTTTTGGACATTTTTTGAATTAATGACAGATGAGGTACGGCTCAGCCCACTAAGGTAGAAATCAGCTCACTGTGGATGACACAAGGTTGTTTAAGAAAGTAGATTGAACACGCTATGGAGAGAAACCAGTAAGTGGCATTTCTCTATGGTCTCTGTTTCAGTTCCTTTATCCAAATTATTTTCTAGATCCCTATTCTGACTTCCCTTTGTGATAGGCAGCAATCAGAAAGCATAAGCCAAATAAACTCTTCCCTTTATAAGTTACTTTTCATCTATCTGTTTTACCTTAGTCAGTAATAGAAGTAATTGGGGCAATCCGTGTCATATTAGTTACACAAATATAAAATATCAAAATAATTGGCATAAAGTAAAAAGGATAAATAAAAAATAAATAATTTGGTATATAATGATCATAATGGCTCAATTTTGCAACAAAGAGATATACTTTCCACAAATTGTAGAGTAATAAAAGAAACCCATATATAGAATTAACACCATGTAGCAACCTAAGATCTGAATGTATCGATCAATTGTATTTAAAGTAAGTTATAAATATGAGCAATAATACTGACACAAAAGCACAAGTCACACTTGAAAGGGGAGAGGAAATAGTTTATTTCAGAGCTAGATGAAAGTTGTCATGTCACAGAACCAGATTAAATTCACATGGCCAAAAACACAGATTCAGATCACTGATGTAAATGTCATGTTCCACTGTGAAAGCTGTTTCATGAAATTTTTTTAAATAATGGAACTGGGAAAGTCATAAATCAAGATATTCTTCAAATTCTCCTGTGGACACATCAGAGAAGTGGATACAGCAAAGTGAGAGACCTCTATGATAAGGCTCAGATACTGTTTGAAGACTTCCTTGTGGGATATTGCTGTAAATACATTTCATTTGTATTTGTTTAACAAAATGATGAGTGGTCAGAAAATATACAAAAAGTACAAGTGAGGCAATCAGGGTAGGAGAATTCTGTGAAGCAAGAGCAGACCTGCAGATGCAGCCAGATGTAAAGGAGGCAAAACAAGACTGCTGCACTGAAACAAAGGTTCCAAGCCTTATGGATAAACATGGATAAGATCATTGGATTATTAAAAGTAAAAGTTAACAAATAATAAGACTGAGCTTATAACTAATAAAAAGTCTTTGTGTGATTTTTTTTTGGGGGGATGAAGTAGCTGAAGGACTGTCAAGGAGGGACAAAAAAAGTTCAGACTAAACACTGTTACCTCTTAAGTTGGGTGAAGCCGATGGATTTCCATGTTAATACAATCCAAAGCAAAATTATGTGTTTACAATGACTTACCCCTAGTCACAAAGCTGTTATATCAGACAGAGAGGAGGGTAATGGGTAATAAGTAAGGTAACTAATGATGTCTCAAGATAAATAGGCTGGGGACTTGTAGCATTATTCTAACACCCTCACACAGACACACCATAATTGAAGGTCTAATCTGTTCATGTTCACTGGCTTTGTGGGAAGTTTAGATTGAAGGCATGGTTTCTGCCTGAGATCTTTCTCTTCTTTGAATTTTTTTAAAACATTTTTTAATTACGAATAAAGTCACATTTTCTATCTGTGTGTATCCTTATTCAAGGTCCCTTCCCCCTCCCACCACCTCCAGTCACTCTCTCTTCTCCACATCTCCCCATTTCCTCCCCAGCATGGGCAGGAGGTCCTAAGGTCCCAATATTGCTCAGCTCAGCATCCACTCCTGGCAGATACAGTTTCCTCCCCAGAGCATCAAGACTGAGTCAGGTGTTCCTCTAGGGGGAGTGGGATCCACAGTGTCAGTCCAAGGTGTTTCAGATCCCAAGCTGCCCAGTGGTTGGGGTTTGCAGTTTGGACATGCTTTGCTTTTTACTTTTTGCTTTTTCTTTAGAGTTCACTAATGGGTGAGTACATACCCTGCTTATCTTTCTGGGTTTGTGATACCTCACTCAGGAGGATATTGTCCAAATCCATCCATTTGCCTGCAAATTTTAGGATATCATTTTTTTTTCTTACTGCAGAGTAGTACTTCATTGTGTAGATGTACCACAGTTTATTAATCCATTCTTCAGTTGAGGGACATCTAGGTTGTTTCCAGGTTCTTGGTATTATGAGTAATGCTGCTATGAACATAGTTGAGCTAATGCCTTTGGAGTCTGAATGTGCATTTAAAAAAATTATCATTTTTTATTTTTGAATAAAGTCTCATTTTTATCCATCTATCCTATTGTTCAAACTCCCTACCCCCTCCCGCCCCCTCCCAGTCACTCCCTCTTCCATAGGCAATAATTTTAAATAAAACATTCCTTTATTAAAAAATAGCAATGACTGACATAACAAGAAGATATTATAAAATAGCATACAAATACATTATTTCACATTAAATATCAGAACTAAAACATAACATGTATACTTTTCATCATACAGAAACTTTATGCAATATAAATGTCAGCAATCTATAAAATCCATTAGTTGATTTTCAAAAGTAAACCATGCAAGTCCTATAGAAAAATAAAAAAAAAAATACAGCCCAAGAAAGTAATTGAAAATAGTTTTTATATTCAGGAAAATGCAATCTACACTTTTAGGTAAAAAGAAATACAAAGCAAAATTACAATGACAATATTACAAATTTTGAATGGGGTGGGGACTCTTGGTTCTGGTCTTCTCAAAGGAAAAATTCAGTCAAGATATATTGTGAGCAGTTTATTTACCAAAGCTAAATGAAGAAAATACCGAATAGTGATTGCAGTGGGCTTTCCCAAGGCAAAAAGAGCATAGTGAGTCTTTGCTTACAGACTTTGGACAAGTATTTATGAATATTTATGGAATGGGTGTTAGAGCCTCAGAATGCCACAGGCCAGCATGGCTCCTCTCCCTGCTGCTGACTGCAATGGCAGGGTACAAAACAAGCCCACACCCCTGCTGCATGTGTCAGTGACAACTTGAATGTTAAACACACATTAATCAGCCATAGTGCCCCCAGCAACATCTCCATGGCTGTTAGCAGGTAGCCCCAGTCATTATTGGAGGGTATGTATAACCTTAGAGGCAACTGTAGAAGCATGTAGGAGCAGAAATAAATATGCAGAGGATTTCTTAGATGCTGTCCTTTTAATTTAGTTACTGTAATAAGCTGTACTAGATGTGGGGATATTCAGAGAGGTAACTCCTCTTAACTGGCCAGCTTGCTTATCTCACATACAGCTGCAAGCCTCTCTGTTTCTCATTTCTGCTTGAACCCCTCCTATTTATTTTAACTTTCAAATTGGGCTTCCTTGTAATAATCTTACTTTTTTGAACAATATTACAAAATCTAATGTAAAGAATCTATCTCTGGAAGAAAATAGGGGAACCACCAAAGCAGATTGTCACAGCTAACCACACTTTACATTTATGTACACAGTGAAGAAATAATCCTGTTTCTTTTACGTTTCTTGTACAATTGAACACTGCTTTTTTGAGCATATTCTGTTAGGCTGGTCTGTAACTGAAAAAGACTTTAAACATGTAACATATTTAGCAAGAAGTAGTTAAATGGGGGCCTGTAGAGGTAGCAAAGGGGTGAAGACCGTGAGAACTGAAGTTCACATAAAAGGCTCATATCTGACTATACAAAGAAATCTAAGGGATCTAATAATCCTACTGGCAGAACAATGCTAGTACCTAGTATCAGAACAAGGAGTAGCCCTTCAGAGTTACTACTAAACTCAAAATAGGATGGCTGCTGTCAAAAAAATTTTTGATGCAATATATACTTTTAAAAGCCTGGCTATGACATTCCTTCTATTCTGCTTCTTTCAGCACTTGTGAGTGGGTGCTCATGTAGTAGAGTAAATATTCTTAGTTATTCAAAATTATGTTATAGTCTTGATTATATTTGAAAAGATTACCTTAAAGATTAAATTTAAGTTATCTTTCAGTTTTTCATGGCAAGAAAACAACGATATGCTTCTCTTTCTTTAGACTTTAATGTCCAAGTTATAATATATACTAAAATATCTTTTCAGTAGTAGTTTTATGATTTATAGAGTAAGATCATAATAATTATGAATATAGAGTATCTGTTTTATAATTACAGTTATTACTGCTACCACTTTGGTTTATTAAAGCAATACCTCACATAACCTATGTCAATCTCAAAATCTCTAGATTCCCAAGGATGACTTTGAACTTCCGATGCACCCGTATTTAAACAACTGGCATTACAAAGCTATGCCACCATGTATATACCCACTTATAAGTATATGCCTTGGAAAAACTATAATTTTTATAATTAAAAAGAAGAAAAATAATAATTATATTATTTACTTCTCAATAAAAGAACACTGGAAAGTATCACCAGCTCAATGGAAAGGAGATATTTGGACATGCATCAAATATAAGAATCAATTCCAGAAAGAAAGTTTCAGCATTATTCATATTCTAGAATATTTATGACTTGTATGACAACCATTTTCTTTGGATTCAGCTCTCCCATGCCAGATATAAGCTTAAATGCCTTTGAGACAAACCAACTAACACATAGGCATAACAAAGTAAGGTATTCAAAAATAAAAAGTCTGTGATAGTTACACCATATATACCATTACTTATGAGAACAAAGATAAGATTCATTATGTAGCAATTTAATAAACATAAAATAAATGATCTCAGAAGTTTCATAAATATATTCAATTGTATAGGTATTTATCCTCAAATATTTCTTGTCTCCCATTAACTTTGTATTTGGGAGCTGATGATGTATAATAACTGGAATTCTGAAGCATGTATATCTTTTCATTGTGTATGTTTAATTTTGTATCTCAAGAAAATAACTCATTACTATACTTTCATTTTATAGCTACACTGTATTTAGTGTTCATTTTACTGATTGTTCACAGAATAAAAAGTATAAAAAAGAATGATCATGCTAAGAGATATAAAAATGATTAGTCTGGTTTAAATTTGTTTCAAGTACTCTGCAATAGATTAGCATATTGGCATATTCAATTAAGTAAAATTTTAATATACACTCACCTTAGTACCTAAACTAGTGTGTCTTAATTATACACAATGCACCCTATGTTTACATACTTTCTTATCATTTTTGAAAACATCTCTCATTGGTAAAGGAAATACCATTCTGTCAATATAATTTTCCTGTTAACCAAAATACACAATTTTACCTTGATTCTGGTTCATTGTTTCTTTACAGCATTTCTATACAAGGAAGGTAGAATTAAATGAGAAGATTCCAGTAACTTTTATTTAGCATGAAATGAAGATAACTAGAGTTGATACTTACCAGAAGATAATTGAAGACTATTAGCTTTTAGCTTTCCACTTTGTATCATCACAGGGAAAGTCACCAATTCTGTGTTATTACTGGTATTTGTAAGGGTCCTGCATTCATCATCTTGTGTGTTATTGTTCTGAGATCTCATTTGAGACAGATAATGGAGACATATTTGAGACATATAAATGGAGCAACTTTTTAAAACTTATCTGAAACTGAGAAAAATAAGAAATAAAAGATGTTGGGTAAATAATTGTTTCTCAAGGGAAAATTGTTAAGGGAGGAAATTGGGAATTGAATTGTAGATAATTGAAAGGGTTAAAGCATAACAATCATGATAGAAAAGAAAGGTTCAGTAAAATCTTCAAAACATGAGTTTGGAACACCCGTGTTCTAGAGACCATGGCAATGAAAATGATTCATTGAACAGTCTCATTAGTATGCATTTTGTGAGAGCTTGAGGTTTAAACACAGAGAAGAATGGATATGCACGCTTAGTAAGAGAGGACAGAGAATCCCCGAATCTCCTCTCCACCGCCGTTGGTATACTGAGGACAGAAATCAAGCAAACTTCACTGATCTACTTCAAAAAAAATTCGTAGCAACAAAGACGAATAGCTAAGGTAGCTAAGGAGAGTATGCTGCTCATGAGGAAGACATGTTCTTAGATACCACCACACGTACCTGATGGCTCACAGGTAGCTGTGACTCCAACTCCAGAGATCCAACACATGAATCCCTGGAAACCTCCATGGATACACAAATAATTTGATTTTGATTCTATTAAAAAAACGGAAAAGAAACAAGACGGCACTGATGACTCAAATTACTAACTAGAGCAACAGGAGAAGTTCTTGGGTTGGAGATGTGAGCAGGGGAGAAAGACTTCAGTATCCTGGAACTCCTCGAAGCTAGATTCCTTGGAGTCAGAAGATCAAAAGTGACAGACAGGATGTAATAAAAAAAAAGTGTATCATAAAGCTCCAAGCCAGACAGCAAATACTAATAAAAATCTGAAGCTTTAAAATAGAGAAGTGTGACCTCTGCCCTGGACACTAGTATTCTCCTGGAACACTGGGCTCTTATTGTGTGGAAGAGTGAAGAGTGTCCTGCTGACAGAGACAAAAAAAATCAAACTCCATTCTCTTATATATTACAATGTCATACTTCAGATATTTTTAGTATCTAAAAACACCTTACACATTCATATTAGAAATCATTTTCACTGTCCATGAAAAAATACTTTGTTTTATAAGGTCATTGAGTTTCATAAATATTTAAGCTATTTTTCTTAGTTTTGCTACTTTTGAAGTTAAGAATTTCATAAAGAAATATGCTATTATATTATCAATCTTACATCTTTACTATGATGTACTATGGTTGACATATAAAGAATCTATAAGTTTTCTGTTTCTCTTTTGCATGAGGAAATTCTGAGATAACTTACTTATGGCATCTTTTAGATTTCAGGTAATTTTATTACATATATATATATATATAGATAGATAGATAGATAGATAGATAGATAGATAGATAGATATAGAGAAAAATCATCTACTTACTATTTATTTATAATTCTGTCTTTTTCTATTAATTTATAACCTTTAAAGATTAATATAAAGGTAATAAAAGTTATCTCTTTACAATTATATTTATTTTAAAGCTACTTCTTATATTTCTATAAATACCTATTTTTCTATCTCTATATACATATTATCTTGTAACATGAGGTTTCTGGCTCAGAATAGCCCCAGTTCTAATCTGCCTGCCACTGCTTATCTGGAGCAGCAATCCCAAAGTCCCAATGAATCTTAACAATGCTTATATTAATTTTATCCTGCTTGGCCTATGTCTCAGACATATTGGTGAGCTAGCTCTTTCATCTTAATTCAACCCATTTTCAAGAATCTGTCTGGCCATGTGGCCTGTGGCTCACCTGTGTTACCTTACATGTTGTATCTTGAGCAGCTGGATCATATCTGTCTGACTCCACCCTCCTTCTCCTACTTATGCTCTGATTTCCCCAACTACTCCTATGATGCCTACAGAGGACCAAAACAATTCCTTTATTTAAAGAATGGTATTCAAAGCATAAAAAGAAATTTTTACCTCACTTCCTCTTTTCTGTTTAATCAAAAAGGAAGATTTAAATTTCAACATAGCAAAATTACATGTAACAAAATAGCTATCAAGAAAGAATTACAATTACAATATCTAGTCTATATGTATTTAACAAAATTAAAGAAAATATTCCATCATCTACTTTATCCTTCGGAGTCTAAAGTTTCATATCTAGTATGTTTTTAGAAATAACTAAAGAAAATTATACCTATAATTATTTAGTCTTATACTACATCAAAGGCCACAGAGGGATATAATATTACCTGAACAAGCAAAAAGTACATGCAACTTTCAAAATCTATAAATGACAGAGTTAACAACTGTCTGCCTGGACAGTTACCCAAAGTTCTTTTGTAATGTTGTGGCATCCATTTTCAGCCTACAGGCACAGAGTGTCTGACATAAATTTCAGTGAAACAGGGAATTTGAAGGATTTCTCTGCCCCTTCTGGCATAGTTTATCAGTCTCTTCTCCTTGTGTCCTAAAGGATGTCTGGCACTTTTCTTTGTGAAGCAGTATCCTGAAGGACCATCTTGGCTTTTTCTGCCAAAGTAGAGGCCACTTTCCTGCATGTCCAGTTTATACAGCATACTGTCAAGCAGTAAATACAAGAACAGTTTCTTGTCCAGTGCCTAATCTTTACCAGAAAGAAAGCAAACTTCACATGAAGTTTCTTTGATGCCCATCATTCTCCTGAAGCAGATTGGTGCTGTCAGGAGCAGACCTATCTCACTACCCAGAAAATTCTAAGTTCTTAAAATATTTTAAATGCCATATTCTGTAGATCTTTGAAGTGTTGAAGATTACCCATCTAATTAAAATATATATTTATACACCTAAAACAATAACTAATGTAAGTTTGGTTATAATGGGTGACAATTAATTTGCATTTCTTAATTATACATTACAATTTTAAATGAGTTACATAAACATCATACCTTAAACAAAAGTTGAAAAATACAGCATAACAAAATTGATCATAAATTTGTATCAATAAACCAAAATCCATACCAATTTAAAATATTTTGAGAATAACAGCTAATTTTTGGATTGGAATAAATTCAATAATTTATCATTTTTAATCATTCCTATATCATATCCCTCCCCCTTTTCTAGAGAGTGATTAAATATGACTATTCATAAAGAATACAAGCATTTATAAGCATTATTTTGAGAATTTGGGCATAGCTTTCCATTACCATTTTCTGCTGATCGGGGGCCCCGGCAATCTTACTAGTTTCTGCAGACTGAATCATCTGAGTCTTGAAGCCAAACTGACCATCTCTTCCTTCAGAGAATTTTTAGGTGGTCTTGGTTGATGAAACCATAAAAGACTGGAAGCAATCCACAAATTCTCATATTCTTTGCAAACAAAATCAGAACCTCTTTTCCCAACCAACATATCCTCAGACATAAAATTTGTTTGTTTAACTTAGCAGCCTTTGCAATCCATTCTTTCTGCAGTTAACTCATTAACAATTAAAGATAAGCAGGGGATGTACTCACTCATTAGTGGACTCTAAACAAAAAAGAAAAAAAGCAAAGCATGCTAAAGCTGCAAACCACAACCACTGAACAGCTTGGGATCTGAAACACCTTGGACTAACACCTTGGATCCCACACCTCCTAGAGAAACACCTGACTCAGTCTCGATGTTGGGGGAGAAAACTGGATCTTTCAGGAATAGAGGCTGAACTGAGCAATATTGGGACCTTGGTACCTTAGGACCTCCTGCCCATGATGGGGAGGAGATGGGGAGATGTGGAGAAGAGAGAGTGACCTGATGTGGTGGGAGGGGGAAGGGACCTTGAATAAGGATATACACGGATAGAAAATGTGACTTCTTTATTCATAAAAAAAGTATTATGCATGTATTTTCCATCTTTATGTAGCTTATTTTATTTTTATTACTTTATTTTTTTTTAGAAAATTTTCTACCCTTTTTCTTTTTTTTCCCAGCCTATATATTCTTTTCTGCAAACACTGTAACCCAGTTAGAGGTTTTCTCCCTCTGAATCTGTTTTATTGCATATTCTAAAATCATTTTCCAATGAGAGGAGCTTTTAAAATGCTAGACTGTATAGCATGCTTTGTCTGCTCACTCCACCCTGCTCAGAGGCACTGGAGCCATGTTTACATTTCCAATTCTGGAAAGCAGTATTAAATATTGTGAAACCTTTTGCTACCCCAACTCTGGGGAATCTTAGAGTCTACACTGTCCTCAAATAGAGCAGTGCTGCCACCGCTGCCACCACTGCCTCCACTACTCATGAACTCTAAGTATTTGGGAACAGGGTCTCTTAAAGGTCCATACAGTTTTCGTAGATAGAGCTAAGTCAGGAAGCATCTCTTAAATGGCCCACATCTCTTTACCACTAACAAACAGAGCAGTCCCACAATATGCTGCTACCAAGAAACCATCTTTGACTCTGTTTCCTTTTCGTTCAATATAAACAAAAACTTTAAATCTATCATATGCAACTTGGTGCTTACACCTAGGCTTCTTTTAGACTTCAGAAACTGATTTTGATTTAAGCTGCCTGTTGCAGAACACCATTTTGAAATTCAAGGCAGGAACGCCATGGCATCTCTTTACTATGACTTACTTCGAAGACACAACTCAGATTTCTGCGCTCTAATACCCTTTTTAAGCTTTCTTAGGCTTTATGTGGGTGTTTGGCCCACATAGAGAAGTCATCTGCAGTACAAGGTTTTTGGCCCAGACTAGCCCCAATTGGGACCTGCCTTTTTTAAAATTTTTTTGTAGACCAAGCCTTGACCTTTATTATTTAACAAAGCTACAAATTTATTTTGCTTTCTGTCTCTGTACTTGTGCCTTCAACACTTTTACAACAATTTTCTACTCCTCAATAAAGAAAGCCCACTTGATCCTGTCATGAAATACACTTGGTGCACATTTAACCACCACAGGCCCTGCTTACATGCTTTTTTGTCTTAGACAATCTCATAAAGACTTTTGGTATCACAGCACAAGCCCTTCGAAGCTGGCCAGGGGACATTCCACAGGTTTTCCCAACTTTCTTGGTATAAGGTAAACAATCTTGTTGCCAGGGTTTCAGGACAGCCTAGTTTTGTTAGAGGCTGTATTGTAGGAAAGCCTACAATGGTATGTCATTTTGAGTGCCTCTCAGCACAGTCCCCAGAAGAGTCACTATTGCAAGGAAAAGAAGCTGCAGGCAGGTTTGAACTGCACTTATGCGGGTCTGGACCGCCAGTCAGATGGGGCCAGAAACCTCATCCTACATTTTCTATTTAGCTATGCCTGTGTCTTTATACCTTTATATCTCATCTATCTAAATTTATATGCATCTCTCTATATTTATACACCTATTGACTACCACTTATCTATCATTACTCTCTATATCTTTATTGATCTATTTCAACTAATAGTTGTATATACTTCCCTACATCTGTATTTTCCCCTCTTTTTATACATCTATATTTCTATCATCTATATCTTATTTTTATCTCTGTCTGGCTACCTATCTATCTATTATTGGTCTTTCCAGCTATCTTCTATTTTTTTGTCATATGTCTCTATCAAACTATTTCTCTACATATTTGTTTATTATCTATCATCCAATTATCTATCTATAATTTATCTGTCTACTCTTAAAGAATACTTTAATTTCAGTATAAATATTAAGGCTTATAAATGTTTTTTGGCAGTCAACATCAATACTATAAATAATGTTAACTTAAAAACTGATTGAGAAGTTTTAACAAATATTAATAGGAAGTACATAATGAAGTACCTTTTCTTCTAAAAACTGTGAATACATGTGAAGTTAAAAGTAATGGGAAAGAATTAAAATGTGAGTCAATAGAAAAAATTATTTGGGGAGCAGAATGATTTTCTTTGTTTCTACAAATTATTTTTAGAACATTGTATTCTTTCCTTTAAATTATGCAATACAAGAAAATGTCATTTTTATTAGTTCTTTGTTAAGTTCATACAATACACTTTGACAATATTTATCTCCCAAACACTTCTCCTAGATCCTAAACATTAATCTCTCTCCCTCCCTCCCCCACCCTCTCTCTCTCCCTCTTTCTCTACCCATCAAGTTCAATTTCCAAATTATGCTACTCATATTTATGGAAGTACAGCCTTCTACTATAGTACAGCACACCTATCAATGGAAATGCTGTTAATGAAAGCAAACTCTCACTTTCTTCTAAGCCATTAATTTCGAATAGTGCCTTTCTAGTGGTGGAACTTAGTTTCCAACTCTCCTCTTTGTGGTAGGAAATGATCTGTCATGAGCTTACATGAGGCTTTTACATGTTGTCATGATCACTGAGAGTTCATATGTGATGCTGTCCTACTTGTACAGGACACACTGCTTCATTGTATTCATTTGCTAACCCTGGCTCTTCTAATTTTTCAAGTTTCAGCTTATCAGTAACACACAAACCTTGGAAAGAAAGAATGCATTATAGTTGTCCCATGTATAGCCCAGCTCTGTAAAGCTCTTATATTCTCAAAATTTGCCAGTTTCCATTCCTATACTAATCATTATATACTTCTAATAAACGCATCTCTGGTTAGGGCTGAGAAGCCTGGTAAGATATGTCCATGAATGTATTAGTGGTATGAGCATTATTTGAGTAGCCATCCCACTTTCTGCTTTGCAAGATAGAATATATAACTGAACCCATTATGTGGAAAAAGAACCCATAGCTAAAAAGCCATAAGCTCTATGAGAGATTCTAATTTTTCCTATGAGAGGAACTAGTATTGTTCTATCAAAATCATGTAGTATTAAACTGACTCCTAATAACATACTGTTATACACAAAGAATAAGAAAATACCATTTGATTCACAATCTATGTGAAAAATATTATTGCATGACTATATTGTTTTATTAACCTCAGTTTTATTTATGCTGTAATTTTAAGATAAATCTAGAGACTTTTGTGACCTTTAATTCCAGTCTGCAAATGTTGATAGTAGCATTTTTTCATTATTATTTGCCAAAGAGTGTCAGTATAATAATCCTTATTCTGCCTCATGAATGTACTGTGTCAAAGTGGTGAAAATTCTCACCTTTGCTACCTACAACAACTGTAAAGAATAAAGAATATTTCTGATGCTGAAGCTGACAAAGGCCAGGGATGTACTTATGTAAAACATGAATGTCAAGTCTCCCCTTGAGTACTACATTTTATCATAGTTCAGAGTGTGTTATTTAGATACTATGGTTAATATTCATGGATAGTAAATGAATTATTCACAGTCAAGCTAAAATTTATTCTCAGGATTTGGCTTACTTTGTAATTGAAAATAAATGATCAATTGAAAGAATGGTTCAACCAACTACTCAGAAAACTCTTAGAATGATAATTTGTTAATTATTCTGGATGATAACCCAAATGGATAATAAAAAAGGAACTTTGGCAAGTTTTTTTTTATAATTTAAAATGGGAAAGGTATAGTTGGTAGCTCATTTTTAAATTATTTGGAGAAAAGACACTAATAGTAAATACAAAATACAAAACCTATGAGAGCTAATAAGCAAAAGCTATTCTATTCCAGTAATCAATATTTAATTTGTTGATCATGAAATTGCTTGTTTTGAGCTATTTAAAATCATGTCTCAAGCAGATGAAAAGATATTCTTTAATACTATGAATTTTTAGCTCTTGTATGATGTTCATATTTTTGAGGCAATTTCCTTCATTTTTACAGAAAAGAATCAATAGAAGCTTTTAAAAATAACTAGAGAGAAGAAGAGGAATAGTATAATAATGCAGATTTAAAGAAAATTCTTCCTGAGTTGAAAGATCACTTAAGAGAATATGTTCATATTTGTATTACACAGGGATATCACAGAACATGATGCTTATATCTGCCATATCTCTTCTCACAGAAGACTGGAGTCTCTTCTCACATGCAGTAAAAGAATTCTGATATCTCTTGAAAGGTGTTGTAGGCTAGGAAAGGAATCAATCCTGAGGCTCTACAATTGCAAAATATCGCAAATGCTATTTATTATGAGATTAAAGGTAAGTGTACTTTGATATATAAAATACATTCCTAAACTGTTATGAACAAATCATAAACACCACATAGTAACAAATAAAGAACAACGTGTCTACCATGTAACATTTTTATAGACATGAAGAAATGTAAAAACACAATTCATTTAGAAAATCAAATAAAAGAACCTGTGATTTTCTTCTTAATTGTCTCTAAAAATATTACTAAGTAAAATACTTTTTGTTGAAAATTGATAGTTTTAAAATGTAGAACTTTTTGATCTAGAAATTATGATTGTATCCTTACCCAAGCAGTAAAATTTATAGTTATATTTTTTGTTTATGTCAGTTTTCACAGTTGAAAGTATGAGTAAGCTATGTGCTAAGATTATTGATTTTTTTAAGTTAATTATATTTTACCATTAGTCAATTGATATGTTTGAAAGTAATTATTTTATAGTTTGCGAGAATATGTATATTTGTTGTTCTGGGACCAGGATCAGTCTGTGGTGCTTGTCCCCAGACACTCCTTAGCAGACAGAACTGGGGTTTGGCTGAGAGGAGATCCTCCAGCTGCTCCTAAAACAGGGGACTTTGGACAGCCACCTGCCTCCAGGGCAAACTGCATCATCAGAGAAGGACTGAGGACTTGAAATTTAGACCTCTGCCCAGAGCAGAGTCAGAGATTGAGCAGACCCCTTGCTCAGAGGAGACAGGAGACACACAAGTCCTCTTGCTACATTTGACTAGGAGCCACCTAATCATGATCTACTGAAGCCATGGACAGACACCAGTGCAAAAATACATATAATAATATAAAGAACACAAAGGCAACTCCAGAAGAAAGTGGCGGTCTTACAACTACAAGCCCTGAACTGAGGAATGAAGAGGAAACAGAAGGAAGCAACACCAAAAACACCTTTATGAAAATCATTGAAGCCTTCAAAGAAGATATAAAAAATTCCCCTAAATAAATAGAAGAAAATACAACCAAAAAATTGAAAGAGATGAACAAATCCTTGAAAGCAAACCAAGAAAAGGTAAACCAAAAAATGAAAGAAACATTCCAGGAACTAGAAACTGAAATAGAAGCAATAAAAAAGGCACAAAATGAGGCAAAGATGGAAATAGAAAACCTGAAGAAAAGAGCTGGAACTACAGATACAAACATAACCAACAGAATACAAGAGATGGAAGAAGGAATCTATGAAGTGGAAGACTCAGTAGCTGAAGTAGATATATCAGTCAAAGAAAATACTAAAACAAAAAAGGCCATAACACAAAATGTTCAGGAAATTTGGGACGCCATGAAAAGACCTAACTTGAGAATAAGAGGAATAAAAGGAGAAGAAAACCAGCTCAAAGGCACAGAAACTTGAAGAAGGAAATGCCTATAAAGATATGAGAAGCTTACAAAACACCAAATAGATATGATTCCCGAAAAGTAAGTGTGTCACATAATAATCAAGCCACAAAAAATACAGAACAAAGAAAAAAAATTAAGAGCTTAAAAAGAAAAGGTCAACTTACTTATAAAGGCAGACCCATAAGATTAACACCTGGCTATTCAATGGAAACAATGAAAGCTAGAAAGTCTTGGGCAGAAATTATACAGTCACTAAAAGAGTATGGCTGCCAAACTAGACTACTATACCCTGCAAAATTATCAATTACCATAAATGGAGTAAACAAGATATTTCATGACAAAGTCAGCCTGAAACAATACCTATCTACCAATCTGGCGATCCAGGAAGCTTGAGATGGAAAACTTAAACCTAAGGATCCGAGATTCCCCATGAAACCACAAACAATCAAGAATCCCACAGAAGAATAGCCCAGAGAAAAGATATACAATCAAGTTACCACCAAAAATAGCAGGAAATATCAATCAGTGGTCACTAATATCCCTTAATATCAATGGACTCAACTCACCTATAAAAAGACACATGCTAACAAGATGGATACAAAAACATAAGCCATCCTTCTGTTGCATATAAGAAACACACCTCCACCACAAAGAGAGGCACAGGCTCAGAGTAAAGGGTTGGGAAAAGATTTTCCAATCAAATGGTTCTAAGACACAAGTGGGGGTTGCCATCCTAATATCTAACAAAGTATACTTTAAGCTAAAAGCAATTAAAAGGGACCAAATTGGTCATTACTTATTCATCACAGGAAAAATTGGTCAAGAGAAAATTTCAATCCTGAATATTTATGCCCTTCATATAAGGGCAAATATCTATGTAAAAGAAGCACTGCTAAATCTCAAATCCACATGAAATCTCACATCTTAATAGTGGGAGACTTCCATATGCCACTTTCAGCCCTGGATAGGTCAACCAGACAGAGACTCAACAGAGATATAAGGAGTCTAATGAAGGTTATGATTCAAATGGATTTAATAGATATCTACAAAAACTTCCACCCAGATTCAAAGGAATATACATATTTCTCTGTTCCTCATAGAATTTTCTCTAAAATTGACCACATAATTGGTCATAAAGTATAATCAACAGATACAAAAAAAATGAAAATAATCCCTTGTATCATATTGGACCATCAGGGCATAAAGTTAGAGTTCAACAACATCAAAAATCACAGAAAGCCTTCCAAATCATGGAAACTAAACATCACTCATCTGAACCACATCTGAGTCAAGGAAGAAATTAAGAAAGAAATCAAAATCTTCTTAGATTTTAATGAAAATAAATCCACCATGTACTGAAAATTGTAGGACATAATAAAAACAGTCTTAAGAGGAAAATTCATAGCACTAGATGCCTATAAAACCTAGTGAAATTCCACAGTAGACAACTAACAGCTCAGCTGAAAGCCTCAGAACAATCAGATGCAAACTCACCTAGAAGGAGTAGACGGCAGGAAATAATCAAACTTAGAGCTGTAATCAATACAACTGAAACAAAAAGAACAATACAAAGAATCTTTGAGTCAAAGAGTTGGTTCTTTGAGAAAGTCAACAAAATAGATAAGCCCTTATCCAAACTAATCAAAAAACAGAGAAATTGTGTCCAAATCAACAAAATCAGAAAGAAAAAGGGTAACATAACAACACACCACTGGGAAATGCATGGAAGGCTGAAAAAGTATGATCTCCTACTTTGGAAATCTATATTCCACAAAAATGGAAAGCCTAGAAGAAATGGACAGCTTTTTTGACAGGTACCATTTACCAAAATAAAATAAAGAATAGATTAATTACCTAAACAGGCCTATAACCCTTAAGGAAATTGAAGCTGTCATTAAAGCCTCCCAAAAAATAAAAACCCAGGTCCAGATGGTTTCAGACATTCAAAGATGAATTACTACCATTACTCCTCAAACTATTTCACACAGTAGAAACTGAAGGAAAATTTCCTAATTCCTTTTATGAGACCACAATTACGCTAATACTCAAGTCACTCAAAGACACAACAAAGAAGGAAAATTACAAACCAATTTCCCTCATAAATATTGATGCTAAAGTTCTCAACAAAATTTTGACAAACCGTATACAACAATATTTAAAGAATGTCATCCACCACGACCAAGTAGGCTTCATCCCAGAAATGCAGGGCTGGTTTAACATACGAAAAACTGTAAACGTCAACCATCATATAAACAAACTAAAGGAAAAAAAAAAAACACATGATCATATCCTTAGATGCTGAAAAAGCCTTTGACAAACCCCAATACTCCTTTATGATAAAAGCTCTGTAGGTATCAGGAATACAGGGACAATATAGCAATATAATAAAGGGGATCTACAAGAATCTGACAGCCAGCATCAAACTTAATGAAGAAAAACTCAAAGCAATCCCACTAAAATCAGGAGCTAGACAAGGTTGTCCTCTTTGCCCTTATCTATTCAATATAGTTCTCAAACTTTTAGCAAAAAGAGAATGAAAGGAAATTAAGGGTATACAAACTAGAAAAGAAGAAGTAAAACTATCTCTATTTGCAGATGATATGGCTGTATACATGTGTCCCCCAAAATTTTACCAGGGAACTTTTACAGCTTATAAACACCTTCAACAATGTAGCAGGATACAAGATTTACTCAACGAAATCAGTAGCCTTCCATACACTCAAGATAAATGGCTGAAAAAGAAATAAGGGAAACATCACCTTTTATAATAGTTGCAAATAGCATTAAATACATTGGAGTAACTATAACCAAAGGAGTAACAGATCTATGCTGCGGCGAGCCCTGACCAGCAGGGAATAACACCACGACTCGAGGATCCTTCTTCAATCACAGTTTATTGAAGCGCTGCTTGGTTGAGGGAGAGCTGAAGGTGAGGGGCCCCGACCACGGATGTCGGCGTGCTTATATGCAGGTCGTAGGCGTGTCTAACTGGCCGGACACCCGAGGCTTATCGGGATTGGTCAGCTGGCGTTGCTAGGCAGACTGGCAGGCGGACGAGCGCCAAACAGCACAGATGAGCTGATGTGGCAAGCAACTTAGGGCGACGCCCTGAGGGGAAGCCGGCGCCATCTTGTAATGGCGGACAGTCGTCACAGTTCCCCCTTTTTTATTTAAAAAATAATAGAAAAGGACTTACTCCTGTTCAGGTCTCCACCTCATGATGCGTAGACCGATCGAAGGAGGCCTTAGCTAGCCAACACTCCTTCTCCAGTGCAATGGGTGCAAACCCTTGGAGGTGCAAAGGCAGTGAAGGACTAGTGGAGCAATAGTACAGTCCCTCTGGGTGCAATGGCATGAACGCCTCCAGGTGCAAGGGCACTGTATTATGCATCCCTGAGTACAGCTATCCAGGCTTTAGGGGAACTGCCTGCATCCAAAGCTGCCAAAGCCTTAGCAATCGCCATTTTTTCCACCTTACGCCTTCGAGATATTCGACACAGCAAGAACAGCGCCAGGACAACGCCCACAGCAAGTGCACAACCGAACATGCCAATTCCCGCCCACTCCTTAAACAGGGAAACTGCTGAGGTGATCCAAGAAGTCATTCCCTCCGCCAGGCTAAGGTCCACTCGTGTGGAGTTAATGATTACGATCTCCTGTCGGAGCTGACCAAGGAGAGCATCAAATTCTCGGGACCAGTTGCCTGCGAGATGGAGAGACAAGGAACGAGACAAATTTGCAGCCCTAGTATAATTTTCATAGGGAACGCTGGTAATGCAGAGGGCATTAAATTTCCATTCACAGCCCAACTGGGCCAGTTGCCAAAGCATGTCCAGCTGTTCTTGAACAAGATCAATTCTTTGGTTTACAATTAATACTCCGCCTTTGAGGCGTGTATCAATAACAGCTTGTGAGTCCAGAGCTCGTGCCACTGTTTGAGAAAGACTGTTGAGGGTGGAAGCTGTCTGGACTGTAGTAGACATAGCTATGCCAGCAACCGTGGCGGCTGTGGCAGCGGCGGATATGGCTACTATAACCGCTGCAGTGACACCAAAATCTCGTTTAGGTCTAAACAGCGTCATGGTGCTAGGCGCTTCCACTGGCACAGGGACCCACCGTGGGACTCTGGCCACCAAGGCTCTAGTAAATTATTCCGCATCCCAGCATTGAGAAAGAAAGCATGTTTGATTAGTGCAATTATTAAAAGAGAAATTACTCAATATAAACAAGAATGGTGAATAAACACACACGGGGGCGGGAGAGTAAGTATAGTTAAAGAAATGTTTCATTATTCTTTGGTATCCACCGGTGGGTGGCTCCTTTTCTTCAGGGCCTATAGTCAATTTGCCTGAACTTTCCTTAACTGTTACTCTGGTGGTATTTTGAACAAATGTGCCCGAGATATTGGAGAGGCCCGCAGCCCCTCCTTGTAAAAGGGAGAAGGCGTTTAATTCAGTGCAACTGCCTTTCATTCCACATAATACCCATTTGTCATATGGTTTCATGTTAGGGTTTTGAATAAAAAGTCCCTGATTATACATAACCCTACCCCCTTTTGGGCCTCGCATGTCTG